>OY759165.1:3192844-3439149 GCA_963662125.1 Diplazon laetatorius | reverse complement strand
GTTTAATTCCAGTAAATTCATAAATTTATAACTGCTAAATTATTTTCTGAAAAATTCTAAAATAATTCATGTACCATTATTCCAACAAGACGTATAATTCCTCAAAGTTTCAAGAATTTCTGACATTTTTTTAATATTCATCCAGTAATGCATCGATGGCTTCGTATTAAATTTTTTCGTCATCTGTTTTTTCGTCGTTGCAGGATACGAGAACGCTGATTGGTTTGTTCCTACACCTGCGCTGAGACTCGAGGACGTCGACTTGAAGCTTTCTCCGGACCAGATCCGCGAGACCCTTAACTACTTCCGTGAGTCTTTATGCATTCGTAATTTGTTTTTCTTCCCGATCCCCCGTTTCATCTGATCGATTGGGGACAAAACCTAAATTTATTCGATGCAAGTATCATCATTGTGCCACAATATTCGTCGAGTTTCGATTTTATTTTCGAATCTCTTGATGAATGAGTAAAAGTTGAGTCGTTCGTGTCTTCGCGTATTAATGAGAGTGGAATGGCATCGAATAACGAAGGTTTCACCTCATCAATTATTGAAACGCATCATCATGCATCTTCAAAGAGGCTGGAATTATTGTACGAAAATGTATTTATTTTTTTTAATTAGGTGAATAATCAATTTTTTTTTACGCAACTTAACATGTTGAATTGTTAATAATTAATTTGTTTGCATTGATGCATTCATAAAAAAAATGTTAAAACAATTATTTTGAAAAATCGACAAATTGATTTTCCATTGAAAATAATCGAAATATCGATTTTCTGCTAGACAAATTTTATTTTTATTTTTGCAATAATATAAAAAGGGAAATATATTTCTTTATGTGTGCCCTTCGTTATATATTCTGTTAATATAAATGTTTTTATTTATTAATATTAATTTTTTTTCTCGATTATATTTGTATCCGATTTTTTTTTCATCTGTGACAAGGAGATAAAACTATTTTACTTGATGCGAAGCAGTGGCACGAAAATCTGCGCAATTAACAGTCCTTTCTCATATCGCTTTCTCATATCGTGGCATTGCCATGTTATGAGAATATATACGTCTATATACCGATTTGTATGTATGTGCGTATACAATATATATATTTACAGGGTGTCCCATTTGATACCCTGTATGTATATATATATGAGCGATGGTTGTGATCATCACTACCGTGTAATCTGTCGTGCGATCGCAAAGCGCGAAGAGATCGCGTTAAACGTTCCGTTTAACAGTCGAGCTAACGCGCTCGGAATTTTTTTTTTTCTACTGCAACTTGCACAGGCGCACGTGGCTTTTGTTTTTTTTTTATCTTTCTTTTTATATCAATTTCATGTTTGTTTTATAATGATTCACGTTTCACGCAATTTTTCTTCCTTGTTTGCGGAGAAATAAAATGAATACAGAAAAAAATTGACCCAAATTTTACGATTATTATGTTTACAATTTTTCATTAGTTTTTTTTTTTTATTTCGTCCTGACTCAACGTTGAATAATGGAAAAACGACAATTATTATTTCAAATTCAAATTCAACAATGCATTTTTCACAATGAAAAAAAAACTGGGAATTCAGTGTGGAACCGAATTTCAACGATAATAATCAAATTCGAATATTAAAAACGAAATAATTAATAATTAAAAAAAAAAACAATTTATCTTGAAAATTTTCTTCGAGAAAGCAATTTTATTAATTTTTTTTTAATACGTTGTGTTTCCGGTTGTGCAAGCGAATGGCACTCAATCGAGTACCTTCGTCACGTATCTGCGATATCGTCGAAGCTCGATGCCTCCCCCACCCCCTTCGTCCACACAAAAATCTACACAATATAATACAGAGTTCGTCGAGGCGAAAAATAAAAGTAAATAATAACAACAGTAAAAAGTAAATAATATCTCGTTCGATATCGCAAAATCGTAAATAATTGTCCTCGTTCGTACGTCTTATCGACTGGTGAGTGTAACTACGTTAATCTCGAGAAACAAAGATATATGTGGTTCTTATCAATTGTCACAGCACTCGCTCTTATCTGGCTTTTTTTTTTCGTTTTTTCGTTTTTTTTCTTCAATCTCCTTTCATTGCTTTCGATGCTATCGATTGGGAAAACTGGTCGATCGAAAGAATGAAAACCAGTCTCGTCGAGCTTTCACGTGCTCGAGACTCCGAAGCTTATCATTGTTTTATTACAATCATTGAAATAACATGAAATAAAATTAATTGAAAAAAATAAAAATATAAATAAAAATAAAAAAATAAAACGTTTACAGTCATGCTAAGCTGTGCCAGTCTATTTGGTAATTGGCACGAGGTAAGCGTAGTTCCTTCTCTGGACTTCCTCGTTACGGCCGAAACCCCTTTCCCCGATCGCAAAACTTCATCCTCAATTTATTCTCATTCTTTTTAAATTTTATTTATTTATTTCGTTTATTTTTTTCGTTTGTTTTGAATTATTATCATGAATTTTTTTTTCTCAACAGATGTATTATTCTTATTGATTTCCTCGCACAATCAACGCTGATTCTTGTTTTTTATATTTTCGTTGTATTTTTGTTTTCAATTTTACTTCCTCATAGAGAAAGCTTTGTTTTCGTGAAGTTTTTTTTTTCGCGATGTTCATGAAAACTCATTTACACATTCCTCATTTTACACATTTGCCAAAGCTTCCTCTATGAGGAAGCCGAAACTGATCGTACCATAGTTCCTCATAGAGGAATCTTTGGCAAATGTGTAAAATGATGAGAAAGCCATGAGCAAGGTTCTACTTTACATCTTATTTCTCATTCTATTCGTGACAAAAAATGTTTAAATTTACTCCATTGAGTGGGGTGTCTTCTCTTTTTGGGTTCCCAAAAAATCACCTCGGAAATGGGTATACACATGAGAAAAACCCCCTTGATTCGCGTGTTTCATTGGTGAAAGTGCGACGCCGTAAGAACTTGTAATTTCGACGGAAGACGATGACAGAAGAGTGAAAGGAAAAAGTTGGAAAATAACGCGAGAACCCGTGGATCGAGGATATATATTTTTTTCTTCTTCTTTCTCTCTCTATTTCGTTTCGCATTCGGGTCAAAGGTGAATCTCGGAGTTGTTTTGCGATTGGCAAACGATAGGGACGTTGGTTACGCCGAGCGTGAAGAGATCTCGCGTATTGTCTTCGTCTCGGCTGTTTAAACGACGAATACATTTTCCACAAACGTTTCATACGCGCCGCAATTTTTCAATTTCATCCACGAGGAAACAAAATGGAGCAGCTATTGTGAATGCAAACGCAAATTCAGGAGGAGCACTTTTTTTTTCATTGAATAGAAATCGATTTTTAGTTTGAAAAAAAAATTACAAAATTTTTATTTACGAAATTTTATTCTTCGCAGAGGATTTTCAGGGTTTCTTGGTTAGTCTTCTTGGCTTATTTTCTTAACTGCAGGTGCATCGAATGTCAATTATTACTCGTTGAAAGAAAAAAAAAAACAATTTCGAAAGAATTGTTTTCTGCTTCACGAGTTTTGAAATGTTCTGACAATTTCTTGATGTTCATTATTTTGCGAATCGAAGGAAACCACTGTAGCTTTATAAAAAAAAAAGAATTTAAAAAAAATGAAAATCCGTGAATTTGGGTCGAACGACGTGTAGTAAACGGTGCAACGGAACGAATTTAAGAATTGGGTCAAATGGTTGAAATCGATGGCGGGTGCAGTGCACCTCGTTCGCCGCGACAATCGACACGAAACAATCGCGCCAGAAAAAGAGAGAAAAAAGAGTTCCATCGTTGGGGACGTCGATTCTTGTGCTGAGACTGAAATAAATAAATAAATAAATAAATAAATAAATAAATAAAAGGAATTACGGAAAAGAAAAGAAACAAAACGACAACCGTGAAATTTGTTTGCAAAATGAGAATCGTGAATGACAATTTGCGATTCATCGAATCACTTATCGAATTATCGCAGTGATTTTTTTCAACCAGTTTAATACACAATTCGTTTCGACACAATTTCCAGTGAAAATCCATCCGGCAGTCCTCGATAATCTTGAAAAAAATCAAAAAATACAACAAACTGCAATCCGCATTGCATCCACATTGATTGTCACGAAGGAAGAAAGAAAAAAGAAGTAGGGGGAAAAAATCAAACCAGACACGACAAACGAGACTGAGAGAAAAATAATCGACGATGACTAGCCGGAAAATGTCGAAAAATTGAAGAATCTTTTAACGACGTAGAATTTACTTTACAACCGGATTTTCGTCAAATGAATAAAATTCACTTTTTACCATTTTTTTCTTCTTCTATTTCTATTGAAAATTATAATTGAGTACAGAGAAATTTTTGTTTCAGAAATTCGATGACAAATAAATAAAATAAATAAAATAAATAAAGAGTAGAGTTAGTAAAGGAAGGAAGAGAAAATAATTCAACAAAAAAAACATTGTTCCGGTGTATTTAGTTCGTAGCAACCGGAAATGCTGTATGAATAAGAGAAAGGTCAGATCCTTCGTGCGAAGAAGATTCGAGATAAATCGTTAGCGGCAACTCTTCGTGGATGTTCGACCCGTAGACGACGACCTTCCGTTGAATCTCTCTGATCACTCTCCACCGTGTTCTCTCGTGCCCCTGCCCCCTCCTCCCCTTTCGCCCCCTGACAGGTTGGGCCCTCGTAATTAGTTTCCACCTTTCACGATTATCCAAACGGATCAGAACGGAGGGGAAAGTTTTCATCGTGGAAAAACGATGAACCAAGAGAGACAGACAGAAACAGCAGAGGCAAGAAAAAAAAGTGTCTCATTGTTGGTCTTTAAATTGTTGATACGAAAAAATTCTTCGAGTCGACTTGTTGAAATTACATTTCTCAGGTTTTTCCATAATTGACTTATTCATTTTCATCATTGTCAAGGACTCGAGACTAGATCTCTTTGCTTTTTATTGTCTCGTGAAAAAAAGAAAAAAAAAATTGTTAAATAAATAAACATTATTGCCTTATGGGTGTCGAATATATATTTTTTCTTCTTTCCACGATCATTGTCAGTTGATTCGTTGCCATTGTTATTTGTACTGTCACTGCAGGAATCTCCACGAGCACTGACTGTTCGCTCAGGTTTTTATGGAGTGCAGAAAAAAAGAAAGAAAAAAAAACAGAAATTAATACAAAAAAATTAAATAACTGTGAATAAAGGTGGGGGACAAGTGGTTTCGGATTGTTTCCTATGTTATTACGATTAAAATCACGTTGGTGGGATTTTAACGAGAAAACTGAGCCACCATGGGATTATTCTCACACGATACGTGTCGCGTTTGTCTATTCCCTTTCTGCAGCACCGGTAATTCACTCCCCCATAACTCTGAGATCATTATTTATTTCACATCCATATGTGTCATGTTATTCGTGTGTATATGTTTTTCTCTCGATTTTTCGTTCGTTTGCCCGGATTTGTGAAACAAGCGCACCAATAAGCGTGTTCTTCGCGCTTTATTCATTGTCGTTGTTGTTATTTTTTTTTTTCGCCCATGCAGAGTCAGAAGCGGTGGAAACAATTGTGGGATTTCGGATGGGAAATTGGCATTTTTCCCGAAGTAATAATTGAAGATCGACGAGTCGTAATTTTATTATTATTGTCAAGCTAACCGGCAAACATAACCTAAAAAATGAAAATAAGAATGATTTCTATTTATTTTTTAGGTTATGTTTGCCGGTGAGCTGACAATTTTTTTTTGTCGTGTTTTTGAAAACTAAAATACAAAGTGCATTTTTATTTTAGTTTTCAAAAATAAAAAAAAACCACCCTAATACACAAATATCTACATATTTTTTCCAAATTTGTATTCCCGACGTTTTTGCACATTCCGAACATGGTGACACGAAGATGACAAAAAAAAAAACGGTCCACCATCACATAGCTTCCTCTATGAGGAAGGAAGATATAAGAATAGCCACCGGAACTTCGTATAAACGGGACCATTGCTTGGGCAGGCGGTGCGGGCTTGGTCGTTATCGAGTCGGATCGAGGGCGTCGACAACGTCCTGGAAAAGATGCGCGAGCACCTTTGACCCGCGACACAATGGCCGATATTACGTGCGCGTTCGACGTACGAATCCAATCCGACGTCTCACCGTCCGTTAATCAACCCTTTTCAGTCACACTAAAGTCACACAATTTCGTCACGGCGGTTTTTTCAACCTAAAACCCGAAATACGCATCTTTCTGACGAAGAAAGCACATTGAGCAAATTTGTCTTGTGTTGATATTTTAGCTATGATGAATAAACTCGACAAACATTTTATGGTATATATAGCTTTGGAAAAATTAAAATTCCACATGCATCAGTAGGGTAAGGATGGGGTCAAATCGCCATACAATACCAACAATGTACATGAAATACCAACACTGTACATTAAACCGTTTTTCGAAATTTTAATTCCCAACAATTCACATCTCGAAAATGGTTATGGACATGAGAATATTGCCTTAGAGGATGTTTCACGAATGCTTGTGTGGAAGAGCATTTTCCTATACCCCTCGTATGGTCGTGGACCGCCAACGGGCAAGTGGGGTTGGTCGTCGACACTGTCGTCTCGCGATACCTTGCGTAGCTGCGCAATCTCTCACTCTCTCTTTCTCTCTCTCTCTCTCACACACACACACTCGGTGGCTTTTAGCTGGTGGAGGAACGCACCAGCATCACCGCGCGAGCGGCATACCGAGGTCTACTCGGTGCTCTCGTCATAGCCCCAGTCCAGTCGACTTCAGTCACGTTGGATCCGTCCGTGCGCGACGTTCTCGCACGAAAATTCCGTCCGCGATTTAAAAATAAATACAAAAAAACAATAGACATATATGTATACATGTATATATCTATATATACATATTTTTAAAATGGTTTGAATAAAAAAAATCGCATGACGTTGTTTTTCGCCGCGTTTATTCAATCGCGATTCGCATAGTTTCGATCGTAAACGCGAAATAAAAAAACAAACAAAAAAACGTAAACATATATTCGATTTATAACAAATTCGATAAACAAATGAATGAATAAAATAGTGACGCATGCGCATTGATCGGTCGGTGAATGTAGCCTCCAGAGCGACTTTAACCCGATAACCTATCGAAGCCGGTCGGAGAACGATTTTTTAAATATTTATTTACTTATTTATTTTTACAATAATGCTCGGGAGGTATTTTCAGTGACGTTAGTGATAAATTTATTATTATTGTTATTATTATTATTATTATTATTATTATTATTATTATTATTATTATTATTATTATTATTATTATTATATATTATCCAAAAAACCGAATGAAATATTCGTGACGAAGATATTGTTTTTGTTATCGTGACAGTGACTGGCGATTTGATATTCGAATTTTATTCACATAGGTACAACAATTTTAAAAGTATTCGAAAGATTTTTTAATAGATCAATAATATTAATTGATCGAATAAAATAATAAATAATATTCATTACATTTTTACATACAAATTTGAATATCAATCAATAGAATGATAAAAAATTAATAGTGAAATCTACATTTTTTTAAAATTCGCTTCACATTTTCATTTTTCGAGACTCAAAAGTGATGGAAATGTTTTTTTTTCTTTCTGAATATTCATTCACGGATTAGTTTGGGTTTGAAAATTATTTCGAACGTGGCGATGACTTTTGATAAAATGAAATGATGTGTGTATGTGTACGATGAGGATTGGTAGAGGATTGAATTGAGTTGTGAAACGCGGTTTATCATGTCCGTGTGCTGCGATGTCTTGTTGGGGGAGCGAGAGAACGAAATTCCAACCAGACGAGAGAGGATGGATTCGTTCTCTTCGTTCGTACAACGTGTGCGCACGTAGCCGGCGTTCTTGGTATCTAATCCTCTTCAGCTGACTCACGCACTTTGCACTTTTGTCTCTTCGTTTTTTTTTTTTTTTTTTAATTTTTTTTCTTTTATTTTCTTCTCCATGTCTCTCTCTCTTGTTTCTTGTTCTTTCATTTTCGTTTCTACGTTTCTCTCTGTCTCTCTTTCCCTTTCGTTATTTTTTTTTTATTTTTTATTTTTCCTTCTTATCTTCGAAGACCGAGCGCCACTTGGCTCGACAATTTTGCACTTGGCGAGCCGAGCTTCTTCCTCGATAATCCTCGAAATCTTATCTTTCGCTGCCATTTTGTTTCGGATTTTCGAAAAATTTACAATTTTTATTTTGAAAATAATTGAGAAATTTCATTCGTTTCGATGAGTGATTAATTTTTATTGTTCGATTATTCGAGTTATTGGTTCTTGTATTGAAAAATAATCAGATTTTTGAATCTTCTCGTCTCCCTCCCTCCCTCTCTCTCTCTCTCTTTCTTTCTTTCTCTTTATTTGTCGAATTTGTACGTCCCAATTCCGCCGAGTTCCGATTGAAGAACAGCTCCGAAAAAAACAGCAAAAAAAAAAAACAAGTCCAAATGTTTCCTACATTAATTCATTAAATATTCGAATATATATATACATACATGCATAATATTATTTTTATTCGAAAACCGGTTGAAATTCTTGAAGACCCGTTACACTTTAATACGAACCATCAACGTGTTTTGAACGAATGGAAGATAAGACTTTAAAACGAAAAAAAAATATTTAAAAATTGAAAAAAAAAATAATAATATTCGTCGCCGACGGAGTTGCGCAGTGGGAAACCCGCGAAGAGGCATCGTTTATCCGAGTGTCTGAATAGTCACATGAACGAAGACAGAGAGAGAGAGAGAGAGAGACAGAAAGAGACAGAGAGAGAGACAGGGAAAGAGACAGAGCTACCAGCAATAGGCTAATACCCTTCTAGATAGACAGATAAAGAGAGAAAGCCATCGGAGAAAAAGAGATAGCAATTTAACATTTATTTATTTATTTTTTTTTTATTTTTTTTTTATTTTTTCAAATTATTGTTACATAAAGGTCTTGACGGTCATACACCCGACGAAACTACATTCACTCGTCAATCTTTCGCGTCTCTTTCTTTTTTTTTCGCCCTGTCGATGTGTTGGTGCGATTATTCGTTCGTACACACAACCGTTAATCCGATAAACCACGTGACACGATGGTGGTCGTATAGGTTGGCACGTACATCGACGGTTATGCCCCCGTCGTCCATAAGCGCATCAGAACCGATTACCCGGGAAGCCTCGTGCGACCGGTCGACGACTTCGAGCCATTCCAGATGGTTGCTGCCCCTCCTTACGTACTTTGCGCTTGCGCACGAACACACACAATCAAACTCGATCCAAAAGAACAAAAATCAGATGTAAAGTAGAACCTTGCTCATGGCTTTCTCATCATTTCAGATATTTGCCAATATCTCTTATGGAGGGTACTAACTTAATAATTTTGCGCGTCGGTGAAAATTCTCGTCACATAAGAAACATTTGAAATTACAATTGCCAATTATGCGAATGACGTTTACGATTGCGATTCACGGAAGGTACTTGTGTGCGTGCGTGCTCGTCGGGAATTTCGTGTTGTTCCGTCATGAATTTTCACGAACGAATGTGAAATCCGTATCGAGTGTGAGATGAGAGGGCGATAAGGACGAGGCGGGGCGTCAAGCTGGCGGAACTCCTGGTGAGAGAGAATTACGTGCAATGACCCAGTTGGCATGAATGACCGAACGAAGAACCGAGCGAGCGAAATATAGCGAGACGACGCATCTCGTAGCTGCTGCTGCTGCAGCTGCAGCTGCAGTTGCATCCAACTGCAACTCGCGTCTCGGGACAGTTGCAGCACGGTCGGCAAACGGCCTTCCTCATTGTTGGTGCATCTCGCTCCAATAACAATAATTCTTCACCCAATTACACAGCTTCGTATCGAAATTTTTGCCTGATACTGCGGGCTCTCCTCGAGCAAACCGGAACTATCGAGAGAAATTGTTGAATTATTTTTTTTTTATTTTTTTTCTGTCCGACCTCGAAATAAGAGACTCGGCAATTAGAGACTTTCCCAAGTTTCTCACTCGAGCGTTTCCCCCACTCCGGCTCAAACTCCGAGCTCAAGAATTTCGCGCGCGGACCTGTGGTTAAGAGACTAGCCCGATGGGAGAGATTATTCGGGCAAAATAGAGTGAACGTGTAGTGTATATTGATGTGTGCATGCGTGCGTGAGTATGTGTGTGTGTGTGTGCTTGTGTGAATGTAACACAAAATCTCGAGAGTTTAGGGTTTTACGCTCTTCCAAAATTATTGTCTTCTTTTCCTCAAACGTGTATCGATCACACGTTTGGCCACAGATATGATTTATTTTTTTGTTCCAAGACTTTCACATTTCTTTTTCACGTCGTCCCTCAACCTTCTTCGTCACGTGTGTTCAAACGGGCTAAATTTAGCTTAACCCTCCATCGGTTCGCTCACGGTCTCGATTCCGGACGACGGTCAGGGACGTACGAACCATAACGCTCAAACTTTTTTTCTCTTTCTTTTCTTCTTCGTATTCTTCTTTCACTCTCGTTCTCGGTGTTCGGTCATTAATTTTAATTATATGGTAAATATTCAATTTAATAAAAAGTTTGTCGAGAAAAATATTTTTCGATAATTCATCGGTTGAAAAAAACCTTTTTTTTTTTTTTTTACAACATTTTGTTGAGAAATATTTTTCGATAATTTATCGGTTCAAATTTTTTTTTCTTTTTACAAAATTTTCATCCCAGCAGATAAAAATATTTTCAAATTATTCTTCCACTCAATTTATTCTTTTATTTATTTATTATTATTATTATTCTTTAATTTGTTTGCTCATTATCGATAGCCTGTCACTATTGTTATGATGGAGCTGCCATACCCTTTACGAAATATCGAACACACACGCCTTCGGCTTCAGAAAATATCGAACGAGATTTTTTTCTTCTCTTTATTTTTTATTTATTTTTTCTTTTTTTCCATTCCAATCGCTTAATGCAGAAAATAATGGGATTCGTGACGATGCAACGGTTGATGGTGTGTACTGGCTTCGCGAGTATAACACCTGACTCCGGGATTATGGCTGTGGTCGTCGACCTTTACGTTCGATAATCGTTTAAACGTGTGTAATCAGATCTCGTCGAGTTCAAGTCTTTCTCAGCTTTGAAATAATCGTTGTTCGGGGTCACAACGTATAGCGGGTCGGCTCGTGCGAAAGAGATTGTAACGGTCCTCCTCACCGAGATATCTCGTCAATTTGCACTTTATAGTTAAAATCCAACCGGAGCAAACGAAGGGGGGGTTAGAAAAGTATGGCCGGACGGTGCAGTATCGCTCAGAATTTCTACATCCATTTCCACACTCGTGCATTATCTTTTGTTCATCGGTGAAAAAAATAAATAAATAAATAACAACGAAGAACAATACAAACAAAAAAAAACGGGACATCGTCGATCTCTTTTAAATGCGAATCACAACGAGCGAGCCTGAGAGAGTCAACGAGAAGAATTGAAATAAATGAATAAATCTGTGAATGTAAATAAACGAACAAATTATCATATTGGCAGCTCCACCTTACTTTGATTTCGTTGAAGAATTGCCTTGCAAATAGAAAAAAAATGTCATTTATAGAAAATATCAAATTAAATTTTATTTTTATTTTTTCAAACTTTATTCGATTTTCATATTTTTGTTTATCGAAAGATAATGGATTATAAAAAAATAATCATCTGTATGTTGGAAATTCAATTCACAACGATCGAGCCTGATAAAGTCAACGTAAAATAATAATAATAATAATAATAATAATTTTATTCATTTATTCATTTATTTGTTCCCATCGTATGGCAAAAAGGCCTTTTAGACAGTTCAGCCTTACTTCTAAAATTACGTAGTAATGATAATAAGGATGATAATAATAATAATAAAAATAAATAAATGATAATAATTACATTTTCGAAATTGTGTGTTTGTGTTGCGTTTGTAGAATATCAATGTAGTTCGATCGACGATTGTGTTGAGTGACAGAGGCGACGAATCCAAAGTGAGACGTGAAAATTGCATGAAAGTCAACGACGACATCACACAGTTGGCAATTGGACTGTGAAGTAACGAAAAATTATTCAATTCGTTCGGTGGAATTGCGAATAAAATATATATATATGTATATCCACTTGTAATAATAACAATTAACAGTGAATGGCGGTTGGAAAACGTGCGGCACGTTAGCGAGTGCGGAGGGGCGGGGGAGGAGGAGCAGGAGGAGGAAACGAGTCGAAAGAAAGTGTCGAGGACTCGAGAGAATCAAGCCGTGTCCGTTCGTCGACGTTTCGGTAACCAAGTTTCGCATCTTGATGACACATTTTTATTCTTTCTTTATCATCGGCCAGCCAATTTCGCTCGAGTTCCTTCATCCTTGATTCCTCCAAAAAAAAAAAAACACACACACACAAAAAAAGAACAAAGAAAAACAAACAATTTCCGAAGTGAACGATAAAATAATATTTATAAAAACCGCAAGATAAATAATGAAAATAATTTCGAACAACGCGAGAGTGGTTCAACGATCGTGAAAAAAATTCCAACTTTCCTTGCTTCAAAAGGAAAAAGCAAAAAAGCAAAAAAAAAAAAAAAAAAACAATCCAGTGCACCCCAATCGAAAAATGTAGCAAAACCAATTTCTAACAGTTTTCAAAACGAAAACCAAAACCATCATTTTGTTTCGAAAACCATTTTTTCGAAAAAAAATAATATAATAATAAATAATAAATAATAATGAAAATAAATAAATAAAATAAAACAATTGCGATAGAATAATTTTCAACGATCGTGAAAAAATTCGGAGTTATGACATGAGCAGCACAAATGGGTTCAGGCTCAAAGTGCGAGGTGGGCCGGGTATCGTGGACGATGATTATTCCACCGACGAGCCGGACAATGCACGATCGTCGACGTACATGGAAAAAAAATCATCGCGAAACGATCGAGGAACGACGATCGCCCTCGGACGTTCGACCTTCGATTCTTTGGCTCTGGACGTGTCGTATTCGGCCGGAACGGCCATTGCCGAAACAACAAAATTTCACGTCCCAAGTCCATCGCCGTCACGTAAACTCAGCAATATTTGGGAAATTCCGGACGTCGAGGCGCGTTTTTCCATCGACGATGTTTCCACGATTTCGTCGCGAACGAATGAAAAAAATTGCAAATCCTCGGATTACGACGATGAACTTTGGGAAGACGTCGGAGTCGTGGATTACATCGATCGTAAATACGGAATTTCGGACGAGAGCACGCCGGAGGAACGCGAAGAAGCTTTGAGAGAAGTTTTGGCTGATACCGATATACACGAGGGCGATGGCGATCTTTCGGATTTTCTTTTTCACGTTGCACGAACTAAACACGGAAAAATTTATATCAGAGTCATCAGAACGTTGCTGATCAATCGAGGTATGATATATCGTCGTGTGAATTTTTTCAACCCTTTGCGGTCACGGGTTGAGCTCGAAACTCTCGAAACGAGCAACCTTCGGAAAGGCCAAAATTCAAAAAAGCTCTCGACGGCATATATCTAACATTGATAGTTTAAGCGTAGGAAAGCTCGAAAGTCGAGCAATGTGGTCACGCGGCAGGCGGACGAGGTACGCAACTATAGCTATATATAATATTCCGAATCTTGACCTTCCCGAGCATTGGACGTTCCAAATTTTGGCCTTTCCGAACGCTGCTCGTTCTGAGTTTCGAGCCCAACACCACTCGGGGTCCACTGGATTTTTTTTTTCGATCAAAATGAATGGGAAGAAAAAAAAGATTCTGAGTCAATTTAATTGATCGATAATTATAAAAATTCACCCAGAGTCCTTCGCTTCCCTCAATTGCCGTATACGAATGAAACATTCGAGACGCCGTAATGGTGAGAGAAAAAAAAAAGACCAAAAAAAAATTCTCAGGATATCGGTCGAATGTGGAATAACGAGATATCATCTCATCGGTCGGTTACATTGTACTTGTTTCCCGCGAAATACCGTTGCAACCTATGTAACACACACACTCGACCTAACCCGAAGCGATGCAATCTCCTTCTCGTTGCATTACCGGAGAACAGATATATGTATATAAATATATATATATATATATATATGTATATATACACATCCCCAAGGCTGAACTTGCAACGTTTATCCGTTCCCTCGTTGAAGAATAATCTCGTAAGCGCTAACTGTGAATCAAAGCGCTTGTACTGTTAGCCGGTTGAATGGCCATTGGTAACGTACCTGTACAAACGTGGCATTTTTTTTCCATAATCAACGGATCATAGTCGCGATTATCGCGCGACCGGATGGCAACGGTAATTGCCCGCATTTTCACAAACTGATTATTCGTTGTGTGTGTGTGTGTGTGTGCGTTTTTTTTTCTTTCAAACGAAATTATGTCTGATCGCTAAAGGAGCTCGCACGAATTACTTACCGGGAACAACAATGGATTCGATGTAATTCAGTCACTACGGTGTCCCTAGTGACTTAATTTTTCGAAAATAAAATTCATCAGAAAACAACAAATTTATTTTTCTACCAGGTAAAATATTTCGCCATCGTTTCGGTAATAAAATTTGAATAAAAAAATATATATATATGAGGCATTCCACATCACTTCAGCCAGTAAAAAAAATTTTCTACAAATAATTTTAAAAACATTGAGTTATTTTATTGAAAGATATTTACCGGGTGCCGAAATTAAAAAAAAAATTTCACGTTTCACGCAGACACATACACATGACAAACCACATCCGGACAAACGACGAGCCAAAAAAATCTCGACGAGATTGTAAGCGTCAGCCACACGAGCGTTTTTTTTTTTTTTCAATTGTTCGCGCCCGTCGCTATAGCGATCGATGCTTCCGAATAATCGTGAAACGTCACGTGGGACCGTCCGGTCGTGCACGGCCGATCGGATTTTTTTTTCCTCCCCAAAACGATTTCGCATTGACGACACACCGAGTATGTCGATCGCAACGCGCGTCCAAGAATCTTCGAAACGATTGAAAATGTCGATCGATGAAAAAAATTCAACGTCTCAATCGCGTTGCAACGATAACGCGAAAACCGACGATATAGAAATAACATCCGTGAAACTAATCGACGATCCGAAATATCGTTTTACGAAAAACGTAAAATTTCGTCCCGAGATTCATGGATTGCCCATTGATTTTCGTCTCACCAAGTACGGCGATGTCAAATCTAAGGGCACCAAACCCAATCTTCAAACTCTCGAAGCCTGTTTGAAAATATTTCACGACGATTCCGAGGTAATTCAAATTTTCAATTAAAAAATTGATGAATTATTTTTAAAAAAAAGGAATCAAATTTTTTTTTCAACCCTCAGCTAGGGCACTTGTCGAGTGTATAACATTGCTGGCATTACGGGGGTCTTTTCGACCCCGAGGTGCACAAAAAGGCTTGCTGCCAGTGAACAATTGATTTTTTTTTCACTTGGAAAATATTTTCATATGTTCTTCGATGACTACCCTTAATGAAGTGCCATAGGTTATTTGTTTCAAATTCAATCCCTTTACTTTGAAGAAAAAAAAACATTATGTTAAAGATTTAAAAAAATGGAAATTGGACTGTTGGAAAAGGGTTATTTATTTCGAGAAATGAAAAATAAATGTCTTGAATCGGGATTGATTTTCATTGGGGAGCTTTTCGACCCCAGTTTCCCAGCTAAGGGTTAAACTAACCATATTCAAGAATTATTCTTTTTCCGCAAAAATTAATCGCAAAACCGTGATCAATGACAAAAACAAAGTTGTACAAATCCACTTAATTTTTTTTATGGTTTTGTAGCCAAATAGTGTGATGATAATAATGAGCATGTGATGATAATAATAAGCAAATAAACATATCAATAACGTATCTAGGATACTACCTCAAAAAAAATTAAAATTCTTCGAATTTCCATTCCCAACAGAACGATTCCCAAACAATGAACGAAACCACCGACGTATCGTCGATGACCGATTTAATAAACGACGATCGTATGATATTGAGCGACGATACGCTTTGTACGCGTTTGAAAAATTCGGATCTTCATCTGATCGAGACGAACGACATGCTCACGCCCCTGATCGACGAACCATACGCCATGGGCAGACTATCGTGTTTGTCCGTGTTGAGCGGTATTTACTCGATCGGTATTGTAGATTGCGCGACAACGAGAATGTCATTGGCACTGTCGAATCGTATGGAATCCCGTGAGTTAGATGCGATTGTTCCCGAATTGATTCGCGGTTACAAAGACGCGGCTGAGGAATCCGGGGCTTTGGTGCAAACCGCGAGAATCACCATGAATCCATGGTTGTTGATCGGAGGTTCAGCGACCGCGATTTGCGGACGTTACGATCTCGCCCCACCGGACAGAGCCGCTTTGGGTGACGTTGTCGTTCTCACCAAGCCCCTGGGAACGATCGTCGCACTTGCGGCTCATCAGTGGCTCGAACATCCGGATAAACGCAATCGTTTGTTGATCACCATCGACGAGACCGAAGTGATAAAAGCTCGTCAAAGATCGATCGATAGCATGCTCAGAAGCAATCGTGACGCTGCGATTCTCATGAGAAAGGTAATGCAAAACACGTGTGAGAACGTTGTGTTTGACCTTGGAACAACTTGTTAGTGGGGTCCATACACACCCCGTCCGAACTTTTGAAAAAAAATCAACTTTTTTCTGTTTTCTGCGGATTTTCCTCTTTTGCGTGCTTCAAAGTGTGGACGAAATAATTGTTTTGTTAGATTTTTTGAAAATTAGAGAGGCTATGAGTTTTTTTTTTAACCTTGGAAACTCAATGTAACCCCTTAATGATGTATGACACATTAGACTGTGTCAAAATTATTTTTTCCATGTTATTCAAACGGGAAAGGGGGACCCCCGTAAAATCGTTAATACCTTACCCCGCCATTAAAAAACTAGATTCATAAAAAAAAATTAGTTATTAAAAATTAGTTTATTTTTTCTATTAGTTTTCAATTATCGTTTTTTTTTATTTCAAATATTTTTCTCTCATTGTTTCTTCAAAGTACAATACTCACGCGTCTTGCGAAGTTTCGTCGTACGGAATATTGGGACACGCGAAGATGTTGGCCAAGATACAAAGAAACCGCGTTAGCTTCGTGATTCACAATTTACCGATAATCGCGAAGATGACGACGGTCGCGAGAATAATGGGAAGCAACGGTCAATTGTTGGGCGGTACGATGCCCGAATATTCCGGTGGTTTGTTGCTCGTGTTGCCGCGCGAACAAGCCGCGGCCTATTGCAAAGTTTTGGACAAGATCGAGCACAGATACGCGTGGATAGTCGGACTGGTCGAGCCGGGTGATCGAACCGCGAGAGTCATCGACAGACCCAGAGTCATCGAAGTTCCGGCCAAAGACGCGGACAAGTGTCTCTGGTGAAGATTTCATCGCGAACAATAATTCGTTGAATTATTGTTCGAAAGAAGAAAAAAACGGAAATGATAATTATTTAATTATTTAATTTAATTGAAAAAAAAAAGAAATCAAATTTTCTTTTCAATCCTCAGTTTTTGTCGAGTGTATAACATTGCTGGCATTGCGGGGGTCTTTTCGACCCCGAGTCGCGCAAAAAGACTTGCTGCGAGTGAATAATTGATTTTTTTTCACTTGGAAAATATTTTTACATGTTCTTCGACGACTACCCTTAAAGAAATGCCATAGGTTATTTGTTTCAAATTCAATTACTTTACTTTGAAGAAAAAAAACATTGTGATAAAGATGAAAAAATATGGAAATTGGACTGTTGGGAAAAGGGTTATTTATTGCGAGAAATGAAAAATAAAAGTCTTGAATCAGGATTGATTTCGATTGGGGCCCTCCCCCACGGCTTTAATATTTATAATAATATAATATTTATAATATAATTCGACAAATTATATTTATAATGTAATTCATAACATTTATAATATAATTCGTGAAATTATTGTTCGAAAGAAAAAAAAACGGAAATGATAATAATTAAATTATTTAATTTAACATTGGTCGATTATGATCCGACGATGATCCTCTTCCGATTGGAAAGCCGGTTGAGGGATCATGGAATTTCACTCTTTCGCGGCGCTTCGTCGCGTCGAAACGAGTTAACGAACGCAAGTTTCACGACCTTGGCGAGACGCGAGCTTAAAATAAAGCGTTCTCTTAGTTTTGCATCGAGCTATTCGTTACCACGGGCTGGCTTTCCGTCTCTATTTCTCTCATTCTTTTTCTCTCTCTTACTCTCGGGATGAAACCCTCATGGGGAACCAACCAGCAATCCACTCGCTGTTTCATATTCAAACCAACGTCTTCGACACGGATAATTTCACCGCGAATTATATGTGCGTGCAGCACGATCATTATCCGCCAATTTTGTGCAGTCTGCCTTCAACCACATTATTCTCAACATTATATCTTCTATATGATTAATAATTTAATTCAAAATAAAGAAGAAAAACAAAAGCAACAACGATAAAAATTTCTCGACATTGTTAACGTCCGATTAATTTACACATGTACGCGTCACTTTTGTGCATTCCATCTTCGAACTGTCTTATCCTCAGCATTGTGACTTCTGTGCAATGATAAATGAATTAGAAACATTATTGAAAAAAAAAAACACCAGCAAAACGATTGCGAAAATTTGAAACAAAACAACAATATAGACTCATATTAACACACAAAGAACGAATCCGAAGTCCGTTTTCCAATTTTAAATGAATGCCCATTTCTGGTTATATCTTCATTGAATAATCACACTCGTCGAATCAAACGCGAGTTCACAATCGTAAGTTTCCACATCGCTCGTTCGAATAATCAAATGTTTCGCGCCACAGCGTGCGCGCGCACCTCCTCCAGTCCGTATACCCGCGTTCCGTGATTCCAGCGCGCGGTTCGCGGTCGCACGTTTCTCGTTGTTACCCAACGTCACAAAGATGGCCGATTTATTGGTCTCGTTCTTCGCTGCTGCTGCTGCTGCTGCTGCTGCCTGCTGCTCCGTTCCAACGATTCAGTTTCACGCGGTGCGTGGGCTTCGTTCGTCGTTTAGTTGCACGTCTCCAAAGACGTGTCATCGATCGGAACGCAAATATACAAACAAACAAACAAACAAAAAAACCCCCCGAAAATCAAAGCAAAACAAATATTTTATAAAGGCAGAAAAAAATCAAACATCAAAGTATTCGGTGCTTTGATGATAATCGACAACATCGTTTTTCATTCACAAAGTGTTTTCCAAATAGGTGTTGATTTTTTTTTGTTTCGTAAACAAAATCATTAAACAAACAACAATTTTTCGGAAGAATAGAAAAAAACGAAAAATCGTGAAAATTCGATTGATCGCGAGAAAAAAAGAGGAAATAAATATTTCGTCGACGCCATCGACGAGATCTTTTTTTTTTCTTCTTACGCCATGCTCGGTTGAGCTGCGTCATCGACGAAAACGAGACCGGCTTCTTCTGTGTGTATGTTTGTGTGTGTGTATTTGTGAACGTTATTACGTTCGTGCGTCACGGATAATCAACGATTTGTTATTCACGTGACACTAACCGTATAACGAATCAATCGTGACTCGTGTCACTGGCCGGACACACCGCGTTTCATGGTAAATCGATAACTCTTTGAATTTTCTTTAAACAACAAAAAGAAAAACTTTTTTTTTTCAACATTCCGACGATTGGTGATCGCGTTGACGTGTTGACAATTGAGGGGGTCGGGAGGGGGAACGGAGCATCTGCGAGTATCGACAACGTGGTTATGTAGACGGAAGAAAAAAATAAATGAAAGTTCTATCGACTGTGCTCCAATCAATAGCCGAGCGAAGGAATCCCGACCATAATGCAATTAAATTCGTCCGATAGATTCGCACGATGAACTTGTCCAATCAGGAGCCGTTTGACTCGTCTGGAATAAGCCACGTTCAATAGCAGCTCCGAAACCATGATTTTTTTCAATAGTTGCTATTGAAATTTCATTCAATGGCTATTATTGAGACTCGGTTTCGGTATTGTTGCTGTTTAATTATTTTTTTTTTCGAAATCAACTATCGAAGGTAGAACCAATAGCGATTGGATGATATTGATCCGATAAAAAGGGAATTTGATGATTGATCGATGACAACTGTATGGAATATTGAACCGTTGACGATTGAAGAATACGAAAAATCAATATCAGATTCGTCAACGACCGATTAGCAACTATTGAATATCGAATGAGTATCGACTATTTGATATTGAATTAACCGCAACCATTCAATATCGAATGATTATCGACCATTTGATATTCAATCGATAGCAACTATTGAACATCGAACAAGCATCGACTATTTGACATTGAGCAACTATTGAATATCGGATCGGTACCATCTGTTTCATGTTGAACAAATGACAAATACGTGGATACAGATTCAATGGCAACCATTGAACATCAAATCATTCGAAAATAACGATTGTCGAATCAATAGCAGACTTGAATATCGAAACAATATTTGCTAGTGTTGATCAATATGGAATAGCAAATACTCAATCAGCGTCTCTTTCAGGGTCTCCTTCAATATGGAGCCAATATCACGCTATTGAATGTTCAAATAATTCCGAATATTGATTCTCGTTTGAATCGCTATTGAGGCCAATATTTATTCGTTGCTGCAAGAATATCAACAACTATTGTCGAAATTAATTACAATAGCAACTGTCGTTACTATTTTCCAATATCACTAGTCGTTCCAACATCCGTTTCGTCGTAAAATCATCGCTGATATTGACCTCGGGCGTTTCGCATCGCCGGCGGCCACAGCTTCTCCGCCGACCGGATTCCAATAGTCCGAGATAATCAGCGAATGCGAAAAAAAAATGTCCCATGCCCCTGAGAACTTTGAATCCGTGTGCCTGTGTCGATTCGTTCGTGATTGTGTGTGTTGAGGCAAACACAGCAGTTTCTCGTCTGATCTTGAGACTCACGGACGAAAAATCTTTGACGGAGATTGTATGTAGCCATATATATATATTAGGGTGTGTCAAAAAATCCAAAGTTTTTCGATTCTCCTGGCAGTTTCTACATTTGTAGTAGCTACTATCAGGAGACATCTGTCAAAATCTGAGCCCAATCGGACGATATTTAGCGGTTCCGCTTTCACGAATTCGATTTTGCCTTTGATTAACACGCAAACATTTTTTGTTTTTTCAATTGCAATTAATTTTTCGGGTAATCTAAAAAATTTCGACGATGGAACGCGAGTGCGAAACATGAAATTAAGATCACTTGAAACAGAAATATTTTTCGTTTTACAATTTGAAAGAAAAAGTTAACAACCTTAATTTTTAACAAAATCACTGATAACTGACGAAAAAAAATGGTCAACTTTTATTTATTGTAAAACTAAAAATATCCTCATTTCAAGTGACCCTGATACTATGAATTGCACTCAACTTCCATTCCCAAAATAGATTATTTACCGAAAAAATAAATTTCAACTGGAAAAATGTATTTTTTCACACGTTAATCGAAGTCAAAATCGAATTTGTGAACTCCCAAATTTAGTTCGATCCGGCAAAAATATTTCCAGATGTCTTCTGATAGTATCCACTTCGAATGTAGGAGTTGCCATGAGAATCGAAAAACCTTTCCTTTTTTCAACACACCCTACAACATATATCTACACATATTGGCATCGGGTGAATTCTCGACTCTAACCATTGACGAATTCGTTACGCCACACTCCGTTTCGCTCGAGTACGTTTTTTATTCTTTCTTATTAAGTGCTTTTTTCAATAATTCC
The DNA here is from genome assembly GCA_963662125.1 of Diplazon laetatorius. Lineage (NCBI taxonomy): Eukaryota > Metazoa > Arthropoda > Insecta > Hymenoptera > Ichneumonidae > Diplazon > Diplazon laetatorius. Next base: position 3,417,412 of record OY759165.1, on the reverse strand, counting down.
GGTCGAGCTGCGTTTAGTTTAACAGCATTCCGCCACACGTAATGCATAAACGAAGCTTCTTGTTTTTTTTTCCTCCCAACGATGCTATTCTTTTTTTTTTCATTCCAGTTTTCTTTACATTACAGTTGAGTGTTTGACATTTTTAAAAACCTTTCGGGATGACGGCGCCTTGATCTATTGACCCCCCCCCCCCCCTCCTCCTTCCCTCCCCTTCGTGTGACTCATTCATTCTCTTGGGATTATATTAATTATGTTTGCAAAGGATATTCGTGGAGATTTTTTTTTTTTCATTATTATTATGGAATACAATTTGTGTAATTTTTTTTTTTCTGAATTAGGTCGTTGGTACGGCTTATTGCATAAATGTGTTGGTGGGTCTTGCGTAATGATGCGAAGCCTTGGATATGAACTATGAACCCCGCCGCCATTTATTCTTGTAATTTATTGTTGTTGTTGTTGTTGTTATTATTATTATTATTATTATTATTATTATTATTTTTTTTTTTTTCATAACGAAGTTTCGTGATGGAATATATAGATTCATGGTGAACCCGTCGGGGCGGGAGGGGGAGGGGGCTTTGTGCGCGCAAGCAGGTCGGCAAAATTTTCCACAATGTTGCACTTCCGTTCGCGATGTTGCGCAACACTCGTGGATCTTCGATTGCGTATTCCACGTCTATCGCTATAACGTTTTTTTCGTCGAAGTACACTCGCGGAATTCCGATAAAATCACCAATTTCATTTTATTTTATTTATTTATTCAAGAAAAAAAAACGAAAAATTAGGATTTTTCTCACAACAAATTTTCTTTCTTCATTATTTTCAACAACTTCTATAATTGCAATATTATTTTATTCGCTCGAAATATGCTCGTACTCGAGATTTCTGTAAATGAATTGATCAAAAATATCGCAAAAATATATATGTATATATATAAAAATATTTTTTTACATTCTTCAAAATGATTTTTTTCGTGAATGTTTTCAACCGATGAAATCAAGATTTTTTTAAACTGGGGAAGATAGAAAAATGTGAAAAATATAATTTGAATAAAACAAATGATTCGATGAATTGGTGAAAATTTGTCGTGAATGAGCATCAAGAGGGATATGTGTGATTGTGGATGAAGAGCCTGTTTAATTTATCGTGTGTTGGGAAGTGCATTCATTGTAAGAGGCGCTCCTCTCGGATGCGTTTTGTGCAAGCTTTCGGGGGCTTCGCACTCACACACACAAACACACACACACACACACACTTGAACCATAATTACGATAGTCTCTCTTGCCATTGTTGCCACAGACTCAGCACACAGCCAAATTCACATCAGTCAGGAGGTAATCCGACGGTTTGCACTGTCTTATGCAAGCGTTTGGTGTGGCTCGTGGAAATCGATATAAGAGCCTGCGAACACCTGCATCGTCGACGTAGTCGGGTACCACACGGTCGTCGTCATCCCCTCCTCCTCCTTCTCCTTCTCCTTATTATTATTAAATTATTCGAAAATATCGAACGTCGAATCAATGACAGACTATTTTAATATCGAGAAAAAATAACATATATGTGATAAATATGAATTTAGGGAATATTCAATCAACATGTCATTTTTCAAACACTTTCCTTCAACTTATCAGAGAACCATATTTTTTTAAATGTATCCTCTGAATTTATTGAAATAATTTTCTCAATAATTATCTTCAACTTATTAAAGAAACATATTGTTTTTTTTTTCCTACTGAATCGACTCGAACAATTTTCCAATTTTTCTTTTTAACTTTTTCGACAAATTTTTTTTTTCATCTTTCCTTCCAATTCACTCCAATCACTATTTTCAACTTTTTTACACCATTTTTTTTTTTTTTTTTTTTTTTCGTTTCATATCACTCGACATTTATTTTGTTCAACGTTTCTCTTCATCAAATTTTGATGACACATTTTCCTGCTCTGTCAAAGCAACTCTGCCAAACAAAAACTCTTCTGTCAAGCCTCAACCACGTCGTTCGCAGATCATTTTGGCAAAATCGTCATAATCGTGCGAAGAAGAGATTTGAGTGTGTATGTGCCCTCTCATTCAACGTGAACAGATCTTTTCCTACATGAAGCACATTATCGCGAAACCTAGGGCAAACAATGACTCGTACAACTCGTACTCACGTCGGTTTCATTATTCGAACGATAAACATCGTCGAGTCGTTTGACAAACTGCGTCATCGTCTTCGATGACGATTTCGTTGTCAATCGTTTTTCTAAACCTACGCTTCGTCATTCGTGTCTAGCCAAACTCGTGCACGTGGTAAACAAGTTTTTCGACGGTTAGCTCAGGCAGAAGACAGTCGTGAAACGAAACTCCATGGGGTTCGTGACGACAATCACGTCTCCAACGTGCCTTTCAAAAACATATTGCCCCGAACCCAATGGAGGGTCGTCGAGCAGGTAAAATCACGACCAATGTGCGTCTCGGACGAAAATTTCGTCGCAGTCTCTCACAGGTCGTCGGGCAAGCCTGTGTGCTCGACGAAACTTCGAGCCCTTAAACCCTTCGTGCGTTTTATTTAATTTTTTTATTTTTTCAACATTTTTTTTCATATTTTTTTGTTATATGGAATATTTTTTTAAATCGTATTTAAAGAAAAGTGCGAGCATAGCGAATTATTGAATTTTTCAATTTTTAAATATTTATATCTATATAGTTTTGATAATTGAGGTGGAAATAATTTTGAAATAAAAAAAAAAACTTATTTTCGGAGTTCTCATTGATTTACAATCTCGTGTCGCAATTCGTCTGTCATCGAAGAGTAAATGAAATAGAAATAACGAAAAAAAATGAGATGAAATAGTGGAAAATTATTGTCATAATGAAATCCAGATAAAAATAAAACAAGGCAAAGAGAAATGAAAAAAATGAGTAATTTTCTAAGTTCATTTACAATGTCGTGCCGAATTATTCGTATCGAAGAGTGAGAAGAAAAAATGTAACATCCGTGGAAATATTAATTTTTAAAAAAATCAGAAGAATAAGAAAAAACGGAAAAACGCAATATATAACTTTTTTTATCCAAAGAAAAATGGCAAAAACAATGAAACTCATTCTCGTAAATTCATTTTCAATCTCGCGTCGAACAATTCCCACCAAATAGTGCCATAAAAAAAATCCAATATTAATAATATCCGCGTAAAAAAAATTAACTCAATACATAAATCATTAAAAAAAATCTAGAAAAATCAATAAAACCCAAAACAAAAATTTCATCATATAAATCAATAAAACAACAACAAAATGTCCATTCGATAAATCAATGAAAATCCCCCTCCCCCAAAAAATTAATAATAATTTTATATCAAAAAAACCATCGAATGTAAAAAAAAAAAAAACATGTCGATAAATGATAAAAATTGTGACTCAAACAGCTGTTGGAACTGTGGAAGGTCCGTAAAATCGGGCCCAGGCGGCATTATCCTGGATAAATCGTCGTCGACGAACGACGAAGTCTTTCGAAAAAAAGTAACGAAAGACGAAAAAGAAGAAAATCCATCGAGCGTCGTTCGAAAAATCTCCGATGATCCAACGAACCCATCCGAACAAACGCCAACCTCCGAAAATACAAATATTCAAAATTGCGAAAATTTGGATCTACGCGATAACGAAGATTCGTCGTTGTTCGTCGATGAAACTTCGAGGGACGATGATGATCCTTACGAGTACGACGAGGACATACCACGTCGACCGTTCACATTGTGCAAATCCGAGATTTACGAGGCCAAATTTTTTTCACGAAATTCAACGATCAACGACGAAAATTCCGTGGATTCGAGTTCGAAATTTGGGATCGGCGAAGACGTTCACGCGGGTTCCGGAGCTTCCACGTCGTCCGGTGTGACACCCTGCTGGGGCTGCAAGGGTTGCGAACCCGGCACGCCTCTCTTCGTTCTCGGCTCACCCGCCGACGCCACTACGTCCAATTGCATATCTTGTCAGTAACAAACAACAGTAAACAAATAAAATTTTAAAAATTTTAAAAAAGAACAAAAAATATATTTTTAGAAAAAAAATTATTTAAAGAAAACAAAAACGTTCTACGATATCGAATCTTTCACAATATGTTTATTGAAAGAAAGAAAGAAAAAAAAAAACAGAAAAAATGAATGAAAGAAAAGAGAAGTAATGAAGTTGAAACGAATCGAACAATCCACAATGGATTGTTTTTTTTTTTTTTTTGTTTTTTTTTAGAACGTAAATGCAGCTTCGATAACGAGCACAGCAATGCTGCGTTGTTGCAATCGTCCGCACTGTTGAAAACGTGGCACGTGTAAGATTTTTTAATGATCAAACACACATTTTTATTTATTTGTTCATTTTTATTTCAAATATATTTATTTTTTCTTGTTTTCGACTTTTGTGTTTCTTTTTTTTTGTCTGGTCTGGTTTGCACAATTTTTTGTTTCTTCGTTTGTCTTGTTATTATTTTTCGGCTTGAGCAATTATGCTTCAGCACTATAATTTCTATGGATTACTACTATTATTATTATTATTATTGGAATGCCGCACAGCTAATCACCAACGCCGAATAAACTCTTGAGAATTAGTGATACGTGATAGATTAATGATCCTAAAACTTGTCCAGGATCATGTTTTTGCGATTGACCCGAAGAAAATAATTATTTATTTATTTATTTATTTATTTATTTATTTATTATTATTATTATTATTATTTTCATCTTAAATTTTTTTTCTCTATCATCATCATCATTATGATTATTATTTTTTTTTCAGACGTTTTTATCTTGCCAGCTAAGTTGCAAATGAAAAATTGTAATATATTTTTTAAAAATACATTCGTTCCATTTTTTAATAATAATTGTTATTGTTATTGTTATTATTATTATTGAACTAACGAAAAATACGATCAATTTCGTCAATTCGAATTGTGTCATTGTGCACACGACGATCGAATCGAGTTTATAAAATCGTAAATGTGAATTTCTTCGATCCAACGAAAAGAGATGCGACTAGATGAACACGTGGGCTGTGTTAATGCCCAATGGCTACTTTCGTTTTCGACCAACAATGAATGCTGCAGTCGGTTGTGCCGCTTGTGCTTCTGTTCGCCGCTGCCTCGAGAGATCTCTCGTTGTCCCCCAAATTTGCAACCCGAAAGCCCGGCTGATCCGTTGCGCGCGCACGGTTAGCAAAATTTTTCAGGTAGCAAACATTTTGCTCGAGGTCCCCCACTTTTGTGACGCACGTGTGCGAGAATCCTCGTCTTGCGATTTTCTCGTCTTCGGAAAAATATTTTCACGCACGTCGCGCATTACGAGCAAACAAGACACAAGCTCCAAGTTGAAACTTGAAATATATGTACATATCTACGCGGATTACGTATAGTTTGCATATAAAAAAACACATGCCCACTTCTATCAATTGTTCATATCCTTTTCTTTCACTTGAGGTGTTATCGCTGTTTTTCTCTTTCCTTTCGTCTGGAACTTGCTTCGACGTCTTTTTCAATATGGTCAGTTCGTAGATGTTTAGATGCGTTTGTGCGTCGCACACGTGCGTCGTGCACGTCGGGGCGGGTGATCGCGAAGCGGGTGCGCGCGCCTGCGCACTGCGTGCTCCGAGAAGCCGGGAGAACGCGCCAGACTGATCGATAAGGGGATGCAAAAGCGAGCACGAGAGCCAGATGAAAACGTCATCGCGTACCGGGGCGGAGAGAGAAAGCGAGCCTGCAACCCGCGTCATCACGACCAAACACATTTTACATTGTACTCGGCTTTGCCCCTCCGTACACGCCGTCGCTCCTCGCTTCTTCTGCATTTTCAATAGTCGCGTTTTTTTTTTTTGCATTTTGCTTTTCTTCTTCTGTCTTTTCCAATCTTTTCGAATCTATGGTTTTTTTTTAGGTGAAACAATAAATTATTTGCAAGTGATTACGATTTATCATTTCGTTTCGAATAAAGTGCAGCCACGTGTCTCACGAAACGAGATTATGAAATATAATAACAATGATAATCATTTTGATGATTAATTTATGATTTAACTTTTTCAAATGGGTGTGTGGTGAACGAAAAATAGTGATTTTTACGTTGTTTTTTTTTTTTTTTGATAAATCGTGTGAAGAAAAAAACATTGCCTCGATTAATTTGGGTTTGAGAGCAATTTTTTTTTGCAACAGCTGAGCTGTGGCAACGAAGAATTTCTATGCACTCGACATAGAATTTGATTAGTCGTCAATTTGATATTCATTATTTTGCAGGATTTTGGAAAAATTAAAATTATCATTTTTGTCTGTTTCGAAAAATAATTGAAAAAAATGTTTTTATTTTTTTATTTTATTTTCTTTTCGTATTTGCAATGTAAAAAAATTGGAAATTTTTTTTATTTCGAACGAGTGGTGTGATTGCATCGGAGATGGCCTTGAGAAGTGCTCGTCCTTGAAGCGAGGGTGAAAAGAAAATGAGAAGAAAAGACGATTTTACGTAAATCGCGAGATGACATTTTTTTTTCTTACTCTTTTTTCCGTCTTAATGTGAGAGTGTGCAGCGGTGTGCTTTTAATAGCTGCGTTGAAAGTGCATCGTCGAGACGATTCACCGGGTCCAGGGAAAGTGGAGGGGGGGGGGGGGCGGGGGGAAAGGTCAGAGGCTGCGAAGAGTCGAGCGATGCTGCGACAGCAGCATCGACAACATCCGGACTTATGTTTTCGCGAACGTTGAGCGCTTTGAGTGGTCAATTGAGTCGTGAGATTGTCGCGGTCGAGACGATTTCGGAAAATCCGGAAGTCGCGACTACGAGCGATGGAGAATCATTGCCATCGCCGAAAGACGATGAAAACGCGACAGGTTGTAGCTCGGCTGCCTCGTTTTTTATTTTTTTTTTTTTTTCATATCTTTTGAATATTTTATTTCATTTATTTTTTTCACCCCAAAACGAGACAACGAGCTTTACAACGTCATCGAATCGAAATATTATCATTATAATTATTACGATTTTCGATATTATCATTATTATTATTATTATTATTATTATTATTATTATTATTATTATTATTATTATTATTATTATTATTATTATTATTATTATTATTATTATTTGCAGTGTTTCGTTTGGAGCACGAATTAAATCACACGCTATTGACTAGAGGAAAAAAAATTATTGTAGATGATGAGTTTAATTGTTTAAAAAAAATCATTATTGATTCCAGCCTCTTTGCATCGCCATTTTGTTCATAAAAATAATTTTGCTGTCTGTGTGAGGCGAGCTTGGCCGTTGTATCGAGTAATTATCCGGATTGAAATGCGAATATTTGAAAATTAACAATTGTGTGTTTGTTTTCTGTTTTAGTTCTATGTAGCAACCGAGTGAGCCAAATGACCAAGACCTATAATGATATAGAGGCAGTCACAAGGCTTCTGGAGGAGGTGAGCAACCACCGCACAATTTATTTCAATCAGTTAATAATTTTTCGACGAATCGTTCTAAAACTTTATCGAATTATTTTTTCTTTTTATTTTAATTTGTTTTGTTTTGTTTTTTTTTTTTTTCGTTTTTGTAACAGAAAGAAAAAGACTTGGAGTTGACTGCGCGAATCGGCAAAGAATTGCTGACGCACAATCAAAAACTCGAGAGCAATGTTAACGCTTTGGAGACCGAATTGAAGACCGCCAATGAGAAGATAACGCAGCTCAGCCACGAGCTGATAAAAAAAACGGAGCTCGTGCAGATACTGACTAACGATGTGGAAGAGTCGGGCTCGGAAGCCGACACGCCGACGGGTTTGCGGGGAATCAATCTCGATATGATGCAACGAAGGATAGGCTCGTTGGAGGATGAGAACAAACAGCTGAGAAACGAATTTACTAAACTCGTGCACGAGACCGACGACTGCGAGGAGCAGGAAGCTCAATTGGTCAAAGACATTGCCACCCAATTAGGTAAAATTAATTTATCAAAATATCATTCGACATGTTAACTAATTTTTTTTTAAAATATTTTTTTAATTAACCCGTTGAGGTCACACCTCCGAATAAAGAGTCAAACTTCAATTCAGCATGTTTTCTCAATGATTGAATAGTTGTTGTCTTCTATTTAATTTTCATATAGTCAAAACACGATAAGAAAAAACAAATTCACAAAATCTCAATTTAAAAAAAAAAATCGCGAAAATTTAAATTTTTGTTATATTCGTGGACTTTCTTTTTCAAACCTCGGCTGAAAAAGAGGTTCAGTTCGTACGGAATACCCCATAAACTAATCACGGCCAAAGCTTAAAACTGAAAAAAACGTCGATTATCATTATTATTTTGTTGCAGCAAACGCAAACATGGAGGTGGACGGTATAGCGGACGAGTTGGGCCGTCAGAAGGAGGAAAATCGTATGCAGCACGAGCAGATAGTGAGTCTGACGGCGAAGCTGGCGGAAACGGAACTCCGACTGGCCCGATTGATGACCGAGCACGACGAGGTCGGTTCGACCCTCGTTATAACCCGCGACAATCAGAATACTCTTGCCAGCGAGCTTGCCGAATTCAAGGATCGTTACGCCGAGGTCGTGAGCCTTTTGGCCGATACCCAGGAACAATTGCGTAAACAACGTAAACGTGGAATGCCGACGGTACGCGGTGGATCGTTCTTTCCGTCAATGGGAGCAGCGCCCCAGCACGATTCCATCGCCTCGGAACTCGAATCCTCGCTTTATTCCGAACTCAGTTTGGATTCCGGAATAATCACCGATAGAATGTGAGAACCAGATTTCTTTTTTTTTTTTTTTTTTTTCACATAATTTTCAACGGAGGAAAAAATACACGAGCTGCAAGTTGGCACTTGCAATTTCCGAGGGTTTCATTCGATTCGAAAAAAAAAATTTATATATATATATTCCACATCACTTAAGCCAGTAAGAAAAAACAAATTTTCACAAATAATTTTGAAACATTGAGTTATTTTATTGAAATATAAATATATTCACGAAATTTTTTTAAAATTTCGACACGTGGTAAATATATTTCAATAAAATAACTCAATTTTTTGAAATTATTTGTGGAATTTTTATTTTTTCTTACTGGCTTAAGTGATGTGTATCTTCAGAGAACAAACTCTAACTTTTCGAATATTTTTTTTTAAATTTCGTTGCTATCGTTGATTCAAGGCCAACGTACAAAAAAGTCTTCGAGACGGTGCGGAGCGCATCGAGAGCGTCGTACGGAGGCCCGGACGCGAATCAATTTCCTCGCATCGGTTCGATGACGACTTCGACGCTGTCGAGCGGTTCCTCGGGTCCACGAATGAGTTGCGGTCCTCAACGGCCGCACATGGCCTCGGGATTTCCGAGTCTCGATTCCACGGGTCACAGCGACAGCGAGGGTTCCCTCGTCACCGATTCCGATGAGTATCCGTGAGTACAAGTCACAAATTCCAATAAACATTTAAACCAAAAATGTATATTCCCATTTCAAATTACCTCGATACTGCGTATCGCACTTATTTTATATTCGCGAAATTTTTATTTTACCAGAAAAATTAATTGCAACTGAAGAAAAAAAAATGTGTTTACGTGTTAATCAAAGGCAAAATCGATTTCGTGGAAGTAAAAATCTCTAAATTATATTTTTTCCGTTACATGATGTTTTTAACGTGCTTTGACGAATCGACCTTGTTATAGATGTAATTTCGTAAGATTATTATATACTCACAATCAAGAGAGGAAAAAATAATCTTACGAAATTACATCTATAACAAGGTCGATTCGTCGAAGCCTGTTAAGAACATCGTATAACGACAAAAAATATAATAATAATACGACCAAAGCAACTAACTAACAAAAAAAAAACCTATAAATACAGTCCGATTGGGCTGAAATTTTGACAGATTTCATCTCGATAGTATCTACGATATTACATCTTCAGAATTCATTGACATTCAGTTCCAATAATTTCGTCAACTATTAACGTCTGCAGAACCGCTTTGTGCCAGTAAATTCATAACTAAACAAATTCTGAATCGATTCGTGTATAATTATTCCAACAAGAACACTATCGTTTCGTAAATTTTCAAAAATTTCTGACATTTTTCAGGCCTGTCGATAAACGATTCAACAAAAATCAATTTATTAATCCCAACGTTTTTTATTTTTTAAAATTTTTTATTCAATTTTTCGTTTTTGTTTTTCAATGAAATTTCCAGAGGTCCCCATCCGACAGGAGTGCCAGGTGCACCGGGAGCGGCCGATCTCGAGGCGGCCCTGCGTCGTCTGACCCCGGCCGAGGTGATAGCCCGTCGTGCGTGTCTCACAACCGGGGCGGGTTACAACTTCGACTACGACGGTGGAATAATCCAATCGCCACCGAATTTCTTGCCATTCGGTTGTCGCACGCCCGACAGCATAATGTCAACGGGCAGCAGCGGAAACATAAGCGGTTACAGCGGTAGCAACAACAGCACGAATCCCATGACGAATTGGCGTTTGCCGGAAAAATTGCAGATCGTAAAACCCCTCGAGGGTTCACAAACGTTGCACCATTGGTCGCAACTTGCGACCCCGACTCTGGGCGGTTTGTTGGAAGAACGACCGGGTGTGAAGACACGCGGTGGACGGGGTCTCGAAGATCTCGGACTGGAAACATTCGCCCTGACGGATCTCGAGGAAGACGAGGAATACGCCAATCCGGGAAAATTATTTCAGGACACGGGTTCGGTGTACACGTTCACGAACAGCACGGTTTTGCATCCGGAGGATCCGATGAGCGTGACGACGAGCGTGATGGGTTCGCGAGTGGCCACGGCACCGAACAGCGTGGTAAATTCGGGAATGAACACACCGCGAACACTGAGCCGTCGCAATTCGACATCGACGTTTTCCACGACACTCGGACTCGCGAAAATGTTGAACGAACGTGGAATAAAAGCCGTGACACCATCGTGCGTGGGTACACCGTCGAGCGAAAAAAATTTTACACCCACAGCAACGCCCTACAACAGTCCGGACGGCACGCCCCCCGAATCACGATCGTCTTCGCCGGTTTCCCGAGCCAACGCGTCTTCGTTGTCGTTCGGACTTTTCAGCTCGGGCGCTGATCTTCTGAAACGCACGTTCAGCGGTGAATCCGCGACACCCACCGTCGCTCCGACTCCCACGAGACGCAAAAAACGCGGAATCGAACGAAAACCCGCGCTAACGAGATCGGAAAAAAAAGCTCTGACCGACATAAGACTCGTGGAAAAATTGGAAAGAATTGGAATCGACGCGATAATGTCGACCACCGCGAGTTCGACGGTCTCACCTCTGGCTCTTCAGGGTGCTTTGTACTCGCGCAGAACCAACGACAGCCCGATGCAACAACTCACGTTTTTGAAGAGTTCCATGTCGACGGAAAAATTGGGATCCTCGTCGTCTTCGTCGTGCGCTTCGTCCGCATCGTCGGCCAGTGGAACGAGATCTTCCCGCGGATCTTCTCCGTCGTTGTCGTCTTCGAGAAACTTCAATGATGTGGAAAATTTTGGAATTACCACGCCCGGACGTTCGCGCGACGATATTATCAATTCGAGATTGTCACAATTGTCGCAGAATCGTCAGAGACGCAATAACGGGGCCGGGGGATCGACCAGACCCGATCTGGGACAAGTCAGATCACCGGCTGTGCCGAAGGTTCCCGTTACCAAGGAATCCTCAGCTGCTCAGACCGCTCTTGGCACTATTAGCTCGTTGCTTTTCGGACGCAAAGGCGGTTTGCTGTAAACCGTGAAAACATTTAAGCGAAAAAAAAAAAAACAAAAAGTTTAACGAAAAGAAAAATGAAGAAGGAAGGAAAGAAACGGGAAAAAACTAACGAAACTACGTCGCTTCATCAACCCGGCTTTTAATTTACGCGACGTTTATCGTTATCGTTTATTTATTCATCATTTTGATTTTTGTTTTTTCTTCAATTTTTTCAACCCTGGAACTCATGACTGGGGTCCGTACGCACCCCACGCGAACTATCAAAAAATATTCATGCTGATTTGGTAAATTTTTCAGTCTTTAAATGGGGTTTTTTTATCAACTCAATGTTAATGAAATCAGATTTATTTTCTTCACATCCTCTTCCTTATGAAAAAAAAACGCGAAGGAAACCATGTATGAGAAAGTCTGTTCATCAGCGTAGAACCGGTTATACGATGGAGGAAAGCATGGGGTCCGTTTGATCCCCAGTCGTGCGTTTGAAGGTAGAAAAATTAAGTCGGGAGTTGTTGGGTTGAATAAATTTGAAAAAAATAATAATAATAATAATAATTTTATCATCAACGTGACCGGAATTTCGCGAGTCAACGATTTTCACGGGGACTAAAGAAAATACGTGCGTTGTATCATTATTATTATTATTGTTATTGTTATTATTTTGGCGACGTTATCGGATAAATTAGTTCATTCAATTGTACATACACGCGAAGCTTGCGTTGGCCACCGCGATTTTTTACGTTGCAATTGTCGAATTGCTTTTCGTTCAAATTACTCTGCCGGTCACACGGTTCACTCGTTAATGTCGCGATTACTATTTTTCTTTTTTTCTTTCGATATCGAAATTAAAAAAAAAAAAAAAAAAAAAAAAAAAAATAATGTCGTTATCCGGAATAATTTGATGGATACTCCGGTGAAAGAGAGATTGTAGTTGAGAACATTCGTTTGGTGATTTTTTTTTTTACATGCTCGACGGTACAAATCGTCGATGAACATTTTTTTTCGTTTTCTTTTTATTTACGAATTAAAGTGAACAAATTTTTTAAAAACCGTTTTATCGTTTGGTGAAACGATAATTGGGCGGTGAGTCCAAGTCGAAGCATAAGCGCGGACGCGTCGGCCGTATTATAATTGCCGAGTTCGGTGATTAATTATTATTATTATTATTATTATTATTATTATTATTATTATTATTATTATTATTATTATTATGAAATTTCTTCGGCTGTTGGACTTATGTAATTTATTTCGATGATAATTCAACTACCTTTCGGGTACTTGGGGACCGGATCCGGGAGCTTTCGTCTAGCAGCACGCTTCACACGAAGAGACTCACGCCGGAAACGAAACTAGTCACGTCGTAGATCCATATTTACATATTAAAAGACGATGAAAATATAAAAAAAAGGAAGAAAGAAAGAAAGAGAAGAAAAAACAAATATTATAATAATAATAATAATCGAGAAATACATAAATAATGAGAAAAAGGACGAAGAGGCGAAAAATCATGATGGAATAATGGATGAACAAGTGCTTGGATGAATTTGCGAATAATCAATTTAATCGCGTGGGGAGGGTCATACATAATGTGCGATTGTACAGCGTGCTTGAAGTTGAGAGCGAAGAGTGAAAAAAAAAACGAAAGAGAAAAAACAAAAGACAAGAAATAAGAGAGAGAGAGAGAAAAAAAAAAGAAAAAAAAACAATTGTAACGAAAATGAAAATAGAGAGTAGGAGAGAGAGAGAGAGAGAGAGAGAGGGAGAGAGAAAGGTATTTGACGATTTGTAAATAGAACTCGCAGCTAGTGAGAATAGTTGATGTGGGGAGATTTGTTAATTAATATTTAATTCACAGATCTGTGCGCTCCGATAGTCGAATGATGAACGAAGGGTAATAAAGCCGAAGCAAGGAGAGAGAAAGAGCAAGAGTGAGCAAAAAAAAAAAAAACGATTGCCCTGTGTGTCTGTCTGTGTGCGGGTCAAAAGTCGTTGGCTTTAACTATTTGTGCGCCATCGCTCGTTAACAGCACAAAAATAATTAAATTAAATTTGAAAAAAAAAACAATAATTAAAAAAAAAACGAATATAAAAAAATGCGGTAAAACATTAGCGGCCGAGAGATTAGAGAAGAGCGACCTAGATTTGGTGCTACGACGACTTAATCGACTCGTGTATTATCATTATTTTTTTTCTTTATTTTTTATTTATTTATTTTCATGTTTAATTAATTTTTTTTTTTCATCGCCGAACCGAAACTTTCGGCGTATCATAATTTTTTGTAAGAAAGAACGGAGAAGAAAAAACCAACTTTTGAAGTGAGGTGAAATTTGTAAAATCATTGTTGGACCTCGTGAGCGACGCTACTGTCAGTCTTTGAATCAATGAAGATTGCGCATCTAGCTCACTCGAATTTTACTTATTATCATTATCATTATGTATATATATATAGTAGATTAAACAATTGTCACGGCTTTTTGCCCTTCCGCCCATTATTATCGTTTATTATCATTATTTCTATCTTCTAATTTTTTTTTTGTCTCATTCGTGCCTGTGACGTCAACGAAAAAATGTTTTGTTGCATTTTTTGAAAAATGTTTTTAATTTATCTATCGGACAATAATTCTAGCGCGAGCGAAAAATATACATATATATATGTATATTTATTTGCACGCTTTGTCCGATGTGTTCCCGAAAAAAAAAACACAAATTTTATGCTGTAACGACGCTAGAGGCAACATTGTATTATAATTGGTAGACGAAAGAAGAAATGAATAAATCGAGCGGTGAATGGATCGAGATGAGCCGAGAGAGAGAGATGGGAGGGAGTCGCGTGTGAGAATTTAGTCACGGTGCAGAAATTGTATATAGGACGTACAAATTAATAAATTAAGTTGCAGAATGTGAATTCCGTTTTCGAATTATTCTCGCAAAACCATTTTTTGTTTTGTGATTATTGACCCTTTTTTTTATGAGGAAGCAAAAAGGAGACTAAACAGTTGTGGGGCAACGAGTTACCCCAGGTAAGGATCAAGCAGCCTGCCCAGAAGACTCGGTAAAAAAAATCGAATTTCTTCCTCATCGAAAGACTTCGTAAACTATCTAAGATTGCAGCTTTTTTTTATTATCATATTTTTTTTTCAATCATCACATTGCATTTATTTATTATTACACATTTAATGGTTATTGGTTGAATGACGAGTTACTGTAAAGATAGTTTCTAGACTGTGCCATTCATCGATTCCGGCCAATTTTTTATCATAGATATAATTGGATCGGTTGGATGTCTGACCGGTAAAACTTGTTGGGGGCCAATTACTTTCACCCAACCAGGCAAATAGCCACGCTCTATTCCGCAATCCACGAGATTTCGAGCTGCTTTTATCATTCGCCACGTTGGAGATTTGGCTGAAAAAAAAAATAAATAAATAAATAATAACAACAAATTAACACTGATAATTGTAGAATCAAACGATTGTCGAAATAAAAATCTGATGCAACGTTCTTACACGCGAAATTTCCGATAAAACCGACGATCAACGAAGCCTCGTACCAACGGTTTCCAATGAAAACTTGTGTATGCCAACCACGGCCTTCGTAAATCTTACCATCGCCACCGATCATGAAACTTTGGGACAAAATGCAGAATCAATTAATTGATGAAAGAAATGGCTGAAAGTTTAACGTTACACATTATTTTAATAGGGTAAGGTGTGGTAAAAAATCGCCAGCGGGTAAGATAAGCATTTAAGGTATCCCACAAACTGTAAGAGTCAAAGCAAGCCTAAGATATACTATCTTCTGATGTACGTAGTACTTTGATGTGACAACGTCGCGTGTTATGAGCGCGTACAGTTACCCCGAATGACTACGTTTTCGTTTGGTATACGATTTTTCATTCATTTTTTTAACATCCACGAATAATATTTTACACCCTCTGTGTTGAGAACAGTTCAAGCAACACTTTGACCTATAATGTCCAGTTGAAACATTAATAAACCCCAATAGTCCCGAGTGCTTCATAATAGCCCCGGTCGATTATTATTATCATTATTATTATTTTCATTTTTGTTTGAATTTATTAATTTTTTCGGTGTTTCGTTAAGAATTGATATAAATTCTTACGAGTAGCCAATGTTTGACCATCCAAGAGCGTCCATTTGAAAACTTTGCATCATTCTTATTTTCGCTGCACACGAGAAAAATGTCCAACATTCGGGAGTATTCGTGTGATCGAGCATAACGTAGTATGGCAATTCGTCTCGAGATTGAACCGTCGTGGGCTCTCTTCCAGACCATTTTGATCTCGAAATTATTCTGGAGCACGGCGATTTTAAATTCACAGCTGGTAAAACACGAAAATCATCATTCGCTGATAATTAAAAAAATCGACGGAGCTGGAAATTGCGTTCTTTCGAATTTAAGACCCCGGACTTATGGGTGAGGAATTATTTTTATCAATTTTGGAGTTTTAACATGGAAAAAACTTTGTTCACCTTTCTTTAATTACGAAGATACATTTTTCGGGTCTCAAGTCCGACTCTTATGTTGGAATTTTTTTTTTTTCGATCAATTTCGAGCTTTCACATGGAAAACGCTTTGTTCACATTCCTCCAATTACTAAGAAGCAATTTTTTTAGTTTCAACTTACGGATTGTTTATTTTATATTTAATTTTTTATTGAACGTATATCTATCGCATAAAAAGCGACTAAATCACCCATAAATATTTCAATTTTTTCAAACAATTCGAACGCAAAATTTAAAAAAATATATAAAAATCGTTTTTCAAAGAAGCAAAAATGCAAGATTATCGTTTATTCAGTGTGCTTTAAAATTTACTTACCATCATCTAAATAATCGCACATTCCGAGATTGCACATTCCGATAACCACGAACGATACGCCGATTAAATACATTTTTTCGGTTTTTCAAATGTATAAGATGGACAAAGCGAAGATAATTAAAATATAAAAATGCTCGAGTATGATTAAGTTTTTACAGAATATCGCGCAACCTATATAGTCACGACCGAGAGTCCATTGGTCCCGACGAGATGTTAAACGTTAATTCAATAATTCAATATCCCGATTCATAATCAAAAACACCTGAGCCAATGTCGAAACACTTGTGCGTTGAAGTGGAGGTTTTTTTTTTGTTGTAATTTTTTCACATTGGAAATTTTTTCACGACATTTGGTGGCAGGTTTCTCTACAGAAAATAAGGCATTTGTGCTCACGATCATCCGTAGTTTTTTTTTTAATTTTTTAATATTATCAGTTTTTTTTCATAAATTGAATATTATTAATTGAATCAGAGAAATCGTTACAGGGCGTACTTCTGATGTGCGCATATTTCAACTTATTAAATTTTCTGATTTTTTTAATATCTGAACATCACGTGGGGTCCTTACGGACCCCGCACTAAGAAAGGCTGTAGTGACCGAAATAATTGGAATTTCGATTTGCAAATTGGTGAGAATGTTTATCACCGTGTGCACTATCGGATAATGAAAAGAAAAAAAAAATCGATTATCAAAAAATTTCACACTAGGATGATCCCTTAATAAAATCAGTAAAATTACGTAATACCGATTACCGATCCCGCAATATAAAAAGTAGAACCTTGCACATTGCTTCCTCATAATTTTGTACCGTTTTTCAATTATTAAGATGTAAAGTAGAACCTTGCTCATGGCTTCCTTATCATTTCACACATTTGGCGAAGATTCTTCTATGAGGAACCATGTGTTGATCAATTTTGGCTTCCTCATAGAGGAAGCTTTGGAAAATGTGTACAATAATGAGAAAGAATATTTTTATCGTATAGAGCATGCAAAAACAGAAAAAAAACGACTGTGGTTTTTTTCGTTTACCACTAACCATTGCTGAGATAATATATCGATTCCAATGATCAAGTACGGTCAACGGGTGAAAAACTTCATTTGAATGTATCTTAAAAGCGGGCCCACGAAAATAAAAAAACCCCAAATCCCGGGTCTCTTTGGTTTCAACAGATATTCATGTAAAAAATTAGGAGCCAAAAATTTTGACCCAAAGGTCAAACCTGATTGAGTTCCGGCTGAATCCCCCACACATTGTCTGCCTCTTGTTAATTTTCGTAGGCTATATCCGTTTCGGAAAGAAAAATAAAAGAGGGCATTCGAAGAAGTGATGCGAAAAAAAAGTAAGTACGGAACCCTAAAAAATGAAAATGCTTCTTTGAAAAAATCACGACAAAAATAGTTAAGGAAAGTGAAAGATTAAAAAAAAAAAAATAACATTTTTGATTTATGAAAATACGACATTAAAGGCTGATTTATTTATTGTTTTACATTGATTCATCACAGTTTATCGAATTATTCGTTCGCACAATCATTGTTCTACGGACTGCCCCGCATCCATTCCGGCCAACTTTTTAACAGGCGATGCAACTGCGGGGCTGGATATCTCACGGGCGTGACCTGTTCCAAGCTCGCAACTTTAACGTAGTCGGGCAACATGCCCATGGATATTCCGCAATCCACGAGCTTTCGAGCAGTTGTCATCATTAAGTCACTCGGAACGTTTTCTGGAAAAAATGGAAAAAATAATAATAATAATAATAATTCAAATAATACAAATTGCAACGGGTGGAATTAATTTCAAAATAAAAAAAAAAATTAACAATAATAAAAACAAATTTCGATGATCGCTGATTTAAAATGCTTACTAGAGAAATCTCCGATAAAACCAATGGTCAACGATTCCATGTACCATCGAGTGATCACAGGACCCTCCACATTCCAACCACGACCCTGGTACACTTCACCATCCCCACCGATGTAAAACCTTCGAGACACGAGACAAACAAAACAAACATTTATTTAATCTCAACAATTTTTTTTGAAAAATTATTTCATTCCATTCAGTTTCTTCTTCCATTTAATTAATTATTTTGATAAAAAATGTTTATCACAATAATTTCATTTGTCCATGGGATCAGAGACTTCCTTCGATTTGGATTATCATAAACTTTGAAATACAAAAAAATACAAAGTTCCCAGTATATATATATATATATATATATATATATATATATATATATATATAAAACAATGAACAAATGAACCCCTAAAAAAGTGCGGGAACTTAAAAATTGTTGTGTAATCTTACGAGTAAGCGATGTCGGTCCATCGGAGAGCATTCATATGATGATCCTGCATCAATCGAAGATTCCACGAGCATGCGGGAAATGTATTACACTCGGAGGTGCATGTGTGATGAAACAGTACGTAGGATTGTGGTTCGTTAGGGTGTGTGATCGGCCCTGGTTCCTTTCCGCCCCATGCGTGTCTCATGATCCAGCCAGAACACTTCAAAGCTTCATCCGCATCTGAACAATCGCAAACACCATCATTAATCATCGCAATTGCACAATAAAACATTTATTATTGTGCAATATTATTATCATTATTTTTTCCATTTTTCAAAAGGTATAATTATTTTTCGTCTAAATTTTTTATTTACTTACCCATTATACGAGTGCTCATTCCGGGATTAAACGTCCCGAAAAAAACCAGCAAAACAAGAGGAAAATACATTTTTTATTTTTTCTATTTTTTAAATAATATATATATATATTTATATATTTATATATGTTTTTTTTTCCAAATATCGAATGCGAAAATTAATTGGAATTTCCGTAACATTTATAGCCGAGGAGACTGTCTGTAAACTAACCGGATGTGAAACGCGAAGCCGACAAGTCGTCTCGTTCGGCACAAACACCTGAGCCAATGTATTTACATGTATATGTATTCTGATGAATTTAGCAATGTTCAATGTACGGGAAAAAATTATGCGTGTGCTCGTTGCATATTCTTATAAATCTCTGACATTCAGATCCTGCCTTTTTTTTTCAAAGTTTTTTTTTCCCCGGTCGAAGAAACGTTTAGCGAACATGTTCCCTCGCGCGCCAGTTGTCGAATTTAAAACCCACGATTGTGATTATTATTACTAAAATTACGATTCATTGAATAATTTTGTGGGCGCGGATCGATTCCAGGTGAGCCCCTTTGCACAATTGTCAAATATATAATACAGAAGTAAAACATTTTTAATGTATTGGAAAGAAAAAAACATCTTTTATTCAATTGCGTAGTCTGCATAAATTTTATAATAAAAGAAATGTATATAATTCATTAAATAATTCGCTATGTGAAAATTTATGAAATCCAAGTGAACCCTGTGTTCGTTGTGATATCATTGTTTTCAGTCGATTACGAGTTGTCGGTGCTATATTCAAAATTCAACACCTATTGGGTGAAATAGGGATTTTACGAATGCTTTATGTTTATCTCCCTCTCCTCTTTCACGTTGTTTCTGCAATTTATCATTTTTTCGTACATTCATGGCTATCAATAATCATAGTGCAGTTAATTGATGAGTTGAAAAAAAAAGTGATGGAACGCACGAATTTTAATTAATTTTCTTTTTAACAAATTTTTATTTTAAGCGCGTGATATTATTCGATTTAGAAACTATCGACGACGCGCCAGTGAGACAGAGAGAGAAAGAGAGAGAGAGAGAGAGAGAGAGAGAGAGAGAGAGTCGGGTATGCTACGTTTCTCGCTCGTTCTCTCTCGCTTCGCTGCCGATGCCGATAGCGCTTTCTCTCTCGCACTCGACGTTGTAGTCCATCACCTCACTTTTCTCGCGCCATCTCTTCTTCTCCCCAGCGATGACCCGTAGCGCTATCTCTCTCGCACTCATGACGGACGGCAAACGTTGCGCATCGCGTTAAAGTGTCTGTCCCACCGATATATAACGAATATATCTAACACACACAACGCTTCTATGTTCTCCACGTGTGAAATCGTTTGATTACGTGCCGCTGTGCGTGCCGCTTTACGCTCAACATGTTTCTCAAACCCAGAGGTTAGAATTGTGACATTACTGTTTTTTTATTTCCTAACATTTTGAGGCCCATTCGTTTTATTCTGTTTGCTTCCATGTTTGATTGATCTTTGTCGATACGTTTAACCGAATTTGATAATTTGTACGCTGTTTTCGTGGAATAGCATTTGTTTATTGGATTTTGTTTCGAATAGTCGAATTATAGGTTAAGTTCGCTTTGATGGTCGATGAGTCACATCTGCTGCATCTGCAATGGAAACAGTGAGAAGCTGCGGATGCAAAGGCATCAGAACTTGTTTGATCTGCGAGGAGGAGTGCAATATTGTTAAACACAATCCCACCGAAGACTTGAAGGTAATGATATTACGCGTCTTTCGTTGGATGTCTGCCGATATGTGATTTTTATTTTTTTTGTTTTCTTGTGTACATGGGGATTGGATGTTTCAGAAAGCGCCGTGCTACGTGTATTGTCCGGACTGTGACAAAGCTTGGCCGGGTTGGGACGCGGATGGGCTTCGAGCGCATCCAGATCATTCGGGTGTTCCTATCGCTTATCCCGGGGTCTACATAAAGGTATCGGCGGAACATTCAAAACTAGCTGCAATTTGGAAGTTTCGATTTGCTTCTTTCGAATCCTACGTAGCGAACGAATATTCTTCTGTGAAAAAGTCTCTAATTTGCGCTTGCCCGAAGCTCTCAGCCATTATCACGTTGTAGAACTTCATCGAACGTTGCAGAATAATTTCTTGAGACCGGAAGAGGCCGACCGTTTGCTGAAGGATCTGGACGATCTACCTTGGGAGCTGTCGCAGAGCGGTCGTCGCAAGCAGGTTCGAGCCCAATAAAAATCGTCCTAATTTCATTCGAATGATCGTTCAGAACATGAAGACAATTGTCGAATCAAACTTTGCTTCACAGAACTACGGTCCCAAATGTAATTTCAAAAAGCGTCGTCTTCGACCGGGTAAATTCAACGGTTTTCCAATAACCACGAAATTCGTGCAAGAAAGATTGTCGGATCATGGGATATTGAAAGATTTTCAAACCATCGAACAGTGCAGTCTCGAATACACATCTAAACGCGGAGCCTCCATCGACGCGCACATTGACGACTGTTGGATATGGGGCGAGAGAATCGTCACCGTGAACGTTTTGGGCGATTCTGTATTGACGATGACCAGGTACAGAGGTCCCCAAAAACGTTACAATCTCAAGGACGTGGCGACTTATCCTTCGGTCGTTCGACTATCCGATTATTCGGAATTTGTCGATGACGTGATTGTCGGTGAAACACCGGAAAACGCTGTCGTACGGTTGCCAATGCCAGCGAGATCTCTCATGGTTCTTTATGGACCGGCTAGGTAACCGATCAACCTCTTCTTCAACGCCAACTTATCATTCGCGTTTTAAAAAATTTATAAGAGGCATTCCACATCACTTCAGCCAAAATTTCGGCACTCTGTGAATATATTTCAATAAAATAAATCAACTTTCTAAAATTATCTGTGGAATTTCTTTTTTTTTTACTGGCTAAAGTGATGTGGAATGCCTCTTATTAATTTGACCCTTCGTGTGTAGACACGATGAAGCAAAATGAGAAATATGTTTGTGATAAAATCGCATTCAATCGCAGGTACGATTGGGAACACGCAGTTTTGCGAGAAGACGTAGATTCGCGAAGGGTGTGCATCGCTTACAGAGAATTCACGCCACCGTACCTGATCCAAGGCGAGAAGATCGATGAATCCCGGGAAATCTTCGAAAAAGCGTTGAATTTTTGGTGACGCGGTTTGCAAAATGAAAAAAAAAAAAAAAAGAAAAAGAAATTGTAAAAATAATAATTACCGAGGGCTACCGTTACTTAATGAGAACATTATACGTCTTGAATATTACAGTAACTATGATCTCAAGATTCATCGTTCGATGAAGTTCACGTCTGTTCCTGATGAAAAATCATTGTGACAGGACAGTTTTGATACAAAGACGTTGCCGTTGTCCTCAATCGATTCATTTATTGATCGACCATCGAATCGAGACCAAAACGATTATTTTACATTTTTCCAAAAATGTAAATTTTATTTTTTACAAACTTCCGGAAAATTTGAAACCTGAATAATCGCATCAACGATCGTGTTAACGCGGCTTAAGAAGGCTGGAATTGTCGTGATTCGACGAGGAAGAGTGAAAAATAATGTACATCGGGTGATAATCGAAATTATAATTAATTTCAGCAGATACGATTGTAAAACGAATGATCGTGTGATAAAATAGAAATAAAATCTGTCGTTGCTCGATTGGAAAATTATATCTGCGATAAATCGTTTTACTCCGAAGAGATCCGAACACGGAATTAAGTACGCAATTAAAACTTAAGTTGTAGCCCAAAGCGGCTCGGAGGGAAGTATTGAACTTATTATTTTTTTTTCACCCCTAATTCGGAAATCGATTTGTTTTTATGTTGTTTTTTTTATCTTTCTTTTTCATTGTTTTTTTTTTCAAGCGACGAAAAATCGTCAATTCGGAATTCAGAATCAACAATTGAATTGCGACTTGAGAGGATAATCCGGTTGCATGTAGATGACCGGGAAGGTCGTGAGTGGATCGGTTTTACCGAGCGGTTGATAACCGTTCACGAGACTCTCCCGCAACTCCCATCGTCGTCGTTCTCGTTCCGTTTTTTGACGTCTTATCGCACGTCCCAGCGTACACGCGAACATTATTCCCGTGAGCTGTGAAAAATCAAAACACAAGCAATTAACGTGATTGACCAATTTTTCCGACAAATAACCCGGGCCAACAGAATTTCATCAATTTCCAAAAATCAAGACAAGTAACAACCGGTCTTTATAGGTTCATGTTTTCCTACTATTTTCGAAGCCACATTTGTGTTCTACCGGGTAAAAAGCTATAAGGATCCGTCGTCAATTGTCTTGAATTTTTTTTTTTTTTCGTTAACTTTTCTTCTCTCTCGAGTTTTAACTCGATTCCCTAAAAAAAATTATATTTCGATTATTTTGTTGGTTTTTTTTTCTGAAGGATTTTTCGCACGAGTTTGTTTAATTATCGGTCAAGTTTGTCCAAACCACTTTGAACTTTTTTTTCAAATGGAGGTGCTCAATAAATAAGTAAAAATTGCATCGAAATTTTCTAGATAAATTTTGTGGCTAAAGGTTTCTACTTTCAGAAAAAAAATTGCATTGGAGAATATTTTGATAAATACAGGTTCACAGTGTGAAAAGTGAAAAAATGGCGATTTAACCCCGTCTTACCCTATATTTACTGTTAAAAAATAAAATTTTGAAGAAATGATTATATTTTTATTTTCAGAAGTATTACCTGTATGAGAGCTATCGCTATGGCCCCGGTGCCAAGGTTCAGGGCACTGCGATCAACGATCACCTCCAATCGTCCGAGACAACCCGCCGAGTAAACACCCCCGCAAACACGTCCAATGTCGGTGTGCGCGTCGAATTCGATCCACGCGCAACAAGATTCCGGATACGGCAAATCGTTATCGCTGTTATCACGAATACCGTGCCAATCCTTGCTGCTATCGATGCCGCAGCATCGCAACTGTTGAATAACAATCAACCGTTTTAACGTTTAAATTTTCCTCAGTGACTGTACACCACTTTCAACTATTTCAACTGTGGCAATGCATATAAAGGCGATATTCCTCATTGATTTAATGAATTTCTCGATAACAGAGCTACAATATTATTTTTGGAAGAAGCAAAAACCAACGAAAAAAAAAAAAACACGCATTCGATAATTACCTTGGATTGCATAAAATCTATGGCGTTCGCTGCATCGTCATTGCTGTCGTAATTGTGCATCGTTGCGTTTATCTCGCCGGCCAAAAGACTCTTTATGCCATCCTGATTGGCGTAAGCGGTTAACGCTGCTGCCACTTCGAGGACAAGAACTATCGACAGCGAAACTGCAAACTGGAGAAAAGAAGAAAAAAAAATTGTGGAAATTACGGATTTTCTAATTGTAATGATTATCAACGATCGGATGGGGAAACTCGCTCACCACAAGGACCATGCATGTGCTTTCCTTCATTGCTCCGCAACAACCGAAGAACGCGATAACGAAGATGAGAAAGCCCACGAGGATGAGCAACGTCGCCGGGGAAAAGTAACTCTGATCGAGAAAGTGTGAAAAGTCGTCGTACACCGTGTATATCGTCATTCCAACGGAAATTACCATTATTCCGGTGAGCTGCGAAAACCAAGGAATGAAATTGCATCGTAAAAAATTTGGTAATAATATTTTTTTACACCTTTTGCTTCCTCATAGAGGAAGCTTTGTTTTCGTAAACATTTTTTTTTTTCATTATATACATAGTTCCTAATAGAGGAATCTTTGGCAAATTTTCCGATGACGATGATAATTATTGAAAATAAAGTGAAAGAAAAAATTGTTACGAACAGTTGGAACATGAAGTTATATGAGGATAATCAAAGTGGAAGAGGAAATGTATTTTCATCGATGATTCTGTGGCGTAGTTCTGGGATTGGATGACGAAAAAATTGTCGAAAGTTTGGCGTCAATGATGGAAACAACGTTCGGTTCGTTTAATTGTCGTGCTATCGTGCATCGTAGCCTCAGGAGCGATAACGTATCTTTGCGATTACACACGCGTCGCGCGGGCTTAATGCGCCACGTTCGCTCTATCACGACAGAATCGATGATTCCACCGACGAAATTTTCCACATCTCTCGCATCATCACACCGGATGATTTTTTTTTTTTTCTAAAATTCATTTATCGATTTATTATCATTTGTTGAATTATTTTTATTTTTATTTTTTTCAATTGACTTCAACTAATTTATGAATTTTAAAATTTACTTATCGATTTTATTTTTATTTGTTCAATTAATGTACGACAATACGTCAAGTCGATAAATTCGAAACGAAAATACGGGATTATAAATTATTAGAAAATAAATTTGTGTCGATAAATTTTTTAATGTCGATTCGATGAAAAATAACGTTCTTCATTGACCGAGTACGTGCTTTCGTTTATTATTGACCGTCGCCGGCATCGGCCTTAATTTTTTTTTTTTTTTTTTTTTTTTTTTTTTTGCAATAGTCTCACAGTGCATAACCGAATGTCTCGTATATCCACACAAAGCCATAGCAAATACGATCCATCTGGCTTCGTTATGCTGCTTTGATTGGTCAACTATTCCCCGGGGGAAAGGCAAAGGGGCAGAGGGGGCTTGACTATGACTCGTTGAACGACAACGAATGCCGATTAAAGAGTAGCTTGACAAACAACTTTGGTAACTTGGCTGTATAAAAAAAAATGTTGTATTTAAAATTTGCAATTTGTTTGCTTCAAATCCTAGATAGTGAAACTCTATGAGGTTCTCTATGAGGAATTAAAAAAAAAAAACATCTGCAACCTTGAAACTTGCAAATTGATTCGTCAAAATAAAAAATAGGGCACGAATCTTCGTCTATGATAAATAAAATTCATGATTGATAAAAAATAGTTCCTCATAGAGAAAGCTTCGTAACATTGTCGTTCGAAGCATTGCGCGTTCGAAATTTTGGCCTTTCTGAACATTGCTCAGTCTGAACTTCGAGCCCCACCCGAAGCAAATTGCAAGTTTCAACTTGTTTTTTCGATTATCGTTTCTTATTCGGACGTTCAGAACTTCTGGAAATTTCCTAGAGAACAACAGATTTGTCCCTCCTATTTTTCATCAATGGAGGTCGAACCACCCTTCTCCTCCCCCCAATGGGAAGTTTAAAAATAATAATCCTTCTCGACAGGGCTGACCCCCGAGGTTCGTCAAAAGTTTCCCTCAAAGGGTATATCCGTTATCAACTGCGAAATAGCCACGACGGAAAATTACGCCTTGAAGCCACTCGGTTCGTTAAAAATTAATCGAACCCCTGGTCGAGACCCAATCGCGTTTCCGTATCGATTTCACAGTGTGTCTCGTCGTAAAGTTTCCCTGTGCCACGAAGGCTCATTCTACCACTGGGGACTATCCGTATATCGTATGTCTAATCTAACAATCGTTGAATTCTCTCGTTACCGCATGTTGCAACCGATTGCGACACGTTCGAGACGTATCGTTACCCTTAAACGATGTGAAACGAAATTTTCGAGCTGGACAATATTATTATTATTGTTATTAATATTAATATTATTATTATTATTATTTTTTTTTTCAGGGTCAACGAATGAAGAATATTATAGCGAAATAATTTTTATTTTTCTCATGAATGCATCATCGTCGATTTACGAAAGCTTTCCTTTTCAATCTTTTGTTGTTGTTGTTTTGATTTGTTTTTTTTTCCATGATTTCAAGCTTCATGTTTTCATGTCGCAAAGTTTTGGAGAAAATCAACTGTGACAGACGGACGGACGAATGGACATTCGATCGATCTTACAAGGGTTACAGTTTTTTTTTTCATTTGGACTTGAGAAACCCGAAAAAATAAAAAAAATAAAACACATGTACATTTTGCAAAAATTTCAAAATGAGAAAAATGGCAAAACCCACCCGCCATGATAAGTGATAAAAAAAATATTCTTTATTTTTTTGCCAAATCATTTTTCACAAAAAAAAAGGATAAACGATGAAGATATAGTTTGTCTATTTATTATTATTATTATTAGTATTTTTAAAAATTTCTTTTTATACGCACCACGAAAAGTGCATTGACGCCAAAAAGTAGATACTTGATGCACCGAAGACCCATGTCCAGATGAGTGGCTGCCATATTGACAACGATTCAACTTTTTTTGTTCTACCGATCGTCGCGGAAACCGTCGACGCGTCCAAGATTTGCAATTTCGATTATCGCAAAGCGATGAAAACAAAAAAATTAAACCAACAACGAAATAAATATATATATATATATATATTTTTTTTCAAAGTAAAAATCGAGAAATGATAAGCGCAAGCCGACGATAGGCTCGCGCGATGAATGAGCCGCTATGTCGTTCGATGTATTCGATCGTTGATCACGAGCCGTACTGGCTTACGAAGTATTCCTTTCGAGCCAATGTTTTCGAGGAGTCTACGTTTACATTTCCCGCCCCTCGGCCCCCCTGCCGCCATCCCTGCCGACGATGAATTCGAGCTCCCAGTTAACGTCACATACAAGTTCCCCGAAGTGACGGATCAGGTGTGCCCGACGAGAACCCGAAGCTCGTCGCTATCAGCCAGCTCGCTGATAACGAGCAAATTCAACCGTACGAAGGTCTACGGTATATGTATATGTATATATATATATATATATAAATAATTGAATTGGCTCTAAAATGTACCTGTACATTTTTCTTGTAGAACGAAGAGTTCAGCTGTGAAACTCGTTTGAAGACGAATTTTCGTCAAAAATCGGTTTAAAATGCCTGTAAGTTTTGAAGATATTACATTTTTTGACTTGGGGCTCCGATATTTTTTTAAGAAAATTCAATTCCCCAGAGAATGGTATCCCGCGGATTCAGTTTCCAATATTTTTTATTCGCCTACGCATTTAAAGAAGAGAACAATTTATTTTTCCCATGTTATTCAAACGGAAAAGGGGGATCCGGGAAAAGTTGGTGGTAGTCCTAAAAAAAAAAAAAATACTTCCCAAAAGCACACCCCAAAATTATTTTTTTTCCGATTTCTCAAGTGGGGGATCCCTTAATCCAATAATTCACAATTCACAGCTCCTGGAAGTTCATTTTATGAGATTAAAAACATTATTTTATTATTTAAAATCTTTCGAAAGGTTAACATAATAAGTTATACATACATCATCGAAATTTTCTAGATAAATTTTGTAGCTAAAGGTTTATAATTTCAGAAAAAAATTGATGTTTGAGAGTATTTTGATAAATGCAGGTTTCACAGGGTGAAAAATGAGAAAATGGCGATTTAACCCCATCTTACCCTAATTATATAGCGATGAAAGAAAAATGGAGGGTCGAACGATACCCATATTTGTAAAGAACAGAATTTAATTAAAAAAAAACGTTTGTTTCCAATGATCAGGACGGCCGCAATGTCATTGATTGAATTCGTTGAATTTTCCACCGTCGCAAGATTACGCCGAATCTAATCAGGATTATCAAGGATCGAATCATTGCGAAAAATTAATATCAACATTTTTGTTTTCCTCACATTTCACTTTATTTCTCATTTGTTCTTCAATTAAATTCAATTTCAAGAGAAAAACAATAATATTACAAATTCGTAAATTGTTATTTAAAATTATGACAAAATACACATTGTGGGTGACATTTAAAACTTGAGATTCGGATGTGACGAAGAAAAAAAATTGCCGCGGATGGTAAAATTGTTTGGTTCACATTCTCATCACTTTTATTATTCAATTCTTCATTGTTATTATTTTTGAAGATTTTTCTTTTTTTTTTTTTTGAGATTCAATATTTTTTTATGTCGTTGAATGCAGGGATGGGCATCCATTCAATGAAAATGTATTTCAAATACTTTTTCGAACAAATAACTATGATTTATTATTATGCAAAAATCAATATTTTCACATTCATGCAATGATTATGACCAATTTATGTGAATTATAATTTTACAATTAATTGAAGTATTTAATAAATCTGATAAAATTCGTTATCATTTGGTCCGAAAAGTATTTGAAATACATTTTCATTGAATGGATGCCCATCCCTGGTTGAATGTTCGTTGAACGAGGGCTTCGTTGAAAATTCAATGAAATTGAAATCGTGAATTTTAGTTTATTTACTTTTTCGTAGCGATAATTATAGTAGTAAAAACTGGATATGGAACGAATGGCGACGCTTCGTTACCATTTCGGTGGAATTTATTTTTTCTTTTTTTATTTGCTTTTGAGCAAAACGAAAAAAAAAGACAATTCCCCATTACCGCTCGGGGAATTTACGCGATGAACATACATTTATCCGGAATTCTTCGACGTCGTTAAACCGTCTCGTAGCTGTTTCTGATCGATCTTGCGAGAATCGCCGCGAACCAGATGCCCACGGCCTGTAAAAAATAACCAGAGAAAAATAAAGTTTCAACCTTATTTGTTTTTTTTTTTTTTGTTACAATAATAATACATTAATGATTTCAGAATTTTTCGCTGAACAATTTAGTGGGTAGTGATAAATTTGTGAATTTACTGGCATTCAACACGGACGCTTATGACAAAACAGGTTCAGCAGACGGTTGACGGTTGAAAAACGGATGTAACTAAATGTCTGTAAAATCTGAAAATATTATAGTGGTATTCCCTACGAACTCAACCCCTTTTTCACCACTTCAACCAGCCGCGATAGCTATAGTGGTAAGGTGCTTGATTAGCAATAACCTTCACGAAAATAGGGCTCACCTGAACAACCGCTATTCCAATTCCCACTGCACCGAGTTGGGTCGCGTGTGATCTGACGAATTCGAGAAATTTCGGCAGACAACCGTCGTGATGTAAATCTTTGGCGTTGAGATCGCAAATTTCTTTACTGACGTTGACGACCTGCGGTCCACAGCACGAATTCGGCAATTTACCGTCCAAATATTCCAACCACTCGCTCGCGTTGTTCGTTCCGCAGCACGAAAACTGCAAAACAATGAAAAATGAACAAATAAGAATTGTTTTGGCGATGTGGGAAACATGAAAAATCGGAGATACAGTCCATAAGTTGTACGAGTACAGGGAGATCCTCGATACCGAATTTGGAAAAAATCCATGCATTGCTTTTGTTTCAAAGCATTTTTAAATGTGAAAAAAACGGTCTTTACACTCTAACTGGCGCAATTTCCGAGATATCGGACTCAAATTTGGTACGAAGTTGCGCTATTATTCAAAGAGGTACCCTATTGAATTTGAGCGAAATCCATCAAGCCATTCATATTTTATGGCGTTTTGAAAATTTTCCAAAAATCAATGTAAGTGCTCTAGCTTTTTTTTTGCGTTACCTGTTCCTGAAGAGCGTCCCAAACTTGAGGAATTTCCGAACCGTTCGTCGTGTAATCCTTCATGGTTGCTCTCATCTTGTCGCCGATGACCTCGGTCGCGTGACTCTTCAACACGTAACCGGAAATTCCACCGGCCAATTCCAGAATGAAAACGAGTACCAGACACGTGGCAAACTGTAATTTAAACAGAGTTCAATTTGTTTCCATTGTTAATAATAATCCAATACCTTGAAATAAACTAAATAACTTCACAAAATCCATCGCCACGAACAAACCGCTGCTGCTCAATCGCTACATGACTTACCGTGATTATCATGCAATAATTTTCTCTAACTGCACCGCAGCATCCGAAAAACGCGATGACGAATATAATCGCACCGATGGCTATCAACAAATTTGGGACTGAAAAGAATCTGTTGTCGAGAAAATGCTGATAGTCGTGATAGACCGCGTGTATCGTTGCTCCTATCGACAACAATATTATTCCGGTTATCTGAAAAAAAAAACAACAACAATCAATTATATCATCGTCATGGTTATTAATAATTGATACTTTCCGATCGTAATGGAATAAAAAAATCATCTTGTAATTTTATTTATGGCTTTTTTTTTAAATAAAAATATTGGTGGCAAAGCGAAAATAATGTGCTATGTGTAAGATTAACAACAACAAAAAATATGTTGACAGTAAAGTTCATTATATCTATATGTGTTGCTTATCCGTAATCTTTTTGGCAACAACAAAAAAATGTATAGAAGTTTCAGAATTGATATGATGATGATAATAATTTCAATGTGAACAAACAACAGAAATGGAAAATAAAATATATTATTTTTCGATAGTGTGGAATTTGTCGGAGGTATTTCAAATACGACCAGCTCGGTTGTCAATGGCCGAGGAGGGTGAAAGAGTTTAAGACTCGATAAGGCTTCGAAATTCTGTCGCTGCCCTCGTGTTTCTGTGCCCCCCCGCCCCCGCACAGTCTGGAGAGCTGTGGGGACCGGCAATGCCAAAGCCAATTACATCGTTTTCACCTGACATCGATATCACAGCTGATCACGTGGAATATTCGCTCAAGTTTCACAATAGTTTCGTTGATAATTCAATTTTCCTTTGGAATTTTTCAACGACAATCCCATTACCCTTTCTCACACGAATTGTTCCATTTTTGTATTTTATTCTCTACGAATAACGAAAAATCTTTTACGTCACGATTCTTTTATGTATCTCAAATGAATTTTTCGCACTCATAACTAAAATCATTTTTTTAGATTTAATTGCGAAATTACTCAAGAATACTGAATTAACTATTTATCTGTTATTATTATATGATTAAAGTAATAATGAAGTAGATAATAGAATATCCTTGAGTAAAGTCGCAATTTCATATCTCCATTATCTTTCACTAGAATTATGATAATTACAATGAAATAATTCAATAATAAAAATAATTATATAATTATTATCATTATCATTGTTATTATTTAATTTTGCTTCCTCAATATTTATTTCTGATCTGAGCAGTCGATGCAAAAAAATTATCATCATTATTATTGTTATTATTATTATCAATGATTACAATGACTTCTCAACTCGATATATCGACTAAGTCTAAATAATCTTTAATGATCGATGAATCAAATTTGTTTTTTTTAGTCGAAAAATGAAAAACGATTCGACAAACGTTTGAACCAAAACTTGGTAATTTTGTGTCATCGGTTCAAGACACGCAATATGAGACCGGTTTGTCATGTGCTGCGGTGTCCGAGCGGTTAAGGAGATGGACTTGAAATCCATTGGGTTCTACCCGCACAGGTTCGAATCCTGTCCGCAGCGGATTTTTTTTTTTTTTTTTCGATTTTTTCGGTCAAATCGTGGAGAAAGGTGAGAATAAAATGTTCATCGAAGATTTTCTTATAATATTTTGTAATTTTAAGTTGATACGATAATTGTTGGTTTGCATCAATGAAAGCTGGGACCATGCGCAATGTATGTTATGCATGCTTGGCGATATACTTCTGCGTCGCGGCCAGTGCGCATGTCCGCGACGTAGTACAAGCACGAAAATAACTCCGTTGTCCCATCGTTAATTGATCTAAGCTCTCTGTTTGTTTGTTCTTTTTTTTTAAATTGCACCTTGACCGAGAAAGTCGACGTGAACACTTTCGGGAAAAATTATAAAAATTTAGATGAAAAATAAAAAAAATATATTTTTAATTTTTTACCCACAAAAATTTATCGTTCAATTATCCGTCAGCCGGAACTGAACGATAAAAAAAAATAACAATAATAATAACAATGACGATGCGCGATATGGATAATCGTCGCAAAACACTTGCACGAATGAAAAATATATTTTTCGACATTGAGGTTATTATTATTATTCATCGTTGTCATAATCGTTATTAATTTTTTCCCGATGCGGGGAAAAAAAACAGAAATGTTTTTTTTCCTCTGAAGTTTCGCCACAAGACGCAATAAAATCGTGGCGATTGTCGGCGAATGAAATCATCCACGATGACTAATATCCAACGAGATACTCCGAAATATATAAATTCGAACGATTGAAAAAAAAAAAAAAATCATAACACATATTCGTAAATTAATTCGTTCGTGAATTGTTTTAATTGATTTTGTCAAGAAAAGCGTAAACAATTGAAAAATGTTGACACATCGATGAACTCACCACAAAAAGAAGATTGAACACGAACATGAGGTACTTGACGCACCGGGAACCAACCGGAAGTTTCAACGACGAAATCATTTCTGCAAACATTTTTTAACGGAAAATTCGAATTAAACACACAAACACACAATGAAAAACGGGGAGAAATAATTGAAAAAATAACACACCACCGATAATACGATTCGAGTGAACGATTTTTTTTTTTGGCAACCCTTTAACGATTCAAACTATGTTGATGAATAAATATATGAATAACAGATGAACAAATGAACAAATGAATAAATAAATAAATAAATAAACAGATGGATAAATAGAATAAAAAAATTGGTTACAATTGGAATAAATGGACTTTAAAAAATTGTTACACTTTGAATAAATATAATTTAAAAAATTAGTTACAATTGGAACAAATACAATGGAAAAAAATTATTTAAAATTGTAATGAATTTTAAAAAATGTAACACAAATTCAAACAATAAAGAATGACGTGTATTCGAGGAAAATAATCGATCGTACTTGGCGTTTATCAAATTTTTCACTGCAAATCAATAACGAACGAGACCCCCGTGAAAAACGTGTGGTCGACGAAAATCGAAAAAAGGATGAGATTTCACACGATCAATTTGAAAATGAAAACGGAAAAACAAAACGTGCGGCCGGACCGATGACAAAAAAACTGTTGTGCGATCGGTTTGGCGGGTTCTGGCAAACTACCGAACCAGCCGGCTATCGCCTCGTTCGAAACGTCTTTTCCGTCAGCAGCACAACTGGCAGCAACACACCAACATCACACCCGCCAGCAGCAGCAGCAGCAGCAGCAGCAACAACAACGTTTCGAACCTTCGTTGTCGCGACTGAAACACGTCGACGACGCGTTTTAATCTTATCGCTCTCCGTACAGTTTCGCATCCATTCCGAAGGCACACGCGACGATTAACTAACGACATTGTGTATAGTTCTCAATGTGTGATCCGTCAATTACATACGTCACACTTCGACTATCCACATTTGACACACACGTGTCGTTTATTTATTTATTCATTTATTTATTTATTTATTTATTTATTTATTTATTTATTTATTTATTCATTTATTTATTTATTTATTTATTTATTTATTTATTTATTTATTTATTTTTGAACAAATATTTTTGGCTTTGTCAAAGAGAAAGCGATGTGACAGTCCAACAATTTATTGTTATGGGAAATTGAATGTATGTTAATATGTTGAACGTGTTCCAGAATATCCAGAAATCATATTTTCAAAACTTTTCAACATTTTTTTTTATTTAAAAATGTTTTTAAAATAAAAAAATAAAAAATTATTCGTAGTTTCGATTGGAAAAAAAGATTAAACTGTTATGGGAATTATTACCGAAGAGAAAAACCTTTTCCACACTATGACGTAATGCATCATTCATCATTTATCTTCGTGTACGAATAATGTCAGAGTTTTGAAGAGCCAAGTGGGTCGAGCAAGTTTACAACGAATGTTTGAAAAGTTGTAGAACCGGTGTGGGGCCATAGAAGTCGCACAGACGCGACGGAAGTCTTGCAAATGCCATTTCATGCTTGAATCAATCATTATTTTTATTATTATTATTTTTTTTATTTACTTATTTTTTTCAGTTAAAATTTTTCGACAATGACGAAGAATTTTGATTAGAGAATATTATTTTTCGACCCTCAACGTGCATCGTGAGGGGGGGGGGGGGGTCAAAAGGACCCCCGGACGAATTCAACGTCGATTTTTACCGACTGGAAACACGAGAATCGAACTTGTCGCGCCATCTAGCACTGGCTCGAGGTACTCGATTAGATTTAATTTTTTCAATTCGTACTTTTTCACAACCAAAGTCCAAAGATTTACATTTTTTAAATAATAATAATAATAATTAAATTAATAATAATAATAATAATAATAACAATATTTTTTTTTGAATTTTTTTCACGATTTTATTTTCATTTATCAAGAACATCATTGATAGAAAAAGTATTGCTTCGTTAATTCTCAAGAATTAACTGAGCAATTGATTTATAAAAAATAAATAAATAAATAAATCAATAGGAAACCGAAAATATCGGTAAGGTAGGTTTCTCGCTCTTGAACCACTTTGGTAACTAGGTGACAGGTTCGAATGAGCCTATAAGAACCTCAACCTCACATCATAGGCAATAGGAAAAAAAAAGAAATCCAAAAACCGCCGAAATATCGAAAGTCAATTGATTATTTTCTTCGAATTCCCAAAAATCGCCATTATTTTCACGCGTTCAGGAAAGTAGGTAAAAGCCACTGAAAAATCGTCCAAAAAAAATCCTTTCGGGTGCAGAAACGTCTTGACACAATCCTGAGGTTCGTGATTGATCGTAAGGTGGTAACTTAACTCCGTCAAGGTTTTTTGTGTCTGCGACGTTCTACAGGTACTGATACAGTTATACAGCTATCTACGTTGCAACTGTCAGGGCTTCTGGGTGTGTCTATGTGTGTGTGTGTAAGTGCATTTATACATAAGGTATTCGACGTCAACTCAACTTTTGAAAAAAACTAAAAAACTTGTCACACACGTACAGGGTTCACGGCGCATAGCACGATTAATTTTTTAGAGAAATCCACGCAGATCTTTCGTTTTTACAATAGTAGTCTACAATATTAATATTGATAGTAATCATGGACTTGAGAGACTCGGAACATAAAAAATTATCATAGATTCGTAAGTCTCGAAAGATAAAAAACAATCAACCTCGGGTCCATATCTCTTTGTCAAAAACTATTCAGACGAGTATCTCAAAATTTGCGATCGCTAGAGCGATAACGCCCTTTTTTAGGAATTTGAAAACGACATAAAATCCGAGTCGCAGCTTGAATAATCGCGAAAATTACAGTCAAAGAAACTCCAAATGTGTTTTGATTCGACGTTTTGGCACATTGTGAACATGGTGACATGAAGATCTCGAAAAAAAAATGTCCTACCGTCACACAGCTTCCATCGCGAGGAATCAAAAAACAAAAATGCTTCGTCACAGAAGAACTTTCTGCACTAACTTACGATTCGGAAAAAGTAAATTGCAAAAGTTTCAACTTGCAGCGTTTTTTATATTATTATTCTTGGAAAAGGTGAATTCACGTGAAAGGCGTTGTGTATGTGTGTTTTATGCAGAGCGAGGTGGGAGTGGCTGTGGATTACCGGTGGACTTTCTGACGTGGCCACGATATGTCGCGAACCAACCCGATTTCTTGGCCAACCGGTGCGAATCGTCGCACCGCGAGCACGTGGCTCAACTTCCACTGACAATCGGAATTGTGCCATTCACTGGGTTCCCATTATTGTATTTTCACTTTTTCTTTTTTTTTTTTTTTTCATAACATGCGAATCAACGTTCTTACAACTTTCACCTTATTATGAATCACTGACCGGTATCTTAATTATTCTTATTCTTCTTAATAGAATAAATACAATAAATTGAATAAATTAAATAAATTAAATAAATTGAATAAATTTTCAGGCTACTTGAATCATCGGTATCTTGACGGAAAATCTGTCAGAAAATCTTTTGAGATGTAAAATGTCGATTGAACGATATGATAGAATTCAAATTCGAGAACGCAAAAAAAATAAGATGATGAGAGAGCCATGAGAGCAAGGTTCTACTTTTTACATCTTAATAATTTCAATACGGTAATCGTGTTATATCGTGTTATTCGACATTTTCTGATCGACGAAAGTTCAATGAATGTGAGACATCGGGATTTGCAATGAGCACCGTGCCGAGACCTCAAAGTTTCATGGGCTCTTAACCGAGGATTTGAATTTTTTATGATAACACCAGGGGCACGGGGCTCGGTGGATATTTTCGTCCCGTATGTAGCTCAAGAAGGTAAAACTGGGTATAGTCGGTGGGGGATTGGCTTCACAACTTCTCGGTGAAACGTGTACATCCGAACGGACTGCGATAAAAAAAAAGAAAAAGAAAAAAAAACATGACCGTGTTACTTGTTCACGCATCGTCGTCATCGATCGTTCACGAACCGCAATAATGCACAAACCTCTGTGCCAATTGCTCCAAATGAATTATGAAAAAAAACTTCCATAGCGTCTGAACAGTATTAAAAAAAAAGTAGAACCTTGCACATTGCTTCCTCATAATTTTTTACCGTATTAAAATTATTAAGATGTAAAGTAGAAATGTGATTCAAATGTCGCAGAGTTGGGACTCGGTTAACGGTAATTGACGATACGTTAACGCGGTTAACGAAGAAATTGAATGAGCATTGAGAGGAGAAGAGCGAGAGACTTGATGAAAGGGTCGGTGAATCTCGTGCCACGTCCCACGCACGATCGAATTAATGTTCAACGGGTCACGTGACTCAATGCAGAAGTGCCAAATTGTGTGTGCTCGGACAAACTCTCGTATTTTAACTATATTCCCAAATGACCGTTTTCATTCGCAAAATTTTGACTATTCGAAATTTCATTCTGCGCCGGGACCGTTCGTAACATTGTCGTTCGAAGCATTGCGCGTTCGAAATTTTGGCCTTTCTGAACATTGCTCATTCTGAACTTGGAGCCCGACCCGATTTTAACATTAAAAAAAAAAAAATTTATATAAAAAAGATAAAAAATAGTCAGGAATTTTTTGTCAGGACCTCTGTCTACAGGCAGCAAATAAAAGTCTAATGAACGAACGATAAAACATCGAATGCAAGTGGAAAAAAATAACAAGAAGAAAAAAATATGGCGGAGTAACAATTGGAAGTCCGTAGAGTCATTATACCGTAGTAGCAGCGTTGAACGGTGCGAGTGGCGGTGGGGTGGGGGGCGTAGCGGAGGGCCAGCTTGGAAACAGTCGAAGTGGGAGGGGGGGGGGGAAACGAGCTATGGAGGAGGGGGCGATTGGAAGGGAGCGAAGAAAGCTTTCGCCAAGCGGCGCACACGACTGCGCACGCGCGCGCCCGCGCACACCGGCAACAACACGAAACAAACAAAAAAAATCACACAACAACGAAAAAATAATAATCGTCGTACTACTCGCACTCGCTAGCGAGCCCTACATACGTGACGTGAGGTCGTGGACTCCTGTGCCGTCCTTTTCTCGATTTTTTTCGCTCAACAGAAATACCGAAAAACACGAAAAAAAACCATATATATATATTTATACATACATATATATATATTCTGAAACCGCTCGCAAAATTAATTGCGATAAACAGAATCTTCGTTGTCCTCGGCGAAATAACGTAAAAAGAAAATAATTTTCCGTCACTTTTCTCTCCTCTGTATCTCCCCTCCTCCGCCCCGCTCCCCACTCCTGGCTCGTTTCCCCTTCTCGTCTTCGGCGTCGCCAGCGCGAGCACGTTCAAACGTGTATAGCCAGGCCGTCGTGAGGCCAGCAGATTGTGATATACGCGGGAGACGGACGAACACGCCGGGTCGAGACTTTACGCCGCGAGTTATTACGGTTGTGTTTTTTTTTCCCCAAGTAGTTCAGGATCTCGAAGGATCTCCCCACGGTAAAAGAAAACAAGGTCCGGGGTGGACCGAGCGCGCGTGCGCCCACAGTCAGTCTGTACGCCGCCGTTGCGAACGCACGTATAGTAATTCCGGAGAGTCGGCGCTGCGAACGTATACGATTTCGTTGACTCGTTTGCTCCTTTCCTTTGTTTTGTTTGTTTGTTTGTTTGTTTGTTTTTTTTTGTTTTTCTCATTCCCGCGACCAGTGCATTGCAAAGTTACGCGGTTCGAGTGTTCACTTTACTCGTTTTCACATGTTGACTTTTTACGATACGAGAATTATTTCAACGACGAAATATTGAAAATAAAATAAAATAAATAAAAAAGAGAAAGAAAACGAAAAAGATAAATAAATTGTGATTATACTGAGTGATATAATACACAAGCAGCCAAGATGGTTTCCGGAGGAATGACGTGTGTCAAGTACTTGCTGTTTCTCTTCAATCTCATATTTGCGGTCAGTAAAGAAAATTTGATTGTTGTTGTTGGTGTTTGTTTTTTTTTTTTTTTTGTAAATTTATTTCACACAATTTGTGGGTTTTATTTGTGCGTGTATGTGCGTTGATGGTACTCCATTTTTTTTCATTATATGTCACAATTGTGATTACATAGTTATTTATAAAAGTGTTTGATATCGTTTTTATTGTTTTTTATTGAATTTGTTGTTTTTATTGTTTTATTTGTCATCGTTTTAGTTGTTTTTTATTGAATTAGTTATTTTTATTTTTTTTGGAATTGAATTATTTGAAGATGAAAGAGACGAATAATTGATAACATTTAGATCGGCGCCTTTACTCTGTATCCTAGGTCAGTTGTTTCCTGACGCCTTAGAAAGTAATCTGAAGTGCCTCTCGATAATCGAAGTGCCAGAGAATTGAAATGAAATCCTGTCGACTATCCCAGTACAAGGATCAATAGTTATGTTGCCGAAGAAATTATTTTTTTTCAACAATCTAATCGTACAATCAAATTGAAACTTGAGTAACGTACCACATGGGCAAGGCGCGAGTGACCCATGTTTACAAACAAACCCTTTGTCCAATGTTTTTTTTGCTGTTTGTTTTTATTGAATTATTCCAGATGAAATAGACGATTGATTTGTAATTTGTTCGCAAAGAACTTTCCACGAATTAACAGGAAGGCATGGGAAAAAAATTGAGTACTAAACTTGAGTTGATGAAAATTGTACACGCACACATACATACATACACACGCACATAAAGAATATTTGCAGTGGCTGGCGTATGGAAGTTATGCATGGAATCGATATGGAACAAGTGAACCGTGTCCTCGTTTGGAATCAACAATCAACATAGTTGTAATCGTCAACCAAGACTAGTTTGTACGGTTAAAAAAACTAAATTTGTTAATTTTTCGAAAAACTATTCTTGATGATCGAACGATCGTGATAACGGTGAATTCTTGCCATGATTGCGCATAGTTTGATATCAGTTTTATCGCGATCGATCTCGTAGTTTTGAATAAACCGCAAGTTGCGTTTTCGAAGTGTGAACGGAGCGCGGCGGCCATTTGCCATGACGCCGCCGCCGCTCGCGACACATTCGCTATTTCATATCTCTTTGACACAACGCAATAGCGGGAAAAAAATGGACATGGGGGATTTCACGAAAACAAAAATGATTGAATTCCGGTGGAATCCCCCATATGCAATAAATTTTTATCGATGTTTTTGTGAAACACGTTTTGCCGTTGCCAAGATCGCGTCGTATCGATAACGGAGTACGATTTCCAGCTTCTGACGGTTGTTATCGTTGATTGTCAGTTACGATTGTGGGTATTGTTGCGATTTGGACTGGTCGTAAAATGCGACAAACAAGTAGCCATTTGAGCAAAAGTGTTTTTGCTTCGATTTGTTTGTGTTTTTTCTTCTTTGTTATCAATATTTTTCCGTAACTTCAAGATCGACGACTGTCGAAGGTTAGATAGAGAGGTATATTTGAAGTGGTCTTTATGTTAGTTTAATTTTTTAGTTTAATTTAAGTAACCGTTGTTTGGGCGCCAATCGAGAAAAAGGGTACGTTGTGGCGACGCGCTCTGCGCAATGTTGTGACGCCTTCGTGGGATTCAGCCCCGGTTGCTTCACGGAAGAAGAAAAAAAAAAACAAAAACAAAACGCAAGAAAGCCCAACTGTGTATATGTATCTATAACGCACGCGGGGGACGGACTCCAGCTCGGAGACTGCGCGCTCGATAAACCAACGGCACAATGAAGTGAGACGAAAAAAAAAAGAGAAAGAAGAGCTTGTGTCGAAAAACAGCAAAAAAAGCAACAAAAAAAACCACAAAACTCATAAAAAACGGCGAGAAGGATTTCGAACGAAAAGCGTTAACCGTTAACGATAGCCGCAGTTTGCTTATTAAAAGCTGCAAGTTGAAACTTGCAATTTGCTTCCTCTGAATTGTAAGTAGTGAACGAAGATTCCTTCATGAGGAAGAAAAGCACAAATGCTTCCTCACAGCGCCCTCATTCATCCGTCCTCATGAAGGAACCTTCGTTCACTACCTACAATTCAGAGGAAGCAAATTGCAAGTTCCAACTTGCAGGTTTTCGTTTTATTCCTCGAGGCATCGCGTCACTTCACGCATTTTTAACTTAATCGTCAGTGGCTCGATTTCTTTCAACGAGTCACTCATGATAAGGAATCAGCAATGACAATGATTCATACGAAACATGACGAGTAAAAACAAAAGAAAAATTGGATCTCGTTGAACGAATGTTATTGCAATATATATCAATGAGGATATGAAAAAAATACGAAAATCGATGGAAAAGTAGTCTTATCTCTGTCCAGAATTTCGGTCGTGATAATGGATGATGCATCGCACTGTAATCGTGTTACGACTATGTCGCTCACGTTGACTCATCTTATTCTGTTTTATTTAAATTTCATATCTGTACATATTTTTTAAAAAGTATTTTCTTTTTTTAAGTATTTTTTTTGTTAAACACCGTTTTGTCACGAGATAACAAACGAAGAAACGCCTGTCGTGATGGATTATGTTGTTGACTCGTGATTTCGAAAAATTGATATACTCGTGAAAACATTGAAAAAAATTCTTAATAACAATTAATCGAATGATAATGAAATGAATGAGAATTGAAATTGCTCGGAATTTTATCGATTGCGTTGAAGTTCATGCGTTGAATATTGTATCAACGTTGAAAACACATGAGAACGCTTGAAATTAGATTTTAAAATCATGTATAAAATTTGCTCCGAATTTGATGAAATCACACTAAATCACTCGACATCGGAGTATAAAAACACACGAAATCTTCGGAATCAGGTTGAAGAACGAAAAAATAAATAAATAAATAACGATAAAAACAAAACCGTTCGGAATTAGATTATAAGAGTTACGATTGAAAAATAACATGAAATCGCTTGGAATTAGATAAAGAAAAATTGTAGTTAGAAATTAGATCTAAAAAACTCAAAAATAACATGAAATCACTCTGAACTGAATGAAAACATATGAAAAAACTTGAAGTTGGCTGAAACCACGAGAAATTAATGAAGCTCAATTGTGAAATAACGTTACACGGTACATTGTACACGGCAATCGGCAATGAATCTACCCACTCGGACAGAAATTGTTCTTGGCTAGCGATAAACGATGACGACGACGAGTAGGACACGGTAGAATGATTTTATTATTATTATTATTATTATTATTATTATTATTATTATTATTATTATTATTGTTATTTAATTTTTTTTTTCATCTCCGTCCGGCCGCGCCTCGTATCTGTTGTTGCGAATATTTAATACCACCACCGGTTGTACAACTCTGTGAATTGTGTCTGCGTTTATTATAACCGTTGAAACGATTGGAAAGTCGACATACAGGTTTCGTGAAATGTTTTTTTTTTCTTCCCTAGCCAAATACCATTTTTGATCCATTCAACACGACAATGCAAGCGATAAGAAGTTCAAACACATTTTTGTGTAACAATTATACAAAATAATAATAATGACAATTCCAACATTCCACCTTTTGATGCAAAAAAAAAAAAAGAAATTTAAGATATTCGTTGGCTCGAATTTGATTTATCAATTATTCAAGCTTTAAGGTAGTACCCTGGATAGAAGAGTTCCGCGTCGGAGTTTCATAAAACTTGGCATACTTATAGGCATTGATAAGAGAAAGGTTCAGTTAAATTTTTATGGCTTTCCGGAGCGCGGGAAAAAAGTTATCAACACTTTTATTTTCACACGTTTAACATGGAGCCTTATGGAGAATCACGCTCAATTTGATATAATACAAAAAATCCTCGTCAGATTTTAATGAAAACACTTAAGCTGCAAGTTGAATATTCGGACAACATTTTGGGAACTTGACGGTAGAGATCAGGAGACTGTGATGATAATGATAAGCAAATAAGAAAAAAAAATTTCGTACTAGTGTCATAATATACTATTTTTTTTCGCGATAACATACAAAATGTGTATCGAATGTGAATCAGAAGAGTTAAAAATACAATCGTACGTGAATATTTATTATTTCATGAATTTTTGTTTTATCATTGAATTTTTCGTGATTCGACGAAAAAACAAAAAATAATAATCAATTTTGTTTTTCTTTCTATATCTACAGATCACCGGAATCGTGTTCATATTCGTCGGAGCCGTGATACTGAGCCAGTACAATGGTTACAGCAATTTCGTTGACGGTTGGTTCTTCGCTGTGCCGGTGCTCATGATCATCGTAGGCGTTATTGTCTTCCTTGTATCGTTCTTCGGTTGTTGCGGTGCAGTCAAGGAAAATCACTGCATGATAATAACCGTGAGTATTTCAACCTTGTGCATCACGTTGACGATTGGAATGAGTAAAAAAAAAACCAAAGAAAGAAGAAAACAACATTTTAGACAAAAAAATAATTACAACACTTTTCATCGAACCTCGATTAATTATGAATGTCATTTGAAATCGATTATCAATGTTTTTTTGCTTCTTTTTCTTTTTTTTTGTCGATCAAGTTCTCGGTGCTGCTGCTGATAATATTCGCTCTCGAGCTCGGTGCCGGTATCTCCGGTTACATGATGGGTGGCGATGTCGGCATGATGCTTCAAACCCGCTTCAACGAAACGATGCCGC
Source organism: Diplazon laetatorius (assembly GCA_963662125.1). Lineage (NCBI taxonomy): Eukaryota > Metazoa > Arthropoda > Insecta > Hymenoptera > Ichneumonidae > Diplazon > Diplazon laetatorius. Next base: position 3,373,568 of record OY759165.1, on the reverse strand, counting down.
TTTACACGAAGGACATGAACATTCAGAAATCGTGGGACGTCGTTCAGCACGACGTAAGTCATATTCATTTCATTTTGTTCCATTTTATTTCATTTTAACATATGAATTTTCAAACTTTCAGAATTTTTAGATTTCGCAGCTTTTCTAGAATGAAAGAATAATTATCTTGCAAAAGGAAAATTTACTTTCTATCCAAAATGTTCATCTAAAATTTATAGTTCGTTCATCTGAAAAATTCTGGAATGTCCGTCTAAAATCTCCAAAAAGTCCATTCGAATATATCCAAAACGACAATGTGAAAGTTCTGAATTATCGTTGTGCGATAATCTCGTAAACGCCAAACCAACATTTCCAAATTATCCAAAGTCTAAAAAATTCGAATGAAAAAAAAAAAAAAAAAAAAAATCATCCAAAACAACAATTCGAAAAATCCCCATCGATTCAATTGTCGCGTATAGTATTTGCAATGTTTCTGAAAATGTTTGAGAGTGCATTTTTTTTCGATTCGAGCCAAATCGATACGTACGATGCCGCAGAGACTCGTATTAATATCGCGTCAGACCTCGATCGTATGTGTGTGTGTGTGTGTGTGTGTCTTAGGCTACACCCTTCGTATACTTTGCACCGCCGGTTGCAATATAACCATTCCCATTGGTGGTCGTAACAGGTGACCGTGAATAATTAATGCCGCGCGGACAAGTCGACACGATTGGTAAGCGAGCGGTGTCTCACACGCATTTGCGATGACGATTACGTTCGACGACGACGATTCAGCCCTTAAAGGGGCCAACCGGAAAGTAGTTGAGCGTCGTCGGGTTTCACGTTCCTGTCCTGCGCTACAAGGGGGGGGGGGACACACTTGTGTCGCGTCTTCCCCACCCTCCCCCTCGGACGCACCCCGGCCCCGCTTCGATGTGGCATCAGCAACGTGCATTTCAGGGCCTAACGTCGTTGCTCCGTTATCGCGAATCAATATGTTCGACACGCTGCTGCACCCTCGCCACCCTCGCACGAGACTGCTCGTACGCGCACGTGTCTCTTATACGTGAAAGTTCTTCAACGACGTTCTTTCACCGTGCGTCTCGCTTTTTTTATTTATTTTTTTTTTTATTTTTTTATTTACAAAGCTGGCTACGCACATGGCTCGAGTGGTCAACGCCACCGTTGTTCGTACCATTTTTTCTTTCTCATGGAGGAAGCTTTATGTGCCAAACAATTATTTTTAGCTTATTTATGGATTTAAAATGGCCATTTTTAAACCGGTGTACCGTGCTAAAAAAAAAAATCGCAAAAATTTTTCTAAGAAAGCAAAATCAAGCCCGATGTCCTTTTTGAAATGCCACTTTGGAAATTCGATTGTCTTTATTTTTCACTAAGCTGTCGAACTTTTAGTGCGGCTCGGAATTTCGTGTAGTGTACCCGAACTTTTGGCCGGGGATGTATATATATATATATATATATATATATATATATATATATATATATATACATAAAGATTGATGTCCGATGAAATGTCTAACCTTTTGTGAATAAAAACCTGTCTAGACGGCATGATAATGCGAGTTATTCGCGAAGGGTGGGGATTGGTCGAGACGAGAGATACAGAAATTGCGGTTTCTCGGTACAATGTGCAAAAAAAAAAAAAAAGAAAAGACGGCACCCCTGCCATCAAATATTTTGTTTTTCACTCTCGTGCGGTCGAAATGGGGATGCAGTCGCGTGCCGGTAACGATTGTTGCATGACCATGTGCAGTTTTGCCATCGTTGCGCTCTTCGAAACCAGTTTTTATTTTTATGTCTTTCCCAGCAGAATGCAATCGGTCACAACTTTCAGTCGCATACCTCGATTTCGCGTGAGAGATTTCAATCGTGGAACCTGTCGATTGTTCGGGCTATAATTATTTCGACCGGTTGAAATTCTTCGAAGGATTCAATTTATTCACATTTCACATCGCTCAAAGTGCTTGTGTCGCTGTAAAAATTGTCAAAATGCAGATGTAGGAGTCCAACCAAATAAAAAAGTTGCGCATTATCGACTACGATATACCTTATGAACGGCTACTCGTTATATTAATTGTTTCAAATATTAGTCGACTCAAATAGTTATCTTACCCGCTGGCGATTTAACCCCATTTTATTTGCATTGAGATGATATGATGCATTTTACAAATGCATCTCGATATGGAGTCGAAGATTTTTCATAGACGAACCCAAGTATCGATTGCGACAGATTTAAGATCAGCCTTCGAAATGAGAATTATATTTCAATCGGTTACGAGACTCGAATTTCCAAAGTTATTCGAACCTCGAGGATATCATTCGGTTCTCCGACTCGTGTCGGTCCTTGATGTTTATTTTATATTTTTTTTTTTTCCATATATTTATCTTTCTTTTTTCTTATTTTTATTTTCTATTTTTTATTTTTTTATTTTTTTTTCTTCGTTTGTTAATTTTTTTGGTATCTCGCGTATGTTGCAGTTTGGATGCTGCGGAATAAAAGGTCACGCCGATTGGTGGTCCTCGCAGTACACGGAACCTTATCTACCGAACTCTTGCTGCTCCGAAATTCCGGCAAACGGACAATGCGAGTTCAACGCTGTGTCCGTGTATTCCGACGGTTGCATGTTCAGATTTAAAGAATTCATCGAGCACAGAGCTGTGATTCTCGGAGCTGTTGGCATTGGAATTGCTTTTGTTCAGGTAACGTGCTGATGAAAAAAAAAAAAAAAAAAAAACTCAATGAAAATTAACTTTTTTCGCATTTTAGATTTTGCAAGAATAGAATAAAAAAACGTTTTTCAATCGAACCTCTCTTTGGAACACAGTCACTTTAATCGCCCATGCGATTAATTGGCTGTGACGCAATCGTTTGGCTCCAAATTTCTATATTTACATCACAAAAAAACAATGATAATAATATATTTTTTTTTAATTGTCATTAATTATTTTATTGTTTCAGCTGATCGGCGTTATCTTTGCGTGCTGCTTGGCTCGATCGATCCGTCGCGAATACGAGACTGTGTAAGCTGAAAAAAGAAAACGAAAAAGAAACAAAAAAAAAAAAATCACAAATTTATCCGTCTAATCACTCACTCAATAATTATTATTATTTCATGTGCAATAATGTCATCGCGCTTAACATGTGCACGACTTTTCTCATCGAGACGAAAAGCCTGGCAAACACGCTGTTTGTATGAAAATGTTATCACTGCGATCTTTTGTTTCACATGTTTGTTTAACATTTCGTTTATTTCATTTTTTTTCCATTTTTTTGTTCCTCGAATTTTCCTCGTGAGATTAATTCTTAAAAAATTTGTTTTTCTTTTTTTTTTTACACGAGCTCTGTTATTTGCGTCATCACTGATTGTTTTTTAAGTATCATTCTCGAGAGGATCAATGTTTCATGTTCAATCACGTTTGTGTCGTTATTTCGTATGCACACACGCGCACAAACCCAAACGAAAAACCGTTTAACGAACATTTTTTTATTTTTTAAAAATTTCATTTCAATTTTATTGACATATGAGCGATTCCACGTGACTTCAGCCACTAAGAAAAATGTTTCACAAATGATTTTAATTTTTTAAAATTATTTGTGGAATACTTTTTTTTTAGTAGCTTTAGTAGAAGTCACGTGGAATCGCTCATAGATTTTATCATTTTAATAAATTTTTCTTGAATACGTTCGAGACTGATCACGAGAAAAAAAAAATTAGGAGCTCGAAGAAATGTGCCAAGCGGAAATCGCAAAAAAAACCAAACGATTCTGCGCAAGACAAATAAAAAAAAATGCGAAAACCAAAAGGGGGATAATAATTAAAAAGGGTACGTTCGTGAATCGTTATGTACGAAATTGTACGTGCTTCGAAAAAAAAAAAAATTCTTCAAAGAGGAAAATCGAATCGATTGTTTTTTACTTAGTTTTTTTTGGCCCTCCTATTTTTATAATGAAAAAAAGTTTTATATCTCCGTTTAATTCATACATTTTTCCGATTCATCTCACCGTCGAGTCACACGCAACTCACGCAGACACTCATCTTCAACAATTTCTATCGTGATTATTATTTCGTTTTTTTTTTCAATAAAATTTTATTTCGATCATTAAAAAAAAAAAAAAAAGATAATCAATGATTAAGTATAAAAGCGTCAATGGCGCGAACGATTGTGTGGTGTTCTAACTGTGTTGTAATTTACATTGCTTCAGAATACAAAATTGAGACAATGATGAGATAAATAACGATGGGCAATGACGACGTTGGCGAGCCTGTGATCGAAAGTAAAAAAAGTAGATGTGTTGTGGGAGCATGTGCTTATCGCTTAATCCGTCGATGTAAAACTAATACCAACGTCGTTCAGCTGTGGTGAACGGGAATTAAAAACAACAACAAAACAAACAAAAAATAACTAACAACAACAACAAACACAAAGAGAACAAAAAAAAAATGACGAAGAACCTTCAACTCGAGTTCACGTGAAAACGAGCTAAGTCGCAGATAAAAAATGAAAGAGAGAGCGAGAGTGAGAGTGAGAAGGTGAGAGATGAATAGAGTGAGCGATAATCGATTTCGACTCTAATGCCAACTTTAAATAAAACAAAGAGTCGAATGAAAAGAAATATATTCATACATATATATATGTATGTATCTCTGGATTATCGTGTAGCTTAAAAGATACACACACACATATATAGTTATATATTGTAATATCAGTATCGATGTAACAGACAAAAGTCGAGGGAGATGATTGACAGAGAATTTCAGAAACAAAAAGACGAACAAACAAAACGAGAACACAGAATTAATTATTATCATTTTTTTTTCAAGAAGAAGAAATATATTCAAAAAATTCTAAACGGAGGCAAAAAAAAAAGAAAATTGGGCGTCAATAAAAAACAAAAGTGCACATTTTTTTAATGAGAAAAATCTGTTGCAGGATAAACAATATTTTTGTTGGTTAGTTTCTCTGGCCGTATTATTTTACAGTAAATAATATTTTTATAGATATCAAATTTTGTCGGTTTCGTTTTTTTTAAATCTTTTTTTTCGTCATTCATTCAATCTTCAAAGTCGTAGAAAATCGATGTTTGATTATTATTCTTTTCATCTGTTTCTTCTTTTTTTAATGCAAAAAAAAAATTGCTGTCACAAGAGTTGCCGATGATTAATTTGGTGTTTGTGTTTTTTATTTGAATTTTTTCGTTTGCCTCGTTGCCTATTTCTTGTGATTATTATTATTATTATTATTTGTTTCTTTCGCTATCGTAAGCTCAGGCTCGATCGCACATTGCTGGCCCTGCGTGTTGCCGCTGCTGTCGCTAATTCAATTGAGTTTTGCAGCGTGAGGAAAAAATAAAAAAGAAAAGGAGAAAAAAGTGGGATTAACACAGGGTCAACGAATTTTTGATAAATTGTTCAGGGAGCAATATTTGCATCCGTGTTTATTTTATTCGCACTGTCTTCGATGTATTATTATTATTATTATTATTATTATTATTATTATTATTATTATTATTATTATTATTATTATTATTATTATTATTATTATTATTATTATTTTATAAGTAATTTGTTATCGTTGTTCACCGTCTGGCACGAAATTAATCTTCTATATTCGCATATAATGTATATCACGTGTACATTATTTATAATGCTGTAAAAAAAACCAAACAAACAACCAAAAAGAAACTATTGACACTCGTTTTTCATTTATTATTTTACTTAAACGTGTGTTGCAATGATGATTTGCAACGACGAGTCGCGAGAGTGACGACGAATGAAGAACAAAAAAAAAATAAAAGAAATCATAATGAAAAAATGAACATCATGGAAATCTGATTTTTTTACAGCGAAACCACAGCGCACTGATCAAGCCACTGGGAGACATTGTTTCGTGATATCATTGTGTATCCATCGTGCAATTTCGTTAGATGTCGTGTAATAGAACAACTAAGAAAAATAATTGAAAATAAGAAGAAAAACACATAAAAAAAAAACAAAAGAAACGAATCTTATTAACGGTATCTCGCGGTTTTTTTGATCATTGATGTGCTTGATGTTATTGAATGTATAGCGACGAAATAAGACAAACAAACAAACAAACAAAAAAAAAGAGGAATGATGCGACGAACAAATGAGACTAAAAAAGATAACTGCCAATCTATGCCAAAAGAAGAAAAAAAATCCGATTAAAAAAAAAACTAAAGATGCTTGGAAGACACAACGTTGTCGAGCAGGCTGCATCGATAGCCATAACTCTGACGCATCGAAAGTGATGATTGATTTAAAAAATTAAAAAAATAAAAACGTACAATCAATGACGTTGGAATAAAATTTTTGAGATTATTTTTTAGTTAGATGAAAAAAAAACAAAACCATCATTCCTCTTTGAATCTACACACCAATCAAGATGCACAACGAACCAATGAGCTATTTTTTGCTGAAAATTTGCGACTCGCACGATCGAAGAGAGAGAGAGAGAGAGAGAGAGAGAGGGGAAATGGAATGAAGAAAAAATGATATCACGACGAAGAAACGTGAGAAAGATAAACTGGAACGTGTAAATCGTTTTTAACGATTGTCGAGCAAAATATTCAAACCCCAAGGCTCGAGAACGAGGCGTCAAGGTAGTCGTGACATTGAGGCATCGGTCGAAAGATTGCTGAATAATTTAATCCATGATTTTTTTTTTCTTTCTCTTTTTGTTTTCAACGGGATTCTCGTTGATTCATTTTTATCGATGATTCGTTGATTATGCGACGATTCAATCTAATAACGAGAAATAATACAATTAAACTTCATCAAAGTGGCAATTGACAAATTGCAAATCAATCGTTTTGGCTTAATTTATTTAACAAACTATTTTTTTGCTTATTTTCAAATATTTTGTTATTTATATGTTTCATATATTTTTTCAAAAATTTATTCATAATTCTGGGCATTCTTTTCGGTCGATCTATCGACTGGTTAACGTGACTCTCGTTGAAGATATGAAATTGAAAAAAAAAGTAACAACAAAAACAGAAAATGTAACAAATGGCTTAATGTGTCTGCCACAGGGACTTTAAATCGACCAAGTCGAGTGTACCTTATCAAATACGCATTATCAACGAATAACAAAACGTATTACATTACACATATGCGTATGTATTGTTTATAAATAAATATATATACATATTTATACATTAATATGACACACCTAGCGTGACACTTTTTTTTTTTTTTTTTTTTTTTTTTTTTTCGTAGTAGAATAATGATAATCGGTAAATCGTAATCGACATTCTGCGACAATTGTTAGATTGTAAGTCACGCACGTACACTCGCGACCATATTTGTGCAACAAGCTTTAAAAGAAAAAAATTCGAAAACATATGACCGAATGTTATAAAAAAATAAATAAATGAATGAATTTTAAGAAAAAAAAATCGAAAGAAGGAAAAAAAAAAGAATCGACCATATTTGTGCAACAAGTTGAAAGAAAAAAAACATGAAAAGACATGACCGTATGTTATGAAAAAATGAATGAATAAATTTTGAAAAAAAAATGTTGAAAAAAGGAAAATAAGAAATATATATAATTGCATATTTATGTGCATCGTGAATTCAAAAGGAAAATTGCACTGGCGCGGTTGGGATTTCTGTGAAACGGAGCATCCGTCGTGGGTGGTGGGAGGGGGGACCTCAAGGTGGGAAGCTTCTGTGACGTAGACCTCTCAATAATAGAGCTTGCAGTGTCAGTGAACTCCGCCATATATTGATCCTTCTTGCTCTCTGTCCTCACCACATTGCAAACGTTATGCCGTCCCCGAATCGTCATTGTTTTTTACATTCTGCATCACATCGAATTTTCGCATGGTCGTAAATCGCACCACGATCTTGCAATTAAATTTTTTTTCGATGAAAAAATAGAATTCAAAGAAAAATATATTTTATCGATGATTGAAACTGAAAAAAAGACAAGATCAAATTTATGGGAAAAGTGAGAAGCTCGAAGTGGATGATTTTTGAAAAATTGAGCCAGTTGAGAAAATTTACTTTCTGATGAATTTTTTTTTATCCTAAAAATTGTAAGATTATTACTTTTTTTCTTTTGTTTGATCAATTCGTTGGAGTGGAAAATTTCGTGGTGAAGTCCGAGTGTCGAAAATTTAACGAAAATGCGAATAGTGTGTGAAAAGAAAAGACCAAGTTATTTATCGCGGAAATTTTTCGATTTTTTTTTTTTTTTAATTTTTTTCGAATATAGTCATTTTTTGTAGTTTAATCGTTTGATCAACGCAAATCGCTTTGTTTTATATAATAATTTTAATCACAACGATGATTATAAATAATATTAATAATGAATAATTAAATATATAATTGATAATACATGGTTTAAGATAACAGTGTAACGCACCTGTCCAAAGTTTCTACCTTTTTTCGATGACGAAAAGCTATTACGATTTTTCTATTCCAGTCTTTCATTTTATTTTTCTTCTATTTTCGTTTTTTTTTCATTTCAAAAAAATTTGTCTTAATTAATTTTCTTCAATTGAAATTCGGTGACACGATTTATACCACGATGGTCCATCAGTAATTTTCTCAAAATTATCAAAACAATGGAAAAAGACTGAAATGCGAAGATTCATTGATATCAGTATTACAAAAAATAAATTATATAAAAAAAAAATAGAAAAAAAAGCAAAAGTATAACCAGAATGAGAAAATACAAAAAAACAAAAAAATAATGGCTGAGAGTCGAGTCTAAAAGAGAGATTAAGACAAAAAAGAAACAAAACAATATACTTAATAACAATTGGTATACATATATAAATATAGATATACATTTTTTTTTGTCATCGAATTTACATGAATAAACGAAATCTTATCCATTTTGGCTTCTCCCACGCAAAACACACACGCGTAAACACGAAACAACTTATTGTTATTATACACGTGTTCTATCGTAATTGAGGGTAAAAAATAAAAATAAGAACAGTTGCCGATAATAAATTGCAACGAAAGATGAAAGAAAAAAACGAAGATTGGAATAATAAAACAGTGAAAGCTGAATAACGAATGTTGCTTCGTTGAGGGTAAAAAATATTTATAATTATTTTTTTGGTTACATATATAAACAAATAGGTATATTATATAATATATATATATATATATATAAATATATTATATTGCTCTGCTGTGAAGAGCCCCGTCGATAGCACTATTTGTCTAGCTTTTATGGTATATCAAATAAATTCAGTATAATGACGGGAGATGAAAGTATTTCAATTTTTTTTTTTCATTCGTTTCATTTCAACGATCCTCGAACCACGTCGGCGTTCACTCGGTTTTCCCACGTTTTTTCCAACAGGTTTCGAATCTTCAAGGGAACAACATTGATCACCATCATGATCGATCAACGAAAAAGAATTTACTTGCCATCTTGTTTCGAAAAAAAAAATGAATTTCATCATCTGTAATTTTCTGCAATAATTTACGCGGTTGTTCGCATTTTACAGCGTTTTCAAATTTGAAAAAAAAAAATTTCGTTCATCGCTCCAGCGACCGCAAATTTTGAGATATTCTTTCAAATCGTTTTATTCACGAATAAATTTGTACACGAGGAGTGGTTAGTTCGTATCGGATTTGGTCCGGATCCATCGATGAGTTTCGATTTTGTTATGTTTTTTTGAATCATCCGAAAAATCCAAATTTATCGGTATAACGTCTCGTCAACTTTGACCGATATCGACAAAACGTATAGGATTCTCGTGTAATTCAAGTTCTTCAATTTCGATCTTTCACCGATTAAAAAAAAACTGTTCAACCTCGAAATAAGAGACTCGGCAATAAGAGACTTTCCCTAGTTTCTCACTCCAGCGCTTACCTCACTCTGACTCGAACTCCGAGCTCAAAAATTTCGTGCGCGGACCTGTGATTAAGAGACCAGCCTGGGAGAGATTATTCGGACTAAATAGAGTGGACGTGTAGTGTAAATTGATGTGTGCATGCGTGCGTGAGTATGTGTGTGTGTGTGCGTGTGTGTGATTGTAACACAAAATCTCGAGAGTTTAGACTTTTACGGTCTTCCAAAATTGTCTTCTTTTCCTCAAACGTACAATCGATTACGTTTGGCCACAGCCAGCTCTTTTTTTTTCATTGGCATCGACGTAAAAAAATTAAGAAAAAATTAGGATAAACAAAAAATTAATAAATCGATCAGTCGTTGGAACGGATTGGGAATAAGACCAATAAATTTGAGCCTTCGAGTCATCTTATATATGCTCAGCTGTTTTTTTTTTTTTTTAACCCCATCATTCACAACTTATATTTATTTTATTTTTCGTTTCGTCATTTTGTTTTTCGTTTTATTTATTAAGCAGATAATCTAGGCGTCGAAGTTTGTGAATTATTTACAAAGTGGCCTCTCACGTAGTCGTTAGTCCCTGTATCGCAAACTTTCCTCGAGCCTTAATACAAAAACAAACGAAAAAAAAAATTCAAATACAATGCATCGTAATAATAATAATAATAATATTCATTTTATCATTAAAATACGTCTGTAAAAAAAGTTTTAAAAATAAAAACAAATTCGTGACGATATGAGCGTGTGGTTGAGAAGGATTTACAATGATTTCGCAGATGGAAAAACTTTTCGTCGTATCTTTGATCGCGTTTGGTATAAAAAAAAAATACCTCGTCCAAGAAACATTGTCCACAAGACGTGAGAAAATAAAATAATCGGGGAAAAAAAAACAAAGTATATATATATGAAGAAACGCAAAATCGCAGTCTTTTGCCGGAGCTTCGACGCCCCCCAGTGTGGAAAAATTCATTACGAAAATTAAAAAAAAAAAAACGAGAAAATGAAAATACAAATCTCAATGCGGCAGCTGACGGTGATTGATGAGAAACACGTTAAAAGGTAAATTATCATTGCAATAATGGCGCAAGACACACACACATTCGACTTGATCATACACTTATATCTTGACTCAACCATACTCTGTTATTAATAATAGAAAAAAAGAAAGAAAAAAAAAAGCAAATCTTCATACGTGCATGCGAGGGCGCGAAGAAACGAATTAAACGACAATTTACCTCGAAAAAAATCCAAATAATAAAAAATTATGTTTCGAGACAATTGATCGTAATAATAATTCTAATAATTATCGTTGAAAAACGAGAAATCAAACAGCACGGAAAACAAAAAAAAACAACGATATTTCTGGAATATTTGTCGAATTTTTTTTTTGGACAGACTTTGAGTAAAAAAAATTGTGACTGAAAAAAAAAAAGAAAAAACAATTGATAGAGATTTATAGTAGAAAAAAGTCTGTGCCCCCGACCATTCGACTATGACACGCCATACACTTCGATACAAACCCAAGCATACATTATTCTTATTATTATTGTTTTGTTGTTGTTTTTGTTTTTTCCTATTAATTTTTTTTTTTTCATTTACGACGCTATGGTATATAATGGGATGCGGATGAATGTATTTTGTTTACGAAAACGATTGAACGATCAACCGAGGAGTTTCCAATCGGCGATGACGAACGAAAGAGAAAGAGAGACGTGCTTCACGTTTATCGAAAAATTCGCAGGAGAGGAAACAAAAAAAAATAATCACGTAAATGATACATTTATTTACAATTACAATGATTCGAGCTAATGTGCTGTTTTCTTTTGTTTCCTCTACTCGTTTTCTTTTGTGTGTGTGTGTTTTTTTTTCATCTTTTTCTTCTTTTTCTTTTATATTCGTTCGAACGTGAGTTGTCGTTAAATTCGTATGGGTTTGTTTCTGGACAGATCGAGGATGAAAACTCCAGCAGGAACAGTGTTTGTGTAGTGACTATGTTGTTTTTTTTTTTTTTTTTAATCTATTATCACTAGTGGAGACGAAGCGCACGTTTAATTTATACATTTTTTGTTGTTTTTTTTTCTTTCTTGTGCAAGGAGGTCATCTCACAGTGTATATGTTAGATGTACAGTGTTGGTATTTCACTTCGAGACACACCCGAAAAAAAAATCACCCCGAAAATGGGCATCCACGTGAGAAGACCCCCTCAATCATCATTCAGAAACATTTTCATTCTCTTTCATTTGCGATAATTGTCCAATCGTTTGTTTGTCCGTTTTTGTTTATCAAATTTTTCATTATCGAATTGTCAATGACCATCGACATTTCGTTTGCACACACGAGACTGCGTTGCTGCGTTTTATTTACTATTTCTTTTTTTCTCTTTTCTTTCTCTTTTTTTTTTTTTGTTTTGTTTTTCTTTCGAGGATCGTACAATTTGTTTGTCTTTTAATTTAAAAAGCGTTATTACAAAAATATTCGGGAAAACGAGAAAGTATTTTGCTTTTCATTTCTCTCAACATCAAATTACGTCTCGTTTTTGTTTTTTTTGTCCTGTTGTATCAATATTTTCCTTCTGTTTTCTCTTTTTTCATTATTATTTTGTTTTTCTCGCACTAGATTACAATTTTTTTCCTTTTTCTGCGGGAACCTGATGAAAAAAATTGTTGCATAGACCGATTTGGGATCGCTGAGAAAGAAAATGACAGTCAATCATTTTTCGCAAAGAAGCGTTTTCGAGATCTCAGCAAAAAACATGTTTTTCGGCCTTTTTTTTTTAATTATCGAAAGAAATCTCGAGAACGATTGATCCAACTCATCTGAAATGTATATTGTTTGACAGGTATGTTCTTTCCCTTCACGACAATGTATTTTGTGTCGAGCGATATGACGTTCTCTGAATTACAGTTGCTGAAATTCGAAAAAAGTGAATTTATCAAGATTTTTCAAAAATTACACATTTGTTCTTTTGAGTTAGAATTTTTTATTTTCGCAGGTTTCGATGATTTCAGGTTTAAGCTTATTTCATTATTATTATCGTTTTATCATTTATTTATCAATAACGTTTCTTTGGAAAAAATAAATCAGAATCATTTTTGTTTTTAGCAATCCCAAATTAGGCTAACAAACACTTTTATCACGAGGTTCATTTTTTTCTTCGTGTAAACTAGTCTTATCAAAGTTCCGGACCTCTCGCAGAACGCACCCATCCTTTTCCAATTTCTTTCGTGATTTTATTTATTTAAAATTTTTTTTTTTCATTTAATTTAATTTCATTTCACCGAAATTTGAATTCGCATTTTCTTAAACACTAAGGTACCTAACTTACAATTTAGAAATATTTCGTGTGTCTGTGAGTGTGTTTTTCATCAATTCGGTCTCGTTTATCGAAATAATTATTTTTGTTTGTTTGTTTGTTTGTTTGTTTGTTTGTTGTGTTTTTTTAATTCCAGCTGCACGGTCTCGAATAATCGTCATCGTCGTAAACACAAATTTGTTCAGAGTCGCGTTCGTAGATTTTAATGATCGTTATATAAATATGAAAGATAGAAATTTCCGAACGAGCTGCCATAAGATGCAAAAAAAATAATGTTGCGTTGGATTTCTCGTTCATCGTTCTCACGTTTCTAATCTGTTATTTTATTTTTTTTTCGGTTTTTTTTCTTCTCGTTTCAAGCACGTCCGTACGTTTATCTCGATGATTGATTCATTTATTCATTCAGTCGTTATTTAAAATTGAATAATCGTGATTATAAAAGAATGAGCAAATCGAAGCAGCCTCGTGAGTCGATTGTGATAACGTAGAAATAATATTTTATCGCTTCGTACATTCGTCTTAGGCACATTCCACGCACTAGTGTGTCGCTTGTTACGAGGTTCGAGCGAGTCCTCGACGAATGGAAAGAAACACGAAATAAAAAGAAAAAAAAAGACAGTGAAAATAAAGAAGCGCATTGCAAATAAACGGTCAGACTGGTTTCGCAAATTTTTCGTATCTTCGGAAGAGCCAATCCCGGGACGTGAAAATTTTCACGACAACTCGAGACAATATATAATCGAGAAAAAGAAAAATTACCAATTGGGCTTACAACTTTTTTTTTTTCGTTTTTTTTTCTTTCGCGAACTCGCGGGGAAACATTTTTTTCCACGAAACACGTTCAACGACAACATTGGCATGAAGGCCTCGGCAGAGAAGTTTGCTTTTCCGGAATTTTTCTGTTTTTTTTTTTTTTATTTTATTATTTTTTATTTTTTTATTTGGGTTTTTTTTTCTTTTTGTCTTCAGTATTACGAGAAATTATTATTTAAAGGATATATATACACCTATATGTAGGTACATACATAAACATATTTTGATTATGATTATGTATATATTAACATATATGCATGTATATAGTTTATATTTATATTGATGATCGCTCATGTGGCATAACGTTTCGTCCACAGTCGCGCTATGCGATCGTGTTCCTCGCGATTTTGCAGATATTGCGTTGCTATACTGCCCACCAGTGGATCGGCTGCAAATAAGAAAAAAATCGTCATCCTATTGTATTAACAAACACATTCCACTTGGTTTCATTGCAACAGACCCAAAAATGTTTTTTTTTTTTTTTTTAAAGAATTCCAGAAAATTCACCCGAAAATGTCCGAATAAGAGACAACTCTCCCCTGGGTTGGGCTCAAAAGTTTACATGAACAATTTTGTAGAGAATTAAATTTCCTACAAGAGAGTACGCGACGGCATACATCTAACATTGATAGTTTACGCGTAGGAAAGCTCGAAAGTCGAACAATGTAGTGTCACGCGGCCGGCGGACGAGGTAAGCAACTATAGCTATGTATAATATTCCTAATGTTGATCGTTCCGAGCATGGTCGTCCAGAATTTTGGCCTCTCCGAACGTTGCTCGTTCCGAGTTTCGAGCTCAACCCTCTCCTCTCAACGGCGGATTTTTTCAAATATTGAAAACTAATTCGACGAACAAATTTTGTTTTTTCATCGAGGAAATATTTTCAACTACCGAGACACATTGTTTGACGATCGAAGGATGTGAAAGAAAAAATAATCATAATTTCGTCACTCACCTGGATTGCAATCTGTTAGGAGAGAGCAGATCGACAACAAGACCTTGGAGATCGTTAACGCGGGTGACCAATTGTCCTTAAGTATGTCCAGACATATCACGCCTTGGCTGTTTATGTTGCAGTGGTAAATACGTGTTCGGAATGTTACCTGTAATTCGACAAAGAATGAAAAATAAATAAATTAATGAATAAATGACATTTGATAAAAATGCCATTGAGAAATGTGAAAAAGAAGAAAAAATTAAAGCGTCATCGTTATTGAAAGTATTTGATAAGCGACAAATCTTTCTCGCCCACTCACCTTTGGAGGTTTGAATGGATATTCGGGTGAAAAATGAATGTCCAGGAAGAAGACACCGCCCTCGTAGACCGAGCCCGGAGGTCCCAAAATCGTCGAAACCCATTCGTAGAGATTGTCGCCTTTTGGACCGGCGCTGTTAACACGATTTTCACAATTCAATCGTAATTTCGTCGATTTTATTTTATTAAACTATTTTTCAATTACTTTTGTTCATTATTAAAAACAATTTTTTTTTTTTTCTAGTCGTCGAAAACGGGAAAAGTTGGTGGTAGGTCTGAAAAAAAATACTCCGCGAAGAGCACAACCCAAAATTATTTCTTTTTACGATTTCTCCCCCTTTACCGTTTGAATAACGTGGGAAAAGTTTTGGTACAGTCCAATGGACATTGATAAAATGATAATTGTGTCCTCAATACTTTTTTCAACAAATAACTCTGATAAATTATCATTTGACAATTAATATTATACCTGCAGTTTGGTGGAGGATCTAAAGTGATTTCGGCCAATTCCTTTTGTATCCTGAAAAAGTAAAGCCACAAAAATTAGTTATGCATGTTTGAAACATTGTTTTTATGATTAAAAAAATAAATAAATAACCGTGGTATGTAAAAAAGCGAGGCAATTGAAAATATCGTAGAAAATCGAAAGGTTTGAGTTCCACATGCAATTGTATGTTCGACGATCTAGTGTCGACCCACCTCTTAGCTGACGTTCCCAACGCCTTGGACATTTTTGGATTCGGTTTGGCTTCCTTGTTGTCCGGTTTGTTGTCCGCCAGGGACGAGCTCCTACCCCTGCCCGTACCGCTGGAACCTGCTCCCGATGACATGATTCTAGAATTATGACGTAACACAAAAATTAATGCGATATTTGTTTCATTAAAAATTTACCCAAAAAAATGTTATTCCGAAATTCTTGATTTGTTCGAAAATCTCATTGTCCATCGCAATTCACATGAATTCAACATTGTTTTTCTTTTTTTATTTAGCAATCGAATTTTTAACAATCAGAATGAAGAAAACATTATGTTTATTAATTTAAACTGGCATTTTTGACGTTTTTTTCATTTCAAAGATGGATCGATAGAAGAAACAAAATGTTGGCCAATCAGTGTCGACGCTACGTTCAGACGAAACCTTCTTGTCGATGTTTATTCGCTTTAAATTATTTTCGCTGTTTTGCATTTCGACATCGCGACTACAATAATTTTGGAAATTTTTCCAATGCAATAAAGTTTACAATGTAATTACTTCCAAGTAAAATCAATGCCAAAAATTATTAAAATATTTAAGAAATTCTTTGAAGAACCTGACAAGACCCGAATAATCGTCGTACAAATAGCGAAAGACTACGTAAATCTTTCATTCGTTCCTAGAGACAGCAGATACTGAATGAGAGAGGAATTGCAGCAAAGTCGCATTGCATAAAGTCCGCGACGATCATTGCGTAGATCGGAAAAGATTGTCGATTCGAAAAAACCGACGTTTGAGAAATTCTTAAAAATAAAAAATAAAACACAAAACCCCGCCGGGCCCGAATACTCGTCGTGCGAATAGCAAAAGATTGTTCGAGAATTTCGTTCAGTTCCGGAGGAAGTGGACAATGATGGAAAAAAAAAAATGGTGGCACGATAGCAACGTGTTTAGTACGCAATGACCATTGTGTCGCTCGGAAGCGAGTGTCGAATGAAAATGAAAAACAGACTCTTCGCTCGCAATTCGAATCGACTATCGCAATACAATTTCGATAGTCGCCGAATCCCAATTCGCTGAGCTGCGTTTGCGCCCAGCTCCCCGACACTTATATAAAAAAAAAGAAAAAGGTCCAAAAACTCAAACGAAAGAACCTTCCGCTGTAAAAAAAAAACAAATAAAACATTCTTTCGACGATGGAAAAAAATATCTGCTCCGGCTTCGATAATGTAAAATCCAAAATTTCAAAACAACAAAAGAAACAGTCTCGACTCGAAAAAATATTAACCAAAAGAACTGTGGCAACAAAAATCATGATCCGACAACGACGAAGCTGGAACAAAAAAATCTGCGTGAGTTTCGCTAATTCAATCCAAAGTTGGTAACAACAAAAGAAATTAAGCAAAAAAAAAAACAAAAAATTAAATGAAAGAAAAAAACAAAACTGGGAATTAAAAAATCTCGATTCGACACCCAAGAGATGAAAAAAAAGTGAATTATTGTTTTGGAGAGAACAAACAAACGAACGAAAAAAAATTCGTGGAGCCATCGGCGAATCGACGAAAAAGGTTAGCCCCGAGAGGGCTTAAACGGAATAGCTTTTCCAACGCGTTCTCGAATTCAAAAAAGTCGCTGATGCGTTTTTTTTTTTTTTTTTAATTTTTTTTTAAAACACATACTCGTTCGACGAATTTCGAGTCTTCGATGACAGAGACCGACAGAGAAGCATGGACAAAGTACTTGGCCATAAAAAAAGCACAAAAAAAAAAAAAAAACGAAAACGCGTTTCGTCGGAAACAAAAAGAACGCGAAATGTTTTTCTCCAACAACTTTTTTCCGGCATCGGTAAATTCGAATCGTCGAGGCGTTGTTGAAGACAAATCAACCTCAGAACAATGGTTAAACACACCATCGACAAAACCAATCCGAACTTATAAAGAATAAAAGAAAGAAAAACAAATAAATCGAGAAAGAGAGAGAGAGAAACACACACACAAAATTCATTGTCTCGTGAATAATAAAGTTTGTCGAAATAATACCTCGTATCTCGTTTTCGCACGCCGTGTTTGCGATCTGTAGTAACGTCCGGGTGCACGTCCAGTTTTTTTTTGTTGTTTTTTTTTTGTTTTGTTTCTTCGTCTCTTCTTATTTTATTTCAATCTCTCTTACTTTATTCGTATTTATTATTTCGTTTGATTGATTATTTTGTTATTTGTTTTCTTCCAATTATTATTATTATTATTATTATTATTATTATTATTATTATAATTATAACTACAACTCCTTTCTTGCGAAATCGTTACTTGTGTGTGCGTGTTTGTTTGTTTGTTTGTTTGCATCCGTTTTTGATGTTTGGTAACTTTATTGAGTATCGTTGGCACTGTAGTAGCTTGGAACAATGAAAAAAAAAAAAAGACAACAACAACAACAACAACAAAAAACCGAAGAAAAACGTGATAAAGGACGAAGGAGTATAGCGATCGAGGGGGGTAGGGGGATCAGGGTGGGGGGTGGGGAGGAGTTGGAGGAGGTTGGAACAAGCCGAACGTAGTGGTATTTTCAGTGTCGGTAATGTATAAGCGTGGTTTGTTACGTTTTCGCGATGAACGCTTTTTTTGTTTTTTCGTCTTCTTTATCTTCGCAGAGAGTTCGAATATTGTGGGACGTAATTATTTTTTTGTTTATTTCGATTTCGTTGTATTTCGAACGTTCTTTATCCTGTCGTATTTGTTCGTTTGTTTGAGGGGAAAAAAACCGGGCGCGTCTTCGCCGGGGAAATCCGAGTCACACGACGACGACGACGGCGGCGGCGACGACGACGACGACGACGACGGGTAAACGACGACACGACGACGGGCACGCAGCGACTGGCGAGGATTACGAGACTCGCTTCTGCATGGACGTAGAATCGTTTCGTGTGCGTGTGAGCAGCGTCTCTCCGTGTGCGAGGTTTTTGGGATGGAGGTGCGCGCGCGCCCCCGACCGGCCGAGTCTCGACACGATCGGCCGCGGGGCTTGGAGTGGGGGAAGGTGACAGGGTTGGAGTGAGAGAGAAATGAGACCGTGGTGTCTCACTGTCTCACATCGCTGTGAAATATTCGGCGGCGGACCTGGATCGCTTGCTGTGGGGGAGCACCGGCACATGCGCAGTACGAGAGAGATAGCCGAGTTGTGAGCTTCTGTCCTTTTCCGTACAGTCGGGTGAGAATATTCGAGCCGCATGACGGGTTGCAGATACCGAAGTGTATCGAGCTGGAACTAAAATTTCATAACTGACTGTATGCGATGCAAGCGAGAGACAGAGTTCACAACTTCGCTATCTCTGTCGGCACGTGCCGGTCTGCGCGTACATTTCAGTGTTTCGCATGCAGGATGGACCGGTTCGTTGTTGTGATGGACGTGACGCCATTGAGGGTACATTTTTCGGTCTCTCGAGGTCGCTAGTGAGGGGCGGGCCTGATATAGCGACACGCGCAGACACATCGTGTTGCGGCGATTCCCTAACCTTGCTTTTTTTTGTCCCTCGAATTGCGGTTGACACAGCGAATCGTTTATTGTGTCACGTAGTGTAGGAAAAATGATTCATGAGGCGAGATGGAGAACAACATATGTCGTATGTGTTTGAACTTTCATGGGATAAAGATTTTCACGTGGTAAATGGATGGAAAGAGATTTTTTATCGACTGAGATTCATCGATACGACGATGACGAGAATGTTGATTTAAAAACGACGCGTCAACAATGTATGTGTGTGTGTGTAATGCGATTGCGCATGCGTAGATGAGAGGTAGATGGCAGAGCTTGTAATTTTTTTGTCTGTCGCGAATAGGCCTTCCCGACTGTCGCGTCTCGGGCTCACTTGCGGCAGGCGTTTGTAGGTTTGTACATTGAACGATGCTGTGATAGGTCGGAGCGTCCGGGGTTGTGCTTCAAATCGCAAACGGGATACGTCAATGGGTTCTGTGAGTGAGACACGCTGCGTGATCGGCACGTGCACGAGGGAGAGGGTCAATAGCGCGCGAGAGAGAGAGAGGAGGCGAATGTTTATACGGCAAAGAGGGTGGGGTTGGAGCGAGACGGGACGACAATGGTATGTGAGACAGGCTGCGTGGATTGGTAGGCGCGCGAGAGAGACGACCAAAGGGAGGGGACAAAGAAGTGGCGGGAAGCTCCGTGGATCGGAGGGAGACTCTACGACAATCGGAAGGGTGCGACACGTTGTGAGATCACACGGGCGTGCGACCGAGTGGCAATGATGAAAAACAATAAGTTGTCGAACGGTCCTCGCGCCGGTTGAGCCGGGTTGGAGCGAGATGAGACGACAATGGCGCTCGAGCATTGAGGGTTAGCCAAGAAGACTAGAGACCAGGAGACCGAACTCCTTACAAATTTCGTGGTGGGGGTAGTAAGAAATATAGCTGCAAGCAGCGGTACTGCGGTCGGGGGGTACCGACGAATCGGTGCTAGCCGGGTCGATACGAGTACCTCATTGGTCGGATCCAGCTCGACCGCAGCGCCACCATAGCAGCTATGTGCGGTCTCACCCGAACTAGTGGAGTTCGGTCTCCTGGTCTCTAGTCTCTTTGGTTTTAGGTCGCTGGAAAATAAATGGGCGCTAAATTGCAGTGGCCAGATGCTGAACCCGATCGAGTATGATCACCAAGCGGCCGATATTACAGTTTCCGGGCTTGTCGACTGAAATGCCTTTACCTCACGCAGGGGGCTGACGATTGAGAGGTTTTCCATGTATACGGAAAATATGCGCGCGCCAATATCATCCGAATTCTTCTTCGCGAGGAAATTCGACTTCACGGCGCCACATTCCATTTCGTTCGTCGAAATTTTTCGACACACAAGTGATTATCGGTAGCACGAAGCAAGTGAATAAAAAATCGAATTTAAAAACAGCTTTTTATATTTTTTAAAATCAATTGATCACCATAGAATTTTCTTCGAATATTACAAAACAAATTGCAAAGGAAAATATGAAAAAGAAATGAAAAAAATTTGAAAAAAAATATTCGTCGACAATGGGAAAAAAACCAAAGGAGATAAAAAAAAGAAAGATCAGCTCGGAGATTCAATTAATGCTTTTTATTCAAATATAAGGATCAAATCTGTACCAGACAGAACTAAAATTACGATTGGATTTGGTGTATGTATGTTCTACTACCGGGGTTCACATATCGGGCTACAATAGTTTACAGTATAATATAGTAGGAGAATAATGGGTGGATCAGCCAGCCACTGATTTTATCCTGTTCGCTAACGATAATAATCGTACGTTCAATAATCGACTGCCTCCATCGCGAATGCACGCAAAACAATAAAAAACTTGTAAAGAGTCGTTCGTTTTCTTCTTCTTTTTTTTTTGTTCACGTGGTACAAACTACACATTAATTTTTTTTTTCATCTCATTTGTCGTCCCTGCTGAAAATTGCGATTCTATAAAAAATGATAAAAATTGTGAAAAATCAGAGATAAAAGAAAAAAAATTATAAATCTGAAAAAAGCCCAGTGCATTATTTGTACACAATATTCAAAAACATTTATCTATCGACAAATCCCTGCTATGTGCCCTCGTAGTAAACACACACATTCACACACGCACACACGCACACAGAGTGAAAATAATAGATTCTTTTTCTTTTTTTTTTTAATTAAAACGAAAAAAAAAGAAAACAAACCAATTGAAAAATGCTCTACTACCGGTGCCCCTAAGTTCCAATAATTTATTTACACTTTTTACAAACATTCTTCAACTGTGCCACCCCTCAATCCCACTCGAAAAAATGTACAATTATACATTAGAAATTATTCGCGGTTTCTTCACTTTCTTCTTCCTCATCGTCTTCTTTATTATTCATCAAGGAATGCCCTTCCGAGAGCTCGGTTGTGTGTTTTGTGTGTGTGTGTGTGTGGGTGTGTATATATATTTGTTCCTCTTTGGGATTCATACGCGCTCGTTTCTTATTTTTTTTTTCCTCATTTACTTTTTTTCACTCTCTCTTAATTATTCGTCTCGCGGCCAAATTAATCTGGCCCTAGTGGCTCACTTAAATTTCTAACCCTATATTCATGTGAAAATCTAGAAAATCATTTTATTTCTTTACAATAAATAAGCGCCACTAATATTTACGTAAGTGCTAATTTTCTTTTTTTTTTCCTTTCGCCAAAAATCATCATTCTCTTTTTTCTCTTTTTATTCTTTTCATTTTTATCATTTGTTCGTTTTTTTTGTTTTGTGGTTTTTTTTTAATTACGCTATATCACGGATTTGATCGTTTTGCACTGACGGGAAACAGTCTGGGCTTGATTTTTTCTACACGTGGGTCGCGCGCGCGCGCGTTTATTATACAATTTACCGTAAAATTTGGGGTAGTCGGTACCGATACTGGAATTATAAAATAAAAACAAAAAAACAAAAACAAAAAAATTACAATAGCAGGACATATTTTGTTAAAAAAATAAAATGTGCAGGGAAACTTATAGTCGGAACGATGGTCGAAAAAGTACGTCGACGAATGTACACGCGATGCTCCAAAAAACATACTAATCCAGGGTAGGTCTCGAAGTTTCGAATTTTCAATGTTTCGTAGGCGGCTCATGAGTTCGAAACTTTTTTTAAATTTCAACTTATGAGCTTTCGAAACATCAAAAATTCGAAACTTTAGGACCCACCCATAATCCACCCAACATACCCGGCTAAGATTACATTTTGTTTCTTTTTCCACGGAGAAAGAATTAGTTTTCAACAACGAGAAACAAAAAAATTAGTAAAAATCAAATCGACGTATTATTCGTGAATTAAATTTAGTAAGTTTTCAAAATCGTCCGTGTATTGCGTAAAACGGAATTCCCTAGCTCCTTCCCTGTCTCTCCGACTCTTTCTCTCTTCCACACACACACACACCCCCACACACACACACCGTACGTTCGTTCGCGCACGAATCGTGTGAAAATTAAAACGCAATGAAAATTAGACAAAAAAAAACAAAAAAAAACACATAGTGTTATAAAAAGCAGCGAAAATCGATCGAACGTTTTTTCTGTCCGCACTCAAGTTCAGCCCTTGTATCTCCCACTGCACTGTGACTCCGCACTAGCCTCTCGATAAAGAAAAAACGAATAATAATAATAATAATAATATTAATTAAAAGGCGCCCGGACGCGAAAAAAATAATTTACGACGTATATTTACAATAATATAATAAAAAAAAATTATATTAAAGAAAATTAATAATGAATAATAATAATAATAATAATAATAATATTTAGTAACGCGTTGCGACGTACGTCGAGTCTGTTTCTCGTGAGTTGTTGCAATTATTTTTCATCAATCTCACTTCTTTCTCTCCCTCTCTCTCTCTCTCTCTCTCATCTTTATCTCTCGATTTTCATCATCTTCCATCAGTTTCTTTGTTATCTGTTCGTTTCAGCACACATCGCTCTTGGGATCCCTCTCCCGGAAGAATCCTTTTTCAGTCTTGCATTCCCTGATCGTAACTGTTTTCAAATTTACGGTAACGTCGGTTATGAATACCTGATCGGCAACGGGATTCCGTGCTAGCCAATAATCGGTACCGGGACTGCTCATAGGTACGTAGAGTTCGTTATCGTTGATAACATTTTTATTACCGACTATAACGTTCGTGGAATCACGATTGTCATCGTTGACATCGTTCTCGTCGTGATTATCGTCATCGTCGTCGCATTTGTTGTTATTATTATTATTATTATTATTATTATTGTTGTTGTTATTATTGTTATTATTGTTATTGGTGGAAGCGGCGACACTGCTGCTGCTGCTTATAACGCTGCTGTTACTGCTGCTGCTGCTGTGACTGTTGTTCGTTCGGTGTTTCGTTGAATTGTTGCTGGTTTTGTTGTTTGCCGTTGTTAACGTTGGAGTTTCGCACGTTGGGGTGATCGAACGATGATGACCGTTTGCAATTGCGACGGGTAACCTGTTGTTGTTTGTGTAGGAATCGCTCGGGCTCGGTGATTTTGTGCCGTTACTCGTGTCGTTAGTCGTTGCGTGGAAAATCGTGCCGTTCGACGATGTTTTCGTGGTTTTGTGATCGATCACACGTTTTTTCGTCGTTGTTGTCGTTGTTGGGGTTGTTGTTGTGGTTGTTGTTGTTGTTTCGTGATTGGCGTCGATGGACGATGGGTTTGCGGGTGAGGGCGCTGTGAGAGGCGACAGCGGGGCGTTCGACGTGGCTGGCGGCACTCGGGGTAACGACGGCACCGGACCGCGTGGCACGTCGGCCTCCGGCCTCTTCTTGTCCTGCACAGCCGGCGCCGGCGTCGTCGGCACGACCGGCGATGGCTCTTCCGGCGTTGATTTCACACTCGACGACGACGATGGCCTTCTGCCGTTTATCTTCTGAAATTGATTTCGAAAAAAAAAAAACGAACGATTTTTCGGTTTTAATGATCATTATTTTTTGGTTGTTTTTGCTTACTCGAGGGGGGCGATGTATTCGTGGATAAAATAAAGTCGGGCATTATTATCTCGCCTACGATAAATGTTTGAGTCGCCGTTGTCAATGACCACGCAAATCGGGATGTTTTTGAAGTATTTCAAGGGCATAGCTTTGATTATCACTGTTTCAATGTGAATTCTAAGTGTACAGTCCGACCTCGAAATAAGAGACTCGGCTCCATGTTAGACGTGTGAAAATAAAAGTGTCAATATATTTTTTATTGCGGGCCGGAAAGCCATAAAAATTTAACTGAACCTTTTTATAATCAATACCTATAAGTATGCCAAGTTTAATAAAAATCTGACAAGGAACTCTCTTATGGAAGGTACCTTGAAGGTGCCAAAAAAAAATATTTCCAGATTGAGGGCAAGAATTGAAAAAAACGCGAACAAACGATTTAAAAAAAAAGCAAACAAATATATAGCAGCTCACGTTGGAGTACTGTGGAGATACCGAAGCCGAATTGGTGCTCTTGATGGGCAACAAACGTGGTATCTTGTTCGGTGGCGGGCTGCCGCTCGCGCTGCTCGGGCTGCTCGTCGTGATCGTAACCCCAATTTTTCCGGATTCTTTGCTCAGTACCTCGGCCTTGCGTTTGGTACCGGCGGGTTCGCGTCTCGGCAGTACCGGCAACACGTCGACGCTGCTGTTCGAAGTTTCCGAATCTATGCTGAAAGCCGAGGCCGACAAATCCGGCGGGGTTGGCGATTCGTGACCGTCCAACGAACTCGCGACCGTGTCCTCGTCCGGTGTTACCGGATTCAATCTCGGCGCGACTGTGCTTCCCGTCGTCGATTCGTCCTGACTGTCCTCTCCCACTCTCTCGTCGCCTCCGGGTTCTTCCTCGACCACCAAATTCGCCAATACTTGTTCCTGAAATTTAACGAAAAAAAAAAAAAAGAAAACGGCCAAATTGGCCCACGCAGTAAATTAGTAACGATGGATTGGCGCAAGCGTATGGTTCGCGAAAAACGCGTATACACCTTTCTTACATTGTATCTGGTGTCTCGTCTCCTTGGTCTTCGAGTTGCCACGTCGCTACCCTTTTGACTCTCCTCATACAACTCGATAAGCCTCACGTCCAATATGTTTTCCTCGGGTTCCCATGTGTTGTATCTGATGGAAAAAAAAAAAAAGAATAACAACATGAAACGGATAATTAAATTGGTTGAATTTGATGATGTTGGAATTAAGGTGTTACCGGATGGATATTTGAGGTGGGGAACGAAGATTCCTTTATGAGGAAGGAAGGCATTTTTGCTTTGGCTTCCTCATAAAGAAATCTTCGTTCACTACCTACAATTCGGAGGAAGCAAATTGCAAGTTTTGATTTGCAGCCTTTTTTAATCGGCAGAGGCGTACAATCGAAAAACTTGAATTCCTGTCAAAACCGAACCATCCAACCGATCTCCGCCAAATTTGATGTACATCACGGCTGAATGATGTTCTATACTTTGGTAAAGTTGGAACTCGATTGGTCTGGGTTAACGAAAGTTACAGCGACAAATTTGATTTTTTGGAAAAATTCAAAATATCATAAAATCAAATCTTATCGATGGATTTAGCGCAAATGCAATACCGACCAACCTCGGGTACATACCTCTTTGTCAAGAACTATTTAGACGAGTATCTCGAAATTTGCGATCGCTAGAGTGATAACGCCGTTTTTTTTTTTTGGGAATTTGAAAACGACATAAAATTCGAGTTGCAGCTTCAATCATCGCAGAAGTTAGAGTCAAAGAAGGGATTACGGAGTGTTTTCTCGACGTCTTGACACGTTCTGAACATGGTGACATGAAGATCCCGAAAAAAAAAATTCCGTCACATAGCTTCCTTTATGATCAACCAAAATGTCAGAAATTCTTCAAAATTTAAGGAATAATACTTCTTGTTGGAATTATTAGTTAAGGTGGAATTATTATTAAACTAATTATTTAAGACTTTTTCACTGAATAATTTAGTAGTTATACATTTATAAATTTGGGACGAACGAGAAGCAGAATTTTCATTGATGAACACAAAAAATAAATAAATTAGTCGCACGAATCACGCGCCATTTGGAATAAAACTTTGAATGCCGGTACACGAGTGTGCTATTTTACCGACACCCAAACGTATTCTCTCCCAACCAAACCACAAAAATTCACGAACCATCGAATCTCGTTCGATCGACGTGCAATCTTGTTTTTCTTTTTCCTTTTCAAAACAAAAAAAGAAATATCCCACCACCAAAAATATTGGCTCTGGCCATTCGTAATACGTTTTCTTTTTCCTCAAAATTATCAAACGATTGATTAACGTTCGAATTTCACTACGAATACTCACTTTTTACTCCAACCTTTCCATTTCACGAAATACTCGACTTTTCCCTGAAACAGAAGCAAATAAAATAATTAGAAAATCAATTCAACATTTATAAAACAATTACAAGGATTAAAAAAAAAATCTTCATAAACCTAAATCCTGAAAATTTCGAGCCATTAAAAAGAAAAATTATGTGTAAATATTTTGTTTGTCGAAAGGTACACTCTTAAGCTTGAATCTCAGCTCTGTTCCTCGAATTTTGTTGTTCTTTTCACAATGTTATGCATTCTGTTGTTTTTCCCCAAATATTTTTTTCAGAGTTTGTTCAATCATTGCCAAAGTTAATTTATAAACATCGTATTTTATATTTTTATCATAAATTATCATTTTTAGGCACGATACGTTTATTTTTTATTTTTTTATTTTTCAAACTACATTTACTTCAGTTTTTCATTAAAACTTCGTTGCTATTGCTATTGCTATTGTGATCAATGCAATTGTGTCAATATGTGCGGACACCAAACCAATGACTCTCGGAGCCCAAGTCATCTTCCCGTTTCTCGATCGGCTTCAAATTTACAGAAAAACAATAACACACTAAACAAAGCATTGTCATAAAGCGATGCGCAAGGTGGGCCAACCGCAAAGCAAGCGCGGACGTTACAAAAAGAATTACAATTCTTTCGCGATTGTTCCAAACTGTCCGATGTTGTGACAAACCTAACCTACAAAAATTGTCCATTCGATAAAAGACAACTGCGCAAAGCGCATTGAAAATCCAAACTAACCTCCGATAACCTTCGAATCTACAGCTCTCCGAATCAAAATTGCTATAGAAATTTGGAAAACAACTGAGTATCGCTGAATTGGAATTCAACGATATAATACACTCATTTTTTGAGTTACATCTTAAATGTAAGTTGATTCGAAAATTACTGCATTTAATCGCACGACATTCGAAGAGGAGTGCTGACATTTTTGACTATCGAGAGGTTCTAATGTAGTTTTTTTCTTTCTGAAGAAAAAACCGAATAAAACGTCGTCTCACCCTTTTCTCCCGTTTTTTGGTGATTCGCTCGGCGGCGTAGACCCTGTCCCCGAGATCCATCGTGTGTGCGATTCCCCAATCCCCGATGTATCTTGGTTGCAATCGAGTATCGTGCAAACGCACGCACCCCCACTCGCGTATTCAATATCCAACAGGTGGATCATAAAATTGTCACTTTAACACCCATGGGCCACGAAATTCGAATTAGAAAAAAAAAAAAAAAAACTTGAAAAAACCACAACTGCAACTGCAACTGCAACAACAACAACAACAAAATGACAAGGGTTAAAAATTTTCGATCAAACGTTACAATGGCGATGTATAAACAATGTGACGAATTATGCGAATATATGTAAAAAATATCGTTCGAGCCGCAGTTGTTTCGCAGTTTTCGATTCAAGGTCAACGTGTCCACGTGCGACAGAGCAACATTCTTATTTTTTTTTTGTTTTTCGGACGCACTAAACGACGTTCGCGAATGGATTACGTCTTACGTCTCGAAAATACAGAAACGGCGGTCGATACGCACAGAGTTATACGCGATATATGTATATGCGAGTGTGTGTTGTGTGTGTGTGTGTGTCTCCGTACCGTTAACGGTGCAACGTAGGTTCTCCGAGCGTCAACAGCGGCGGGGGGACAGAGAGAGAGCGGGGGAGGGGGCAAAGAGAGGGGGGTGGGGCGAGTATAGGGTGCCAGGGAACCGGCACCAACCACGAGACACACCCTCGTCGTCCACGTCGTTATTCGTAATCCTCAAAAAAATAAAAAATAAAAAATAAAACGTAAAGTCGATGACAAATGTTTATAAAACGCGTATCACGTAATAAAGTCGGTGGCGCCTAATCGTGACGATGAAGAAAACCAACAAAACAAAAAATACTAATGAGCAGCCGGTCCACGTGCCAATGGGATCACTGGTTATTTTTTTTTCTCCTCCCTCAACAATCGTTCAACAGTCTCTGCACAATCCTCTTTCGATAATCCCCTCCAAATTCATATCCACTTACACACACACACGTATGTCGTCTTGTTGTTTTGTTTTCTCTCTCTCTTATCGATATCTCGATATTTTTCCAACTTTCGTTCTAAGTTTCACGTTCTTCCAACAATGTTTCCTATTTCATTTTTGTTTACTTTCTTCTTTTCATTTTTGTTTTTTTTCACGTTTACGAGAGAGACAGAGAGAGAGAGAGAGAGATTTCGATTGCGCCACCCCCCGGGGGCCAATGATTCGACGGCTGTGTGTGGCGGGGAGAAGGAGGGGGGGAGTCAAACTGGAGGGAGAATGCGCGCACGAAGGCTGACTATTTTCAGTTGGGAAAAACGGGTGTTTTCCAGATGGCTAGTATATTATAACCGGCGTAAACTTGCGCCTAAATGGACGTACGCACGTTTCATTGGTAGTGGATTATTAAAATACAGAGCGGGGCGCACTGATGCGTGGTGGTGGTGGTACGTAACTTTCGCGCACGCGCGCGACACACCGAGGCCTTCCTCGTTTATCACCAAGGTCCGACCAGTTGTCCTCTATATTCGTACGTTAATGTATACGTATACCATACATACATGTTTGTGATTTATATATAAATATATATATATATATATATTGTGTGTGTGTGTAGCGAGCACACCACTATCGTAGCTAACCGAGACTGTATTCTCCGATCCGTCTGGTGCTGCCGCTCGAAATCTGTATTTTCCTCTCCCGCTGCAACTTGTCCTTACCCCCTCCACTCGCCACCGTAGCACGTCTCCCCACTTCGTATGTATATCTATCTATCTCTCTCTTTCGCTCGGATCTTCTTGTTTCTTCGTTAGATTCGGTCGAGTTCGGCGCGGCTGGTCTCTGTGACGTCAGCAGCAGCAGCACCAAAGATTCCCCCTCGCCTCGTAAACACCAAACATGGCCGGCGTTCGTACAGTATATACACACCGTGATCGAGATCGTTAAAGCTCCCGTCGGGCACACTCGTTGCCGAGGAGTGGGGGGCGTCGGGGAGGCCGGGGGGTTTCCAATATTCGTTTCGTTACAATTGACGATGTTTTCCGAAACGTTTTTTCGTTAACGTTAAAACACACGAGGCTCGGATAAATTGTTTCTTTTTTTTTTTTGTTTCGTCTTGATTATACGTCGGCGGGGGAGGGGTGAGGTGGGAGGCGACGACGATGCGACGTTGTCGGATTTTTCGTGCAAACGTCCGTGGGGCTTGTACGGGAATTGTCGGAACTGAGGACCGTCGGAAGGATCCTCCCGTGGTTTGGCGTCTAGCACATTCTCCGGATCACGACGGACTAGAGCCGAAGTATGCCGAACTCCCCTTGTGCACACTCGGTGGACTCGCCCGACCCGTTCCGAGGTTGTGGGGCGCCAAGTGAGCGTTGTAGGCAACAGCAGCAGCAGCAGCAGCGGTGTCGAGGGACGCTCGAGGAACGCGAAATGGAGATGGAACGAGTGAGTTAGAAAGAGAGAGAACGAGTGAACGACAGAAGAGGGGGGGTGGGGGGGTAGGCGACGGATAGTCAGACACACACACATACACAGACGTGGTCGGGCTTTGGTGAGACGAAGGTGCGAGTGGGACGCTCGTACGTCGGTCTCTGTCTATATCTCGTAGCGGTCGTGGAATAGCGGCGGCGGCGAGAGAGAGAGAGAGAGCGAGAGAGCGCGCGACCTGGCGGTTTAATACACTTCGAACGCGAGGGTCGGGCGGCTGTAGGCCGGGGAGTAGAGGGGGCCGTACGGACGGGGCGGAGGTAGGGGGAACGGCCGGCGAGGACAGAGGAGGATCCAATAGAGGTAGCCCGCAGAGCGAGAGCTACCGTGGGGCCACTCGTGTTTTCTCACTCGCTGCGGAGCGAGCGAGACGGAACCCTATTGCCTCGCCACCCCACGAGCGGCAGCACCGTCGGCAGCGGGGCAATTGCGCTCCGCCGCGTTTATATATGTATGCATGTACATACCATATATATATATATACATATATCTATGTATATGCAAGAAGTCGGGTACGAGTAGCCGTGAGAGAGTATATAAACTATGGCGTCGCGCGACGTTGCCAAGTTTCGTGGTTGTTCCGATGTACCAAATGTCACAACCACCATCCGACGTCGCCACTAACACTATTACATGTAAACCGTCTTTCTCGAGAGAGAGAGAGAAAGAGAGATAGACCGTCGGCGTCCTCGGATGGCTTCTTCGACACAACACACACACAGAGACGGGGCTTTAATACCCGAAGGTTTACGTTTCGCAACGCTGTGTTGGAGTAGTGTCGGGACAATCCGCGCGTAGCAGTAGTAGCGCTAAACTCGGTGGCCCGAGTTCTTCTTTTCGTTTTTTTTTCCGTCTACCTTTCGTCACTGCGTACCCAACCTACCAGCACACGATTCTCGAAGTTATACATATATATACATATATGTGTAACTATATATGTACACATACATATATCTTTGTCTCTTCATTTTTTCATTCTACGTTTCTGCCTCTATGTTTTACACCGGGTTTCAGATACTTTTGGTATGCAACTTCAGCTGTCGGGATCGATAGGATCGTTTCATAAAGAGCGAATCTCTATCTCTCTCTCTCTCTCTCTCTCTCTCTCTCTCTCTCTCTCTCTCTCTCTCTCTCTCTCTCTCTCTCTCTCTCTCACTCACTCTATGTCGCGTGAGTTCGTTATGTATTTGTGCATGTGTGCTTCACGGCAGGCACACGCATGTATATATATATATATACATACACACACACACACACACACATATATATATATATATATATATATATATATATATGTGTGTGTGTGTGTGTATGTATATAGTTGCGAGAGTAGGCGCGTACCTTCACACACACAACACAAGCCAAACGGCGTTTGTGTGTGTGCGTGTGAGTTCGGAGTCGAGAGCGAAACGTAACTCAGAGCACCGTGTGGCGATAATACGATGTTCCACGACGATCCGGCAACAGTGCCCAATGCTCCGCGTACAAGAAAGAGAGGGAGAGAGAGAGAGAGTGAGAAAGCACTACGACGTTCCGTCACACGCGCTCTCGGCCGCACCAGCAGCAGCAGCAGCGCCATTCGGCCATTCCGCGGCACCAACACAACCACACCGGCCCTACGGATAAACACTGCACTGCGGGTCCCCCCTCCCCCTCCCCAGCCCCCTCCGCGAAGCCTCGACAGGCCTCACACACGCGTCGCTTTCAACGTTTCAAGTACAACCGAGCATGAATAAACCATGAAGTCGACAAAAAAAAAATTCATCTCGACAATAACAACGATAATTGATATAACTAACCGAAAAAAAATGTATACGTAGAGACACACACATACACGGGCGCGCGCGCGCAATTAGCGGAGAAAGCGTGTACCGAGGAGACCGTACGGTTCAGCGATGAAACGATACCAGTGCCACGGGTAAACCGACACTTGTCCGTAAAAAAAAAAAACAATTTTGTTTCTTTATCAAATTTAAAAGAAAAAAGAAAAAACAATCCAATGTGAACTTACGATGATCTGTTTTGTTTTGTCCGTTTAAATTTTTTTGTTTATTCGAGTGTACTATATATATATATAAATATAAATATATATATAGGTCTGTTATTTATATACATATACACATATGCTCGTACGCATGTATATGTACATGTATCAATTGGTTAATTTCTTCTGTTTTTTTTTTCAAATCTTCGTTCTAACGTTAACGAAATTTTCCGAATTATCGTGGGGTTGTGGGGAAGAAGAAAAAAAACGCGTGCAACTCGTAGCAATCCCGAAACAAGAGTGTCCTCGGCGCATCGAACGAACGAGCGGGCGAGCGCCGATGGAGGGGGGCGGGCAGGGGGGGAGAGAGAGCACGAGTGAACGGCGAGGGTCGCGCGATGAGGGGTCGCGGGGAACCGGGGGGGAAGGCGCGGCAGGGGGGGACGTACATGAGCGGAGTAGATCTCGTTCTTTCACCCCTCGGCATTATCGTTGGAATAAAAAATTGTCCTTGGAGAACGACGATTGGTGGGTCGGTGGTGGGTTCCCCCAAGCGTTTGTACACGGTTGGAACGAACGGCCAATCGGAGACTCCGGCACGGCCCACCGTGGCTCCCCTCGTGAGGTAGGCGGGGACTGTACGTACGGCGCGACGTTGCTGCTCTCGCTTTCGTTCGGGTAACGCGTTTCTCTCGGGATTCTCGTTTGTAACCTCGATGTCTGCTGCTGGTCGTGCCTGAAGTGCTGCTGCTGCTGATGCTTGCGCTGTTCATGCTGTTGGATCGTGGTGCTGCTGCTGCTGCTGCTGCTGATGTTCCGTAAGGTTTTCGTTTGCTTTCGCGATCGTCGCGCCTTCTTCCTACGATTCTCTGTCGCCCCCCTACCCCCCTCTCCTCTTTCCCCCTGAGTCCCCTCCTTCGGCATTGCTCTTTCATTATTTCTTTGTGCTCACTCGCTCTCATTCCTCTATCTCTTCATCCCGCGATCTCTCTCTCTCTCTCTCTCTCGCGCGCGCGCCCCGCATGTTTTTCATCTCACTCTCGTGCTGTCTCCCCGCTTCTCCCTCTTGACTCCCTCCCCCTCGGCTCTCACTCTGTCCCCCCCTATCCCCCCGCCCTGTATTAAACTCTACTCGGCACTCGTACGTCGAGTGTATCGTGTCGATGCCTCTTTACCGGACTTTCTTTTTTTAGGAGGTGAGTGAATTAGCGAGCTACTGGTAAAGGCTGCGCTTATATATGTACATATATATATATGTATATGTATATATTTAGATCCGTCTTATGCGCATGAAATACAGAAAGATCATTGGTTTTGACACAGAGTTATCAGATTGCGGATTGGCGGAGCGAAAAGTGTTCTTGTCGAACTCTACCGCGAATTTTTGTAACCTTCAAATGCGTTGAACAATGTATTTTTGTTTTTCATTGCTTCAATGTAATGTTAAAGTTTCATTCGTGAAAATCATGATTGGAGTTGAAACGATAAACATTGTTCAGGTCTTGTTTGTTCAGTTTTTCGGCGAATGGTTTTTGAGACGATTTTTGAGTCGCGTAAAGGTATGTATATATCTATAGTGTATATCTATAGTATGGATGTGGGCTGTTTATTTGGGATTCGCAGTTTCGTGTCGAGTCTGCTATTCGTTATGCTGGTTTTTTTGTTGTTGTAGGAATGGATTTCTGGGTTTGTCCATTGGAAAACCATTGGAAGAGAGAAGTATAATAAGCATTGAAAGGTAGATCGAATGATTTGGAGGTGGTTGAGCAATATAAATCTTCGGATGGATCAAAACGATTGGAAATGTGAATTTTAATTGGTAGCGCGAAGCGCGGGCGCGCGCGCGTGGTCGGTTCGAATTTTCCGGTTTTAGATATGTGACGAAGATTGCGCGCGCGCGCGCACGAGAGAGAGAGAGAGAGAGACTGGTTATCGCAGGATAGAGACGGTGATTGCGTCATCTCAGTGTCACGAGACGAATGATGGAAGGCGTGTGCTGCGCACGATGACGAAGTCGAATATACGCAAGTGCAGAGCTCTTTTGGGAGGAAATGAAAAAAAAATCGTGAGAATATCGCTCACAGTATGTAACACTAGTCCCGTTTTGTCCTGTTCCGTCCCGTCGCTCCCGTATAAAAAACAGATTCAACCCACTTCCGATCGTTTAATTTTCAAATCCTTTCTCAGTGAGCATAGTGAGCTTAGAGTCATTAGGGGCAACTGTACGCACTTAGGGCTTCCAAGTTCTGTTAAACATTGGTAATAAAAGATATTGGAATCAACTTATAATGGTTATAGATAAGGTCTTTATTCAACAATGAATTGGCGCTAAAACAGATAAAATATTCCTTCACAATTTGTTATAAATTAACAATAACTTGATAAAAACA
This sequence comes from Diplazon laetatorius, assembly GCA_963662125.1. Classification (NCBI taxonomy): domain Eukaryota; kingdom Metazoa; phylum Arthropoda; class Insecta; order Hymenoptera; family Ichneumonidae; genus Diplazon; species Diplazon laetatorius. The sequence goes on along the minus strand of OY759165.1, from coordinate 3,338,942 downwards.
GATTGCGTCCACTTGCTCCGTATTGTGGGTAAGTGTACCATCGATAAAGGGTAGTGTACGCGTGCGGTATTAAAGGCTTGAAGCGACGCTCAGTAAAAGAAACTGTGCTGAACTTAAGTCTTGATCTAAGACAAAATTGATTGATACCAATCCCACGAGCAGCAACTCTGTTTTACTTGTTCCTTTTGCAATTAGTACTTTAGCAGCAGCAATTTGATGTTCGGTAACAGGGTGATGGATGCGATTCATCCTCATGTATGTAGACGCGTGTTTATATACGCACTGAAACAATATACCAGTGATTAAAACCAGAATAAACACTCGTGAGTTATGAGAGGTATACGCGTATAAGGTATTTTCGTGCGTACACTTACCCGGGTACATTTACCCCCACAGATGCCAATTTGAAAAAAAAATATCACACATCCGACGGTAACGAACCTGACCTCAAACTTTATTCTGATATTTGTACTACTATGTCACCGGAAAACACAAAAAAGTACTTAGGATTTACAAGTCAATTGACTAGGTGTGACAAACTTTTCCGGGACGCGAAAAACTACGGATAAAAATGATGAGAATGGTTTTTCCAAAACAAAAACTTAGAAACCACGCGGCACGAGACGCTATGACTTGTCAAAATCGTATCGTGGCAGTGACGCCACTGTTCCACCCGAACGATGCCCCACCCCCTCGCCCCTTTCGGGAGATATAGGCACTGCGGACACTTACCCCGAATGACTCTATATATGACGAATAAAAAATTGCTGATGAAATTCTCATTTTTGTTACTTTCAATAAAAATTATTTTCAAAATGCATTGTTTGTTTTTATTAGTACCAGAACCGCATATATATGTTGTAGGAGAAATGGGAGGGCCAACCGACTCAAAGTCGTGATCGCATTGCTGGTGCGGGGGCACTCTGACCTGCAATGTAGTCGCACTGTCTGCTTGAGTTGGATAAGACAGCCAAGTTATGATTATATCGGCCATCGCGACCAACATAACACGAACAATGGATCAACAAAAAAACCAATGATTTCGATGTAAATTTCGATGCACCGATAAGCGTTCAGCTAGTCGGTTTGTCCGTACAATATATCCGATGACGATTGGTAAAGTTACACGCAAAAAATGTGAATATGTATGACGAATTGCCGTGTAAGAATGAATATGGGAAAGGTGTGGTGTAACGCGCAAAGCTTCCGAGATAACTTTTAGAAGATGGATCATAATTCCTTGACTACGAATTTTGGTGATTGAAAATGATGCGTACGAGAAAAATCAATTGTTCGGCATACCGAACGAAGGCTTTTGGCATACCGAAACGAGGATTTCGAAAAAAAAAAAAAATAAACGTTGTACGGAAAATGAATAATCGATCAAAATTTCTGTTTTGATGATAATTGAGCCGACATTTATATTTTATATCCCGAGTCGAAATGTTCACCTCACATTTCAACCTTTTTTACCTTGTATACAAATTGTATTAGTGTGAATTCCATGCACATAATGGTCGCATTATCGAAAAAAACAGAGTTAATGCAAGGATCAAAATGGATAAAATTATGAGGTGCAATTTGTAAAATGTATGAAAAATACTCCGACCGCGAATTTCGATATTCTACACTGAGGGAGAAGTTCCGGAAAAATGACCGTGCCCGGCACTACAAACGAGGTGCAAGCCCCTTTTATAGGAGTCTTTATGGAAAAACGAAGTGAAAATTTATATTCGTACGGAACGATTTGGCGGACATTTTTCAATTTATAATGGAAAGCACAGAAAAATTTGTATGGAGGCAAATTCTCAAGATCCGGAACTTCCTTTCTTTTTTCCGTTGATTCTTGGAAAAATGTATAGATGTCTTGTTATGGAATCTGAAATAAAAACGAAATTTCGCCGTGTGCTGCCGTGAATTTTTACCGTGCTGTCCCTAGAATGTTTCTTTCTTTCATCGGAATGTATTATTTTCCATCCATCTTTTATCGTGATTACTCGGTTTTTGTTTCAGTCTTTTTTTTCTAGGTAACCCGAATCAGCAATTGATTGCTAATAGGTTCAGGTAATTGGGACATGGAAAAAAATACCGCAAACTTAGGTTGACAGAGACTGTGTGGTAAAATGGATTTTTAAGTTTTAAGTAACTTCCTAGTGTTCACTGCAGCATCATGAGTGAATATAACCGTCCCGGCATTCTGATAATCCATCATAAGCATTATTTTTCCCGGTATTCTGTGGGAAATGTATGGGTTATAAGAGAAAATCCATTTTTCCTCGTGGACCAACACAACGTAACCTTCTTTGCTTTTGAAACCTTGAATGCTGCCATCCTATCCGTATTTCAGATTTTTTACGAAATTGATAAAGAACCTCGAAGTTCAAGGATAACAGGTCAAATTTTACCGTGCCATCACAGACTTTTTCCGTATGTGGCTCAACAATTTCTACGTAAACAGTTCGACAAGTTTTCACATGACTTTTTATTAAATTGCTATATGCTACGACAGATTTCGCCTCGATCACGGGAAAGCACACGGTATAATTTTTCTCGCGTTTTCTTTACAAAATTTCACTGAAATTTCTCTCCGTGTAGCTCGCCCGAACGAACTTATTTTCAGAGAAGCAATTTTTTTTTTTCAATTTCGCGTTGAGCGCATTGACGTAAAAAGATCTCGAAGGCGTCATAAATTTTAATAATCGCTACTGATAAGCACCCGTGAGACGCAATACAAGCTATATGGACACGGGTTTATTGAGTCACACATCCGATATAAGACTCGTTGCACTCGTTGGAAGACACGAGAGTCGAACACGTGAGTCACTGCACGTCTCGCATCTAAGTGCATGGAAAAATCTTCGTGAAAAACATTTATGCAAATCTCCTTTGGTGGAAGAAGGTCTCGATAAGCGAGACATTACTCGAATTATCATTGGCACCGGCATCACCTGAGATTAGAGCATGTAAAAACTACCGACTGTAGGACTGCCTGGCTCATCCAAAGCGATAACCGTTTCAACAATAATTATGCAAAATACAAACGCGAGTTATAGCGAACTCGCGCGAATTTTGCTTTCAAACGCATATTATTATCTGAATGTGCGTGTAAAATTTTCATTGTTTGGTTATTATTGCAAGAAAGTAATGTCGTTCGTCAATATTTCAAAACTAGAATATTGCTCTGTCTCCTTCAAATATTGTTAATAATAATAATAATAATAATAATAATAATAATAATAATAATTGTTATTGTTATCATAATAAGTATTATTATTATTATTATTATTATTATTATTATTATTATTATTATTATTATTATTATTATTATTATTATTATTATTATTATTGAACTGATAATTCAGCTGGCTTCACACCGGTTCTATTGAAATTAAATAATTTGAGCCACGGAAGTGACGCTTCCGGAACTCATATCACCGTTTTGCTGCGTCCATGACGATTGTTATGATCTGCGGCATTATATATATATATATATTACACTGAAATAATCTGAAGAAACTCGAAAACTCACCTCAACGCCCTCCTGGTTGCAGTGCGATTGATTGTGACAAAATATCATCAAAACGCAATTGGGAAATGTTTTTTTCTTCTTTTACTATATTGTTCTATTGTCCGGTTTCTTTGCGGCGGAAGATTATATCTCCATTTTCTCATCTTCAATGGTTGTTACTTCGCTTTCGAATGAATGAGCGACTATTACGTGTCGGAGTCGCGTCTTTCGAGACTATTGGAACTTTTGAAAATGGTGCTTTTCGCGTCCATTGAGCTCTGCGATTATTCGTGATTCATTTTTACGAATTATTTCAATTGGAATTCTTTTTTTTTCGGAATTCCATCATTTCGTTCATTTTCTTTTTGTGACAACGAGGTGCCAAAAAAGTGTCGGGATGAATCGAAAGACACGTGACCGTTGGTTGAATCAGCGATGAGGTTAACCGAATTAAGCAAAATCATATGGCAGGGCCGTGCAGAATTGCGCATATTTATCAATCAACCCCAAATAAAACAATTTCGTGTAATTATTCCGAGATTTTTTGAATTATCATCAATGTCAGGGATTCGGAACTTGAATCCCTTTGGGAGTCGAAACTTGAATGCCTGAGGGATTCGAAACTTGAATCCCTTAGGGATTCGAAACTTGAATCCCTTAAGGATTCAAAACTTGAACCCCTTATAAGGATTCAAAACTTGAATCTCTTAAGGATTCAAAACTTGAATCCCTTAAGGATTCAAAACTTGAATCCCTTAAGGATTCAATTAGCACGAAGAGACAACAGAAAAACAAAAAGTTTTTGCCATTCGCGCGAATTATTCATTTCACGAAATTTTGGTTTCTTTTTACTATTTTATTCTTCCGCAGTCAATGACCGACAGAGAGGTTTTAAATTACCGACAACTGGTAGCCAGTGAAATGAAGAAAAAACCTCTGCCGTGAATATATCCGGGGTTCTATTCATTGCTGCCATAAAAATTTACGATCCGGGTTAATAAGCCTTTAAAACGGGTGTTTAAAAGACATTACCGCTTCACCCGAGTATCATATCCCATTTCAAATTGATTTACAATCCGCGATATGTCATCGAGTTTTGGAGTCAAATTGATTTGTTCACATTATCTCAGCGATTTTATCGACGATTCGATTCCGGATTCGTCGTTCCGGAAAACCATGTGATTTCACGTGATTTGAAGTGTTTGCAGGCGATCACAAGTCTTTCTTTGTTTTCTTTTGTTATACAGTTTATATGCGATGTTGCAATTGCGATGATCCACTTCATGGATGTTCTCGCGCATGCGCCGTTACCGAGTTTTGTGTATACAAGCAAAATGGCAGACAAATGACGTATACATGAAACCGCACGTCAAAGTCCAATCGGTGAAACTTCGTTTCCCTGCTATTACGTAATCGGCGACACGTTGAAGGTTGTAACTGACGTTTTTAGGTGCTGCAGCGTGTTTTTTTGTTTTTTATGATTAAGTCTCGCTCATCCTCATTGTAGAACCCGTACAATACACCCCTAAACGTTAAAGATCAATCTGTTTCATTACACACATGCACGGAGAGAAATTTCAATGAATTTTTGTTAAGAAAACGCGAGAAAAATTACCGTGCTTTCCCGTGATCGAGGCGAAATCTGTCGTAGCATTGCAATTCAATAAAAAGTCATCTGAAAACTTGTCGAACTGTTTACGAAGAAATTGTTGAGCCACATACGGAAAAAGTCTGTGATGTCACGGTAAAATTTGACCTGTTATCTTTGAATTTCAAGGTTCTTTATCAATCTTGTAAAAAATCTGAAATACGGATACGACGACAGCATTCAACGTTTCAAAAGCAAAGAAGGTTACGTTGTGTTGGCTCACGAGGCAAAATGGACTTTCTCGTATAACCCATACATTTCCCACAGAATACCGGGATAAATAATGCTTATGATGGATTATCAGCATCCCGGGAAGGTTGTATTCACTCATGATGCTGCAGTGAACAATAGGAAGTTACTTAAAACTTAAAAATCCATTTTACCACGCAGTCTCTGTTAACCTAAGTTTGCGGTATTTTTATCCATGCCCCAATTACCTGAACCTATCAGCAATCAAATGCTGATTCGGGTCACCCAGAAAAAAAAATTGAAACAAAAACCGGATAATCACGACAAAAGATGGATGGAGATTTCCGATAAAAGAAAGAAACATTCTAGGGACAGCACAGTAAAATTCACGGCAGTACGGTGAAATTTCGTTTTTGTTCCCGATTTCATAACAAGACATCTATGAATTTTTCCAAGAATCAACGGAAAAAGAAAGGAAGTTCCGGATCTTGAAAATTTTACTGTGCCGTCATACAAATTTTTCTGTGCTTTCGATTACGAATTAAAAAATGTCCGTCAAATCGTTTCGTACGAATATGATTTTTACTTCGTTTTTCCATAAAAACTCCTGTAAAAGAGGCTTGCACCTCGTTTGTAGTGCCGGGCACGGTCATTTTTCCGGAACTTTTCTCTCCGTGTGTATTGTAATATAAAATTATTATAAAACCTAACCTGTGGATCAAGCCTGAAGGGTTATAAAACACAGCAATGTGCAACTACTACGGCCGCCATGAGACAGCGTGACAGAGACGGCGCTGTTATCCCTCGCTGCGGTCCAACGAAGAACCATCTGAATATCCACCAAGAACATCGTCTCGGAACGGAACAATGTACGAGAAAACAAGAACAACGAGGAAAAAAAAACAGCGTGTTAACAATTTTTCAAACCGAAACAACGAACAAGTAATGCGCGCGCGCAGATAGAGAGAGAGAGAGAGAGAGATAGAGAGAGAGAGAGAGCGACAGAGAGGGCGAGAGAGAGAGAGAGAGAGAGAGAGAGAGAGAAAGAGAGATCGTTTACCGCGGGCCCGCAGCGAGCGCGGTTGTCGTTCCCCCCACCACGCGGGCATCACAAAGTCCCAGCTTGTGCGTGCGGTTGTGTGTCCGCGGGCCGGCGGCCAGCGTCGTTCTCCACTACGTTCCAGGGTCCTCATGAGGCCCAGAGTCCTCCCCCTTGGCACCGCTCCCCAGGGTCGCTTCCTCGCTCGTTCATCGCCATCCTGTGGATATATACATATATACATACATGTATATATGTATATATATATACATATATTTGCACGTGACCGGTAATATCGCCTGGGGCGACGGGCACAGGACCCTCGCGTGGATCATCGCTTCGTACATGTCACACAAACACACACACACATGTATATATGTATGTATAGATATACCCTAAAATGTAGTATGCGTATCGAGCGGAGAGGCGCTCGTTTCGTTCGTTCGTGTATGTGTGTGAGAGAGGTGTGTATGTGTGAGACCCGGTCCCCCTCGAATTCGACGTTAATTCTCGAATCTCCATGGTAACAGCCCTCTGTGTGTCGGCGAGCCGAGTCGATGGGCCACCCCCGAGCTCGGCCCCCGCATACAGACCCCCCACCCACCCACCTTACGCCGATAGCCATCCACTTTCATTCCCTATATATATATATATATATGCATGTATTTATTCGTGTGCGTGTATGTTATAGATATAAATGTGGCGTGTGATGTAATATCTGGAATATCCACGAAGCATCGCGACAAGCTCCGCGGCGGCAAGTCCCCGCAACTCGAGAGAGAGCCTGTCGCTGCTGCCGCCGCTGCCTCTGCTGCTGCTGCTGCTGGTCGCGCGCTATCGATCGCTTCTCTCGCGCGCCACGTCGCGCGCCGCGGCACGTTCGTGCGCGACTCTTGTCCTTATAAGTATTCTTCGGTGTCTATATACATACATACATACATACATACATATATATATATGTGTGTGTGTGTGTATAGATCTGTTATAGATGCGTATACATGTGTATACGTCCGGAGTAAAGAATAAAATTATGTATCAATTATATATGGGATTAGGCATATGTGGCTCGTGTAATATATATATATATATATGTATACATAGATATGTAAAATAATATATATAAGTATATATATGTGTGTGTGTATACGTCTCCAATATATACATAAACCATATATTGGACTGGCCATATATAGTCCATATATAGTCTATGCATAAACTGTATATAATTTTTTCACTTGGGTGTCGTTACATTGATACATTACACACACACACATATATATATATAGGTATATGTATAACCACTGCGTGGTGAATATACAGCGACTGACGTCGAAATCGCAACCGACGGAACCGACATTCGCTGCTGCTGCTGCTGCCCCCTCCGCCCCCCCCCCCCCCACGCCCACTGCCGCTGCTGCCACTTGCCAGCTCACGCGCCCACACCCTCTATCGACCCTTGCCGGCCTGTTTTTTTTCGTTGTTTCGCAGTTTTTTTTTCCGTTATCTTCTCATTGGGAGATTTTTTTGTTTTTTTGTTCTATTTTTTCTTTCGTCTTCGGGTTACCTCACGACGGTACATCGATGATATCGGACTCTGTTCGCCGTGATATGAATAATGTAGGAGAGCGACGATATTTCCGCATATATCCGGTGCCGCGCTCGCGCTTGCCGGTAAACTCGAAAATATTTGAATTGTTCGGGCGAAGGCCGTCTTTGTGATTTTTTTTATCGTTGTTGTTGTTGTTGTTGTCGTCGGTTTTGTGATTTTTTATCCTCGTTGTTGTTGTTGTTGTCGTCGGTTTTTTTTCTTTTTCGAGCGTCTTTGTTTCTTTTTGTTTATTTGTTTGTTTGTTTTTTTTCTGGTTTCGGTTTGTTTGTCGTTGTTGTTGGTCGTTTCGCATGTTGCGATGCGGTCGCGGTACTGGGATTGCATGAGTTATCGGGGCCACACGACCACCGTCCCTGATGACACTTTGCGACATCCACGCGTTTAACCTATCACCCTTGATAGCCCATTTTTGTATTTTTTTTTTGTCTTTTTGTTTTATGGGTTTTTTGGTTATCAGGATATTTCGATGGTTTTGTTTTGCTTTGTTTACGACACGAAAAAATTTGGGGTAAGGCAAGATGGGGTTATAATCGCCATTTTTTCATTTTTCACGGTGTGAAAGCTCCATCTATCGAAATACTCTCGAACATGAATTTATTTCCGAAAGTATAGACCTTTAGCTACAAAATTTATGTAGAAAATTTTGAGGTAACTCTTACTTATTATTGAGCACCTGAGCTTCGTTAATGAATTTTTCCATTTTTTGAATGACACTTTCTGATTTTTTCAAAGCCTCGGGTCGATTCGACACACCACGATGCACTTGAGTGGTGGGAAAAACCGTGCGGTACGCTGATACCGTTGAATTAGTAAAAAATTATTGACAAAGTTAGAAAATTTGGGAAAAATAGTGAAACGTTGGATCTTTTTGAATTTCGTCGATCGAGATACGACGAATGTAAATGATGCGGAACGTTGTTTCGTGGCATGTGACATGTGCATCCAACACGGTGTTCGCATCACCGAAACGGCGTGTGTCACGTCTCCGACAGAATGGCGTTTCCAACCGAGCAAGGGATCCCCGCTCTCGTCTCTGTGGATGTTCGATGGATCGGCAACCGACGACCTTAAGGTAGTATCCCACAAACTGTAAGAGTCAAAGCAAGCCCAAGATACAACCATCTCCTGATTGAGGTACGTAGTACTTCCATGCGACAACGCCGCGTGTTATGATGTCGATTAGTGAGAGAAAGAGAGAAGATGGGAAACAAACGCGCAACGTTGCCATGTCTACTGGATCACGAACAACTCCTCATATAAACTGTATTTTCCCGATGTTTATTTGCTTATTATTATCATCACAGTCTCCTGATCTCTACTGTCAAGTGCCCAAAATGTTCTCCGAATATTCAACTTGCAGCTCAAGTGTTTTTATTAAAATCTGACGAGAACTTTTTGTATCATATCAAATTGAGCGTGATTCTCCATAAGGCTCCATGTTTAACGTGTGAAAATAAAAGTGTTGATATTTTTTTTCTCGCGCTCCGGAAAGCCAGAAAAATTTAACTGAACCTTTTTCTTATCAATACCTATGAGTATGCCAAGTTTCATGGAAATCTGACGAGGTACTCTCTTGTGGAGGGTACTACCTTGATGTTTCAAAACGTCGTCACCGTAATTCCCGAAGAAACTATCCGCAACGATTGAACAACAAGTCGCGGCAACCTCAAAGTGCAACACAAACCCGAGTCGAAATTTTTTACCTTTATTTCAACTTGTTTCGACATCATATTTAGGGCGAAGAAGATTAAAAGTAGAATGAAGTTATGTAATAAGCAATTCCCGTCTGAGTTTAAACTTCATTTCACCCTAAAAACCTGCAGTTATTTTTTTTTCTACAAAAAAAGAATGCATGCTTATTTTAACCTTGCTGGGCCGCGACGAGGACAAAATTTTTTTTTATTATTATTATCGCATTCGCGGCTCGGCGTCGTTTTGTGCAGGAAAACGCGAGCAACGAAATATCGTGCATTTATCACACACGCACACACACACACACACATCACGCACAGGCCGAGCCACTGACGCACGCACACACGCACACAAAGGCCCCTCCCCGTCCGGGTAAATTAACCCGGACGCACCAGCACGTATTGCTGCTATTCTGATCCCCGAATGCGGACTCCATTGTCGCACGTTCGAAAGAGACTTTCGGCCCAGCTTTGTACCTACACCGCGCCATCACTTCGTTCCTCTTTGTCGCTCTTCCCTCGCTATATGTACGCTTTTCCTTGACTTCTTAAGCCACGCGCTATTTTTTTCGTCTTCTTTCTTTTATAATCCTTTATTTCTCACTTGCCGATCTGGTTGTAACCGTCGTGATTATAGAGGAGACCGGGCCAAAACGGTATAGTGGGGCGAAATGGTAACGGGGCAAAACGGCACTGGGGCATAATGGGATCGGGGCATAATGGGATAGCAAAAAATGAAGTTTCTTGGGTGCTTGATTTGGGGCAAAATGGGATAGGGGCAAAATGGGACAGAGAGGAGTGGAATATCGAGTTGGGGCAAAATGGAATCGGGGCAAAATGAGTCACAAAAACGAAGTGTCGCAGCCTCTCGTGAAATTAGTCGTCTCCGATTTTTCCTGTCCCATTTTGCCCCATTCCCGTTTTGCCCCGGTCCCATTACGCCTCGCTATACCATTTTGCCCCGGTTTCCCCTATATGAGCGATTCCACGTGACTTCAGCCACTGAAAAAAAAAATGTCCACAAATAATTTTGAAAAATTGAGTTATTTTATTGCAATAAATTCACCGAGTGCCGATTTAAAAAAAAAAATTCTGACGGTTTTATCGCTAATTAACGTTTTTTTTTCATTTTCCCATTCAAATGGCTGTATTTTTGGCAGGATTTGACGCATTTACATTTGTAAAAAACGAAAATGTGCGTCTTTTTATGGCTTTACAGAAAAAAATTACTTAAGATTTGATTGAGCAAGTTGAACGTCCGTTTCAACGATAAAACTAAAAGAAGAAAAAAAACGAAAATAACGTTTGAAAAATTACATTTTACAGAGCTTCTTCCTTACGTATCTATTTTCTTTATTTGCAATTCTATTGAATTATCAAGATGACCCGAAAGAGGCCACTAATCCACAGTTGCCGCGAAATCGCGTCATTGCGTTCATGCGAAGCGGACGCAAAGTGAACGCGCATTTCGGTCCCGATCTTCACACGCACGAAATGACCGTTTTCGAGGTCGGGCGCGGACAAAAAGTATCGTTTGCATGACAAGCGTAAGGCCATTTCGTTTCGAGTGATTGAGCTTCGCAGTCGCGCAGCGACTTTTCGCTATCGTCAGTTCGAAATGAATAAATCGGGAAGACCGGGGCAATTCTGGACATATATTTTGTACTATTCATTATAACGAATACACAAAACTGTTTTTTCCCAAAACTATACGTACCTTTTAAAAGATTGAACCCTCCCCTAAAAATTGCTGTGAGCAGATTCTCTCTATAACTTGGCTGTGGTTCGATGTGCGTGTGAAAAAGTCAATGAGTGTCAAGTGGTCCCAAATTGCCCGTGTACCGCGGTAATTAGGGACGGGCCGCGGGGCAATTCGGGACACGTCGTGCTGAAGCAACTAAAAAATTCTATAAAAATTTGCGAATATTTTTTAAGGCTCTTCAATTGTTCCAGATATTTATTTGTAACCAACGAATTAACATTTATAAGATATTTGTGAGTTATAAGCATAGATAACAATCGTTGTCGCTTGAATCAATCAATTTTTCTTTGTTGCCCCCTGCGCGGTTGCTGCCGCGTTGGTGTTTCTGCAATGCTTGTACTAGCTTCAGGTAGGTCTCCTGGCTTCTTTTTCGTTGATTTCCGGATTTGTTTCGCAGTTTCTCGGACGCCCGTGCATCCCGAGATGCCGCGCGTACGTGTGTCTCGATATGCCCCGACGCTATTTTCCAACATTGACGATTTATATCGATTAAGGTGGTATCCCACAAACTGTAAGAGTCAAAGCAAGCCTAAGATATACCATCTCCTGATTGAGGTACGTAGTACTTTGATGTGACAACGTCGCGTGTTATGATGATAAAAAAATGAATAGTCGTTTGTTCGGATGCTTAAAACTCGAAAACTACTGGACCAACTTGGATACTTCCTCTTCCGGATTTGTTCGTCATTACTACGCGAATGTTTAGGGGAAAAAAATTGAAAAATTTTCAACAGGTGGCGTTGTAGGCGCACATTTTGTTTTTCAGTTCAATAAAAATAAATTGTTTAATCGAATAGAACTCAACCCAACTCAATTCAATTAACACTTGATTCCCTTCTATTTTCGCCAAATATTGGACAAGACGAAGTCCGTCGGGTCAGCTAGTATATATATATATATATATATATATATATATATATATATACACATAATATAATAAGCTCCTCGTGCCAGTATAATGAGAATAACGATGACGTTGCCAGGTGTACGGTCGAAAAACCGTGAAAAATTCGTGTTCTCCTGGTACATCCTGGCGCTCGGCTTGCCGAGCAACAGCCTCGCAGTGTTACCGCATCGCGACGCTCCAAACGCTTTTTGCGCCGCGTCCGCCGCGGCCACTGCCACCGGAATACACACGGCTGCGCACATTTACTTCTTTTTTTTTTTTTTCAAATCGTTGTTTTTTTTTCTGTAAATTATTTTATTATTTTTATTTTCATAGCCGAAGCCTAGATTGGCTCGGCCGTCGGTGGAAACGCGTGCCCCCCCCCCCCTCCGCCGCCTCGCTGCCGCCAGCCCGCCCCCCTGCCGCTATCACGTGGCTCACGGACACGTGATCGATAGAATTTCGAGGGACGGGAGGTCTCCGCACGGGGAATCGGAGTAGGAGCGGCGGCGCATGGAGCTGGGCCAAGGTACGACGAGCGCGACCTCCTCACGCTCGTGTTGCCCCGATCCACACGGGACCTTCTCCTCGTTTCTTCCATAAATGGCAAGACCCCCGGGGCTTTGGGAGAAGATTTTTTTTTTTTTTTTTTCGAGCGAGGCACGAAGGCACGACGAGATGGTTGGGACGGCTATACGAGATAGCTCTCAGACTCGTCGTCGAAATACGGTTCACGAGATTTTTCTAAATTATTTCTCTTTGTTTTTTTATTATTTCTCTTTGTCTGTATTTGACGTATTTACATTTGTAAAAAAACGAAAATGTGCGTCTTTTTATGGCCTTCCAGAAAAAAATTATTTTAGATTTTATTGAGCAAGTTGAACGTCCGTTTCAGGGCAAAATATGCAAAAACATTTTTTTTCTCAAAAAAATGCACTTTTTATTTTAGTTTTCAAAATTTCCCCAATTTCTGAATACGAAAAAAAGAGTTTTTGGTATTTTTTATATCGTCGGATCGGTAATCGGTAATGCGTAATTTTACCGATTTTATTAATAAAGATTTTTTTTAGTTTGATTTTTTTTTTTCATGTGCTCCAGTCGCTTTACGCGAGTTCAGAAGCCTCTCTGAAATAGAAATGAATGATAATCAATGCTCGTTGAATCGCGTAAACCGAAAAAAATCAAATCAATCGCTCATACATATGAGCGATTGCTCATATGTATGTATATATAATTTTATCGAATTGTTCGAAGGTCGGTGCGAATATGGCGTTTGTTTTTTCGTTTTTCATGTTATCCTGATTGTGAGAGCGGTGAGACGCAGACGTGCAACATGGCGCGCGGGCGCGCCCGCCAGTTGAGACGCGCAACTACTCCGTATGACCACGATCGAAGCGAACACGCGCGAGGGTCGAGTCGTACGTGTCACGTGCGCAGCGATCTTTCGCGAATTCGTGTGTCGGGCACGACGCGAACGCTGCCGTCGCTCTTAGCAGCCGCGGCATTAGGAGCCCATACCCAATGTCGGGTTTGCGCTCGCATTCCGATGAAAATCCGGTGATCCGCGGAGAGGGATAGAACGCCAGCAGCGAAGGATTCGGAACGGAGAGGGCGGGCTGGGAGGGGTCCGCGATGAGCGATCACGGCGGCGTCGAAGGGTTGCGGGGAGGGGGTTATTTATTTCGCATGATTGCGGACCATAGCTTATTGCGTGAGTGTAATTGCCCGAGATCGCTTCTCAAGTGAGACGGAAATCACCGAGAATCATCTCGATGGAAAAGATCCAACTGTCGGGCTTGTTCGAAATCACAATGGAATCACGTGAAATCACGCAAACGCCATTTGAAATAACTTGAAATCGCGTTGGTACATTCGAAAATCGTTTGAAATCTCACGAATGCGTTCGAAAATAGGCTTGGAATTGCGCGAACGCATTTGAAATCGCGGGAATACGTTTGAAAATCGCTTGACATCGTGCGAACGCATTTGATGTCGCGGGAATACGTTTGAAAATCGCTTGAATATGCCGCGAATAGATTTGAAATTGCGTGTTTGCATTTGAAAATCGTTTGAAATCACGCGAATGCATTTGAGAATCGCTTTAAATCGGGCGAATGCATTTAAAATCGCGGAAATACGTTTGAAAATCGCTTGAATATGCCGCGAATAGATTTGAAATCACGCGAATGCATTTGAAAGTCGCTTCAAATCGTCCGAACACATTTGAAATTGCGGGAATACGTTTGAAAATCACTTGAATATGCCGCGAATAGATTTGAAATTGCGTGTTTGCATTTGAAAATCGTTTGAAATCGCACGAACGCTTCTAAAATCGCGCGGAATCGCCCAAACATTTAAAATTACTTAAAATTTCTCGACGTCATTAAAAACCGCTTTGAATCTATTAAAAAAAAATATATATTTTTATCACAAAAATGTTTGTCCTTTCAATTAGTTTCGGACGCAAATTGAAGAAACAACTTTCCGGAGATTCGAGTGTACAAAATGACGTGGCTCTCTCGAATTGGTTTATGGTCCTTTATGGGCCGGTCTCGGGTGCTATTGTGCTCTACCTGCACGGCTATCGAGTCCTGTGACCGCTGCAGCATCCATTTTCACTAGCTCACTTGGTCCAATAGAACGCCATTGGTACGCCATCGGTTATAACGTCAGACGATTTTTTCTCACGTCAATCGAGTTCCAACGTCGCTGTTATTACACTGTATAATCCTGATTCTATATCAGTGTCGGGAAACTGTGGATTTATCAACGTTGAAATGTCACTGAAACGTACAGACGCGCCGGTTTTTAGATTTCAACAACGTATTTTTCTTCGAAATTTAACGAAACAGTATATTTTTTCGTCTTGCAGCAAAGATGGTGCCGAATTCGTAGATACGCGATCGGAAACAAAATTCCGAGGAGCTAAATCGAACAATCGAAATTATGGAGCTCAAACGAAACCTCCGGAAAAACTCCTAAAATGCGGTTGGACTTTACAACAATTTTTTTATCTTTTATTACTATGAATTACGTATGAATTTTCGGACTAGTTCCGTCGAATATATTTGATTCGGTATAGGTCGAAACTTAACAATTTCGAATTGCTCGGAAATCCGTTTCGTTTGGCCGATCTTCGACCGGCGTTTATCCAAATTTGAAAACGTTGTCGGAAACAAATGGCCGCGTCAATTATTGCGAAAATTACAGACATGACGTATAGATTATAAGACATCTCAACACGCGTTTGCATCGAAACGCTTGTGGGCGTAATAACGTAGGAAGCTCCATCTATCGTCATTTCGCGAAAGCTCGATTCCAAAGCCCGCAGCTGGAATCTCATCGGCGTGTTATCAGTGCAAGGTGCAACCGAGTCACCGACGACTCGCGTCCTCCATGTGTGACTCTCTTCGTGAATCAAAAATTTTTCCACGACCTAGAAAATTTCATCCTGGAACGAACATGGAAATTCGGTCGTCTTTATCGTTCATCAGGGTCGAAGATGAATGACCATCAGCTAACGATCTTGCGAGATTTATCTCCAAAGTTCAATTTTTGCTTTTTTCTTTTTCTAAAATTCAATTCACATTTTTGTTTTTTCATCTTTCCAAAATTCAATTCGTTTCTTCGTGTTTTTTTGTCTTTTCAATATTTAATTTGTTTCTTTGTTATTTTTCTTGTTCCTAAAATTCAACTTATTTCTTTGTTTTTCAGCTTTCTAAAATTGAATCTGTTGCTTCGATTTTTTTCTTCTTTCTGAAATTCAATTTGTCCTCGTTTCGTTTCTTTCTCCTTTCTGAATTTCAATTTGTTTCTCTGTTGTTATCTTTTTTCGATTCTAAAATTCAATTAATTTTTTCATAACCGTAAAACGAATAAACGACAGTAAATCGATGAACGATGAACGGCTGATGGTACACTGGACGCGCTTGTGCGACGGCGTTGTCGAGAATTTTCGTGCCGCCCGCGCTTGCGATGACCGTCCAATCGATACAAACGACGACCACGACGTCGTCGTCGTCGTAGTCGTCCTCGACGACGTTTCCTTCGCACACCGTTCTAAAAAAAAATAATTTCCGTAGCGTTGTTGTGAACGAAATTCAATAGCAATAAGGAGTGCCGTAAAGTCGGTTATTAGCCACTCCCCCGAAGATTTTTCGTAAAAATCGCGGGACGTCATGCAACGGATCGTCATTGCAATCGTCGATTCGTCAACGACGAATAAATTTTGTTCGTGAGTATTTTCGTGCGATTTATTTGTTTGATTTTTTTTCCATTTATTTTTACACGCGTCCTTGACAGTTGTGTTTATGATAGATCCATTATTTATTTCACGTTGTCGATTCCTATGAAAATTTATTGACAAAATTCAATGTGGACGCGACATTGCGATTACGTTTTAATGTTTATTTCATTATATCTAACAATATATTCTATTATCATCGATTTTTCATCCTTATAACATTTATTTATCCATAATCGTTTGTTGTTATGATTTTAATGTTCTATTTCTTCGTCTCGTCGATTCAATAAAACATTTTTTTCTTTTCGTTGAATTTTCATATTGTTTAATTTAGTCAATTTTATTTCTCATTTTTGACAAAAATATTTTTAAAAATATTTTTAATGACAATATAATTATTTCAATCCGATTCGATGAGGTTATCAATCTTCATTGGTCCACGAAATTTTCATTCGCATTGTCGTGTTAATTTTTTTTTGTTTTCATTTTTCTGATCTCTGTTTTTTAAATGTGTTTGTTTATATTCGTGTAAAAAAATTATTTCACACGCGAATTTGATTGCTTGAGTTTTCATGACTCGACAGTTGATTTTCATATTTTTTAGATCATGAATCGCGCGAGTCAAAATGGTCGTAAGTTGATCGAAAATTCGTACGACGATGTGTTCGAACCGTCGGAGGAGGTGTCATCGTCGCCGATGAGTCGTCGATCGGACAAACATCTCGGAACTAATCGCAGAAACGGAAACGACGATGAAACCGAGAACGATGATTACAAACGCGAAACTTTGCATCCGTCGCCCACGGGTTATCGGGATTACACACCACCGGCCGAACTGGTTCGAAACAGTTATTATCACACGAGCGGCCCGTTCGCCGCAAATGATCGACGTAATTACGAAAACGGTCAACGTCACGTCGATTCGGATTGTTCCATTGCCACGGAGCTTCGTAAAAAGGACGAAAATTTTACTCACAAGGTGAAATTTCATCAAACGAAAATAATGAAATGGTTTATCGTGTGTCAAGGTCTATAAGACGATAATTTTTCACGGATAGGTCTCGAAGTTTCGAATTTTCAATGTTTCGAAGGCTCATAAGTTCGAAATTTTTGTATTCGAGATTTCAATGTTTCGAACTTGCACCGTTTCGAAAGTCCATTTATCCGAACGGGCAAAGTTTCGAAAAAACAAAAAAAACATTCGAAATGCAATTTATCAAGGATTCGACTCGCCAATGTTTCGACGATTCAATGTTTCGACGGACCAAAAGTTCGACAACGTATATATATATATATATATATATATATATATATATATATATATATATATATATATATATATATATATATATATAGGTATAGTGGCGTGAAGATTGCGGTAGCTGCAATGTTCAAGCGGTTGAACGAGCTGCTACGCCACTATACCTGTATATACACCGACCGAGCCTAACCCGAGCCCGCCCACATTTCCGAGCGAGCCCGACGGCGCGTCGGATCAGTGGATCTCAACCTCCGTCTCCCCGGAGTGCAAGAACCATACCGCGTGCTGGATTTACCATTGCGAATTCGGACGGGGAGACGAAGATTGAGACCCACTGATCCGACGGGACGTCGGGCTCGTTCGGAAATGGGGGCGGGCTCAGAGTGACAGAGAGAGAGAAGATGGGAAGCAAACGCGCAACGTTGCCATGTCTACTGGATCACGACCAACTCCTCATATAAACTGTATTTTACCGATGTTTATTTGCTTATTATTATCATCACAGTCTCCTGATCTCTACTGTCAAGTGCCCAAAATGTTCTCCGAATATTCAACTTGCAGCTCAAGTGTTTTCATTAAAACCTGACGAGGACTTTTTTTATTATATCAAATTGAGCGTGATTCTCCATAAGGCTCCATGTTAAACGTGTGAAAATAAAAGTGTCGATATATTTTTTCTCGCGCTCCGTAAAGCCATAAAAATTTAACTGAACTTTTTTCTTATCAATACCTATAAGTATGCCGAGTTTCATGAAAATCTGACGAGGTACTCTCTTATGGACCTTAATACAATTTGCCCATCTTTGAGTGCCAACGATCTCAATGGCGGGCCGTCAAAATCGAAAACGTTGACATATATGTACCTTCGAGTGGATCTGTGCATTTTTCATCCGTATCAATGTGAAAACTGGTGGGGCAAAACATTTTCAGTTGACCGTGCTCGCATACGGGTGAGTTTCGAACGAACGTAAAAACGACTTTTACCGCTCTCACGATGATTCGGCGAACCGCACCACGTGATAAAACGAACCCTCGCATTACGATCCCTATTATTACATCATAAACCATCGAGAGACAATAAAAAAAATAAAAAGGAAAAAGAAAAACAATAAACGAGTATATAAAAAAATTAAAACGTCGACATAGATGGTTGACAATAAAACCGTAATACGAGGTTGCAAAATTTTTATTGACCGTAATCTCGAAGACTTTTTTTTCATGCGTTCGATTTTTATTGGCCCGAAAGGTATACAATATAACCAATTGGAACGACGACCGCGCTTTGGGTTAACAAATTTTTATTATTCCACGTGTTTCTCGTTGTTTCCCGTGATTTTTTTTTCTTTTTGTAGGGATCGGCAGAAATCTAGGAGCCCTTATGTTTTCGGTCAGTCGATTAATGTGAAATTTTGTACACAGACGTAGATCGATGAGCCAGAAACAGAAATGATAATATTAAAATTAAAACAAAATAGTCGTGTCCCCCTGCTCACAGATTAAAAAGTGAAATCAAAATTGTTTTTTTGCTCACTCCATCGAGCGAGGTGTATTTCAATAGATCTCCACAAATGCAATTTAAAATGTTCCGAGACCTTTTCATTTCAACCCTTCAGTCGCGAGATATTCGCCTTCAAAGTCGTCGCAGAGGGCCCTCCCCTCCTTTAATTTCTAAACTATCGATTCGAAAAATTGGGAAACACTTCAGAACGTAGCTTCCAATCAGTACATCCAAACAAAATTATAACGAACACTATAGCAAAAATAGTTTACGAAAAATATATAAATAACTCTTTTTTTTCGGATACAAGCTAATTTGTCAAGGTGAAATAACTTCTATTGCGTATCACGAACACAGCTTCGAAGAAATTTCAAAGTCAACAAATAAATGAATTATGGTAGCCATCCAGATATCCATAATCGTATAATACAATTGCACATAATCATATCATATCGATAATATAATTTTAGACATTACATCCTTCGTCAATGGCTACCACAGAATGACTACGGAACCCTATCATGTGCGTGCCCAACAGGCTACTTGACCACTTCTTTTCTACACTTTTTTTACAGACGATACTGCTCGGGGACAGCGGCGTTGGGAAAACATCGTTGCTCGTACAATTCGATACCGGCCAATTTCAAACTGGAAACTTTGCGGCTACCGTGGGCATCGGTTTCACGGTAACAATGCACATATAATTATCTCGAACGATTTATATTGCAGCAATATAACTTCTAGACGATACAAAAAAAAGAATACGTCAATCCGGAATGAGTCGTAAATGTTTGGGCTACTGTGCTTTTCGACGATTAACCGGTTGTCGTTTTATTTTTTCTTCTCGTTTCTTATTTTCGAGTTTGCGGTTGCTTCCGTTCTTGTCGCATAATAAATGAGGAAAAACAATCGAGTGGGCAATGTTCACGCGAATGATTTTCGTGAAATCATGAAAATATAGAGGTGATGTGAGGTTGAAGCAATATAATCTTGGAGATCCACGAGTCAAAATTTTTGAGCCTCCGTTCACCCTGATGACCTACTCCCAAATGCCGGTATTTTTTTTATACCCCACATAGGGGTAGAGTTCTTGGGGTAAGTCGTAGTCTATAATGCGCAACTTTTCTATTTGGCAAGACTCCCGCATCTGCATTTTTATCATTTTACAGCGTCACAAGCATTTTGAGCGATGTGAAAAAAAAATTTCTATCTTTTGATGGTTGGTCAAAGTTGTAAAAATTGGGCTTTAAAAAATTCGGTTATTGTTTGCTTGTAACAGCAATTTAAAAATGTCGATTTAATCCGATCTTACCTTAAAATTGACTATCGATCGATCGATGAAAAATTGAATCGACGAAAATTGATCGAACCCATTTTGTCCAAGTAGTCGAGAGTGGACGCGTTACAGTTGACCATGAGGCGGAAAGAGAGGGAGAGCAAGAGACAAAGAGAGAGAGAGAGAGAGAGAGAGAGAGAGAGAGAGAAGGGTGGTGCATGTACGTGCTTGGATGAGGCGCGACGTGCTGGCATCATAAACAAGCACCGTGCAGTTAGTGCTCGTTTGCCTGTGGTATCGACACGTCGGTGTGATCGCGCATTTTTTCAACCAAATTCACCATTATCACAATTCACTCTCTCTCTCTCTCTCTCTCTCTCTCTCTTCCTCTCTCTTCCCATGCTTTGATCCCATACACTCATAATTGTATGTGTATAGCCGAATCGAAATTTGCACCCTTGCTTCAACTTCTTAAAACCCCACATTTTGATCAAAGAAGATTAAAATTACGCTAAAGTTATAAGCAATCGTTGTCTGCGTTTCAACTTCGTTTTACCCTAAAAATCTGAAGTTATTTCCCATTTTTCAAGTTTGACAGGTAACACGAAAGTGAAAATTGCATGAAAAATGCTTAACTTTATTTGAAAGGTCAAACGAAGGTGAAACAACCGAAAAAAATATCACCCTCACTCAAAACCGTGAAACGAGGATGAAACTAAATTTCGAGTGTTTCTCAGTGTTGAGGTAAAAAAAAAATGAAAGTAAAAAAAAACATTTCAAACTCACTTTACCGTCCACTTTGGAGTTGTAAGGTGAAACAGGGATGGGCATTAATCCAATGAAAATGTATTTCAAATACCTTTTGAACCAAACGATCATTAATTTTACCGAATTTATTAAATATTTCAATCAATTGTAAAGTAATAATTTACGTGAATTGGTCATCATTATTACGAAAATGTAAAAATATTGATTTTTGCATGATAATCAATCATATATATTTGTTTGAAAAAGTATTTAAAATACATTTTCATTAAACGGATGCCCTGAAGTGAAATAATTTAAAATATAAGGTGCAAAATTTCGACTCGGTTTTCATAATTTTAAATCACAATTAAACTCCCCAAACTTTCAATTCCTCGTCCCAAACACCGTGAAATCTCACATCCAACGATCATCAAATAAATCGTTGTAAAAAAAACAGCAATTAAAAAATAAACAAATAAAATAATTAATAAAAAATGGTAAATTTTAAATAACAAAATACAGATGAGTATATAATTGAATAAGAAGAAAAAAAACGAAAAATTTCAAAAGAATCGGGGATTGTGTAACGACAAGTGTGCGCGTTGTGACTTTTCAAGCGTTTGTATAGTTATTTGTTTAACATCTGGGAATTTATAAACCGTGACAAACCGCAACGAACGATCCCCACGTCGATCGGTCGAACGCGCGGGCGCGCGTGCGGTAAAAACCACGACGATAAGAGCGAGTTTTATCGTAACCTGAGCGTGTGTTCGTCGCAATCGCGCGCGCCGAGTTTCGAGCACAATAATTCTCGGCCGAACCGAGGTTGCCATCGAGACTCGAACGTGTCCTGTGTTTCACGGGACCTCCAAAAACTCGCGTCTCGCATCTACTCTGAAAAAATAGTTGTCCCAAAAAACCGCGTTGTCATTATCATATAATCATCCGAGTTGAATTTTTCACTCCTGTTTCAACTTATTTCAACATCACTTTCAGAGTGAAGGAGGTTGAATGTAGGACAAAGCTAGAAGCAATTCTTATGTGCGTTTCACAACTTCATTTCACCCTAAAAAAACTGCAATTATTTCCCATTATTCAAGTTTGGAAGGCGAAACGAAGGTGAAGTAACGAAAGAAAAAGATTCAACCCTCACTCGAAATGGTGAAACAAGGGTGAAAAAAAAAATGTCGACGCCACATTGACTTTGAAACGAAGGCGAAAAAAATATTTTTATTTCACTTAAACTTCCGATTCGTACACAAGGTGTGAACCAGGTTGAAAATATAAAGCGAAAAAAATGAAGCGCTTCGTTTTGTCAAATATTTCAAAAACTATGGAAAATGAAATCAATCTTATGAAATCTTTTTTGTAGAGAATTCAATTTTCTACAAAGAGGTTATTTGCTTTATCGTCGTATCTCACATAGTTTCCGAGTTATTATGAAATTCATCGAAGCTTTTAAGAAACAAGCTATCTTAACCAGACGATTCCCCGCCGAATTCAATCACTGCAAAATGTTTAAAATTTTGTTCCCAATTAAACTTTCTAGTTGGGGCATTTCAAGTACAACTAATTTGATTAAAAAAAAAATGTTGTGGTATCGACTATAAAATTCAATGGTTAGTCGTTAGTTACAGATACAACTAAAACTCGTTAAGTCGTAATTGGTAGAATATCGATTGAAATTGATGTTTTTCCCCAACACCGAGTTATATAGGTGTGAAAAATAATTGATTTATTGGCCGAGGGTTTGGAGAGGAAACCCTTAAATTGTCGTTTCCATGTGGGCGGGGTAAATGGCTGGTCGACCGAAGGTTTTAGTGCACGTGTCGCACGTGTATGACATATATATATATATGTCGATGCTGTAGGAACTTCTTCTTTTTCTTTTTTCTTTTTTTCAACTTTTTTTTTTCTTCTTGTCGTTTGTACACGACACGTATATAACGTAAAACCTGGGCTCGTGTGGCTGGCCTCGTTTTATTTGCGACCCTCCCTCGGTCCCTATGCATCAAACTGCAAGGGCTCGGAACGGTTCTGGGCAGATCCATGGTCGGGTGTATATATATACCACCAGCCCGTTCTTTCCACGTGGTCGCTCATGGGGATGAAACCCATCGGGTCGAAACGACCGTTCGAGATGCCTGTTGCACCGGGATAACCAACGAGTTTATTGGTTATCCGAAATACGTGGGACGGTTGACCTCCCTCCCCCCCCCCCCCCGCCCAACTGGAACCCAAATTTTTCAGTTTCGAAATTTTCGTTCAATCACATTTTTCAGGTAACAATTTTTTGTTCAATTATATTTGAATTAAATTGGTGTATTTCATTTAATTGGGATAAGATCGGGTTTATATTCAGCGGGTAAGATAACCATTTAAGGCTCATATTTGAACCAATTGATATAACGAGTAGCTGTTTATAAGGTAAGGCGTGGTCAATAATGCGCAACTTTTGTATTTAGGTAGACTGCCACATCTGCATTTTTACCATTTTTATAGCGGCATAAGCATTTTGAGCGATGTGACAAAACAAATTTCTGTCTTTTGACGGACGGTCAAAGTTGTGAAAATTGGGCTTTAAAAAATTCGGTAATTGTTTTCTTGCAACAGCAATTCGTGATTATCCCGAATTCTAAAATGATTTTTCGATTTTCGCGCTTGTTTTCGGATCACGTGACTTTTGCGAAAATAAGTGTGTGGGGTTAAATAACCGGGCAACCGGTGGGGTAAAAAAGCCACGCGTCCCCGCAACGTTGAAGTGCGTCTAAGTGAATAATAATTATTTCCCTAGCAAAGACAAATATCTGCGGCAGCTGAGCGAGCTGAGAACATTTTTTAAAAGTTGTTAGGGTAAGGAATAGGAACCGACAGAACAATAGTAGCCGCTTGCCGCCCCAAACGTGATCGTCCCAAAAGAGATGTTTACGTTGATACTTATTTATTAACTTTTTTTAAAAATGAATTTTCGTTGATTCCAAAAAAAAAGTAGAAAGCGAACTAAACTAACTTAATAATAATTCAATAAAATTCGATAATTAAATTATCCAGTAAAAAAGTTAATATTTTTAAATAATAATAATAATAATAATAATAATAATAATAATAATAATAATAATAATAATAATAATATCAAAAGAATAAGTAAATTGTGAAGCGAGTCGTAAATTGATAGTTACATGTTTTATAACAATTTCGGAGTGATAAACAATTACGATGTTCCGAATCGAAGAGCTTGTGTATGGTCACAGCTATTGCGCGTTGTCGTGAGGTTAAGTTTAGCCGAACGGTTTCGGTGAGGCACACGCTTTGAGCCGCGACCGCAACGTCGCTGGTTCGATTCCCCGTGTCCCCCGTCGAAATTTTTTCTCCGTCTTCTTCGCGGATAACTCGCGTAGAGACGAAAATAAAACAACCGTATTTAATCCTCCACCTCGTTACGATTTATTTTCAGCGCACAGTGATGATAAACAATTGCCGAGTCGGGCCTCTGTCGAACCAAGATCGTTCTGATCTTCCAGGTTCATGCCCGACCGTGATTAGCAATGTCATAGTTACTCTGAGTGCGCGACAATATGATTTTTTCAAAAATCAATTCTCGATCACCTTGACACAAAATTTTACGATATTGCCGGAGAATTTTTTTCAATCAATGAACAAAACAAATACAAACCCGACGATGAATTTAAATATATATCTGAGCCATTCCACGTGACTTCAGCCACTGAAAAAAAAAAACAATGATAATTTGAAAAAGGATATTGATACTGATAATTGAAATGATAAAATAATAATAATGATATTATAAAAAATAATACTAACAACAATAATTGCAACGTAATAATAATAATAATAATAATGATGTTTAAAAAAATATATTTGCAACAATAATCGAACGTTACAATAATAATAATAATGATATTTAAAAAAAAATACTTGCAACAATAATCGAACGTTACAATAATAATAATAATAATGATATTAAAAAAAAATAATAGTAACAACAATAATCGAACGCAATAATAATAATAATGATTATTGAGAATATTTGGAAAAAAAAGAAAAAAAAAACAAGCGTTTAAAAGTCGGTATTGGCAACGATTGGCGATAATCGGGTGGCCGAGAGTATTCACCGAGCGTCCTCCACACGAGTTGGTTTTACAGTGTCTCCATTTGGTCGCCGACTATATGGGTGTGCCCGGACGAGCGATGGCCCGGGCCGTCCTCTAAGTTTCTCTCTTCGTCTTTCGCTCCTTCTTCTTCTTCTTCCTCTTCCTCATCATCTTCTTCTTAACACTATTTTAATGTTGTTCCATCATTGTTCCTCATCTGCTTCGTCCATGAATATAGCAAATGGATAGTTTCGCCACCAATAAAGAAATATATAACATCTATTTCAAACGCGTTGCTGTTCCAAGAAAATAATTACCGAACTTTTTTGAAGCCCAATTTTCACAACTTTGCGGAACCGTCAAAAGACAGAAATTTTTTTTTTTCACATCGCTCAAAATGCTTATGCCGCTGTAAAAATTGTAAAAATGCAGATGTGGCAGTCTACCTAAATACAAAAGTTGCGCATTATTGACCACGACTTACCTTATGCACAACTATTCGTTATATTAATTGGTTCAAATATGAGCGTCAAATGTTTATCTTACCCACTGGCGATTTAACCCCATCTTACCCTATATAAACTATATATGCCTAATCCCATATATAGATTATACATAATTTTTTTACTCGGGCTATCGCGAGTTCGACTGTCGACGAGTTTCACTGAAATACGAAAAAAAATTTGTTGCGACAACTCAAGATGAGTTATCGTGAGGTAGAAAAAAAAACAATGTTTAAAATCCGTAATTTTAACAATTATTACATTTTATATTCAAAAATTATTTCAAAAAGTTTCAACAATGTTGTATTCTCGTGAAAAAAAAAATAACTACAACCAGTGTCTGGAACGAGGTGCAAATAGTTTGATCGAATGCGGAATTGTTGACAGAGACGTCGTGTGATTGACAATAAAAAGGCGCGAGTTGATCGACGCGAGAGGCGCGTATCGAACACGTTGATCGTTTATTGTGTGTGTTTGTGTGTGTCGGCCGGGCCGTATAATATACACGAACGGGTATAGCCTCGAGACGAGCGTGAAAATACAAAACCCCGTATGGCAGAACTCGTGAACGTTTCACGTAGAATAGTTTCCGTCGTACGAGAACGACTCTGTTGCGCTCAATGTAGCACACGTCGTGGTAGCTCGAGGATACTCCGCGAAGTTAGCCACTGTAACAATCGTCGCTACTATATATATATATATATATATATATATATATATATATATATATATATATATATATATATATATATATATATATATATATACATACATACATACATTTTTCTGTCAAGTAGGTTCTGTCCGATCATCATGTATAATTATTATTTTTTTCTATTTTTTTCTTATCGCGATGTTAGTCAAGATTTTTTCCTTCTGGTTCGAAAAAAATATTCATCAAATTTACCTAGAATGGAGAAGAAATTTCAGTTAAGCAATGAAATTAAACCTTAAAGTTTAAAGAAGAAAAATTATCAATAAAGAAAAATATTCATTAAATTTATTTCATATCATGATTTAATTTCATTTCATGATTTCAATTGTTGTTGTTGTTCTCTTTTTTTACTTTTTTTCTGTTTTTATATGTTTTGCATAAAATAATATTCCGAAGATTTGTAAATCCCCAAAATGCTCATTGCATAATCTCCACGAACCGTTTTTTTTTCGAAATATCTCAGTGAATACGAATTTTTCGGGACGACAAAAAAATGGTGAAAAACTTTTTTACAAAAAATTTAATTTCCTATAACAAATATTTGAATGGTTTCTCGTTTGTTTTTTTTTTCAAAACTGCACATTTCATTATGTATTTAAAAAAAACCGGTTATTTTATCGAAAAAACAAAAAAACTGACTTTGATCACGACTCGGCATCTGTTTTCATAATTTTTTTTTTTTTTTTTTGCTGAAATGAAAAAGTCTTAGTTTTCTTTCACCAAAAACAGTGTTTTCACAGGGCGGGACGCTGGTGATTTAATTTTTCACGACCACCCTTATATATATAGGTATAGAGCCGAGAGAGTCTCGCGAGTCTCGGTCGAGAGAGCGTCGTCGTCGAGTCCCGGAGTCCAGTTGAGTAGATGCGAGAGAGTTGAGTGACCCTGCGGTTGGCCATTACTTCTCCCCCACCCGTTCCACCACCGCTCCCCTCTTCCGTCTCTCTCGCTACACCATCTTGTTCCCCACTGGATCGTCTTTGTCCGGTAACACACATTTTCTGACTGCGACAGCAGCGCGTTACAGACCGACGGAGAGCGGAAACCGACGAGTGAGCCCGACAAGTTACGCTACCGCGCTCGGTCGGTAACGCAAAAAAAAACTGTAAACCATTGTTCTCGGCGAGGATCCACATTTTCGATGAGACTCGAGAACGTTTGACTCCATCGGAACATTCATCGGTCAACCGTTCTCGTATTTTATCCGACGTTTCAATGACAATGGAGAACAATACGTTTTCAAAGATCCCAGCTGTCTCCGTCGCACTTGTGGCAATGGGAAAGAGACGGACGATAGGTGGCGCCTCGTGTTAAGGTCGAAGAACGCGGGGAACGGAGTGAGAGGCGGACGAGCATCGAAGTATGAAGAATATTCAGCGAAGGGCACGTTAGACCTCTCGGGGTTCGTACTCGAAGAAACGCGAAGTAATAATAAAAATAATCGACAAAAAAAAGTAAAGAAAAAAATACGGTTTCCGCGCGAGAGCGCGACACGGTGAGGAGAAGTGGCCGAGAAGAAGAAGAGCAAATTGGTGCTCCTTGTATCGGGAGACCATGAGCGCGGAGGAGCGAAAGGAGGCGCTGCCCACGCGCAACCCCGACTGCGACGGTGGAGGGGATGCGCGCGGCCCCGCCGGCGCAGGGGACCGACCAGACGGCGGTGGGGGTAACCCGACCACGGGGCCCGCTGAATGCCCGGGCAACGATTGGAGCTTCGGGGATTCCGTTGCAGCGGTCACGGCCGGTATCAAAGCCCACAGGACTCGAAGCTTTCGCATTAATGCCAGAACCAACCGTTTTGCACAATTGTTCTCTTCGCAACGTCATTCGTTTCACGAAACTCCGAATTCGACGCAACAAACGAGAAAAACCAATTCGGCCGCCGATCCGTGCGATCATTATTTCAAGGTCCGATGGAAATTGTTGTTTTTTTTTCCGTTTTGTTTTATTTTTACGATTTTAAAAATGTTTTGTTTTTTTATTTTTTTCCTTGGTTTTTTTTTTAGTTTTCGTCTCGGGCCTGATGGGAGAGGGTTCTATATATGAACTATATATGCCCAATCTTATGTACAGTTTATATATAGACTACATAATTTTTTTACCTGGGATTGGAAATTTCATTCTTCTCGAAGAGGTTTATTGCACTTTTTATTGCAATAATTGCTTGTGTTTTCAAACAAAGTTCTTTTGTTTTTTTCTTTGTAATTGATTTTCGATGCAGTCTTGGGGTTAGCTGGGAACGGAACGGACGATTTTTGGGGCTTCGCAGAAAACTGAAAAGCCATCGTTGTTTCCGATCTGCCCGTCGCCATTTTTCTTTTTTGGTTTGTTTTCCGTTCACAAGCAAAACGTTCTGCGCTGAAATGATCGAGAAAAAAAAATTCGCATCGAACGCGAAGACTGTTTTGGAGCCACAATACCAAATCATCGAGTCACGATCATTGATCATCCAACTTTTCAACTTGCAACGGCAGTATTTAACACTTGCCAACTTTAAAGATATTTTTATTTCGGTTTGAACGCGAGTGCCGTCCATTGTGAATTTAAAAAAAATCAACAACAAAAACAAAAATCAATGATTAAATAGATAAAATAAGAAAAATAAAATATTCGGGAAAACATTTTGTTTAGTAACTTTTTTTTAATTACATTTTTTATCAACTGTAATAATTGTTTTTTTTTTTTTTTTAATGTGAAAAAGTCTTCATCGCACAAAGTTTGATGGGGATTTAATTATTTTCGTACCGATAGGTGATGCTGTTGGGTGACAGCGGCGTAGGAAAAACTTGTCTCCTGACCCGCTTTCGCGACGGTCGCTTTCTCTGTGGAAACTACATTACCACCGTCGGCATCGACTTTAGGGTGAGACGTCGTTCCCGGTTCCTCAAAAAAACATGAGAAAAAAAAAAAATAATGAAAAACAAGACAAAAAAAATAAAATAAGTAAACCGGGCTTGATTCACAGGAACGGAAGCATCGGCGAAATTCTCACAAAATCTGATTTAACCGAAAATGTCGCAAATTTTTGTCGCGTCTCAAATATACATATATACATGTATCATGAATATGTGTATTTTTGCACATTTGTGTCGCAGAACAAAATTGTAACGGTGGACAACACGAGGGTGAAGCTGCAGATTTGGGACACCGCGGGACAGGAACGTTTTCGAAGCATCACACACGCCTATTACAGAGACGCTCATGGTAAAAACATGTTTGAATACAAAAAAATTATAATAATAATTTTTATTCGTTACCGGTTAGGCTCTGTCCATTCATGATGTTCTCATTTTATTTTTTATATTTTGCTTCCTCATAAAGGAAGGTATTCTATAAAAATTGATTGAACATCTTTTTCTTACTGTTTTTCGTGTCGCGATTGAACAATTCACGACTTTTCAATTGTTTTTATAATTAATTCTATGAATCTCGACTTTATTTTCTACCTTCGAACGCCTGATCAGGGTTCAAATGCACCCCACGCTTTTCTCGATCGTACAACCGGTCCTATGTCGTCCTCTATGCTGATAAACAGACTTTCACATACAAACTACCGATATTAATTTTTCAAACCGTCACAAAGTCTCCCACTATATGATATGAAGCAAAGAAACAAACCAAAAAAAAAAACAACACATTTCGAAACATTAGATAAAATCTATAAATAACAAACGAATCACACACGAAACGACCGAGCGGAAGAGGAAACGATTGCGCCGAGACCTTCGGAGCTCCTCGTTTTGTGACATAAATGTATATTATATTCGATCGTGAAATTTTTCAATCGTCCAGTCATTATGTACGTTTGAAAATGCAAGCGAACCGAAAAATCTGATTTTTGGATATGTTGTAGAAGGGTCTCAAAAAAGCTCAACCTCAAATTGTCGACTAAGATTACCTATGAGCTTTCGCCGCCATCTTGAAAAAAGAGTTAAATTTCTTTTTTTCTCGATAACCAGGCTCTACGTCACGATACGAAAATTGTGCTCGAGTAATTTTTTGTTGCTTTTTTTACGCTCTACAATCGAGGTCATGTGAATTTTTCACCTACCGCTGATCGTTGTTGAGATATCGCGCGCGGAAGTGAAAAAATTGAGATATCACACGACATATTCAAAATTCAGATTTTTCGGTCCACTTGCATTCACATGTATATTTTCCAAATTAAAATGACTGGACTACAACGGCAACGAACGAATTATGACGATAATAAATTTTCGTGTGACGTCACGATATTAGGTGTAGTTAGATTCGAGTGATTTCAGCGTTACTTCTGCTCTACGACGTCACGAACAAAACGAGTTACGACAACATCAGAGCCTGGCTTTGCGAAATTCGCGAGTACGCCCATGACGATGTCGTCATAATGCTTCTAGGTTCGTTTTGAATTTTGATTCTTCAGAAAAAAATGTATAATTGGAAAAAAAAAATTAGTTTTGTACGAAGCTTTGGGCGAAGTGCGACCTATTTTTTTTGGTCAGTTACATTGTCGTGACAACGTCGCGTGTTATGATGTCGATTAGTGAGAGAGAGAGAGAGAGAGAAGATGGGAAACAAACGCGCAACGTTGCCATGTCTACTGGATCACGACCAACTCCTCATATAAACTGTATTTTTCCGATGTTTATTTGCTTATTATTATCTTCACAGTCTTCTGATCTCTACTGTCAAGTGCTCAAAATGTTCTCCGAATATTCAACTTGCAGCTCGAGTGTTTTCATTAAAATCTGACGAGAACTTTTTGTATCATATCAAATTGAGCGTGATTCTCCATAAGGCTCCATTAAACGTGTGAAAATAAAAGTGTTGATATATTTTTTCTCGCGCTCCGGAAAGCCATAAAAATTTAACTAAACCTTTTTCTTATCAATACCCATAAGTATGCCAAGTTTCATGAAAATCTGACGAGGAATTCTCTTATGGAGGAATACTACCTTAATGAATGTCGACGAAAAAATTCCTGTGGGAAATTCCATCTCCCACAAGAACACGTTAAATTTCATATAGCTATAACTTACAAGAGGGACGGACGATAGTTTTGAAATTTACCATGTTGTTTCGAAATTATAAAAGCCGACTGACTGTAAACATTTCTGAATTTTCTTGATACTTTGACAACACATGTCATACATCCTTAAAAATATAGCTGAAAAAATTAGATCGCATTTCGCCGAAGCTTCATAAAAAAAAGAACATTTAAAAAAAACGGCCGAAACAGATCATAATCGTAATTTTTCTGTTTTTTATTTTCAAATTTCAAGTTTTCGTAACTTTTTATAATGCGTTCGTTTATGTTTTTTGAAATTATTGTTATTCATTTATTCTGTTTCTTCGATTATTTTTTCTGCAGGCAACAAGTGCGACTGCGGTAACGAGAGAACGGTGCGAAAGGGCGACGGAGAACGCCTAGCGAGGGAACATAACGTGCCATTCATGGAGACGTCCGCAAAAACTGGCCTCAACGTCGAATTGGCTTTTTTCGCTGTCGCAAGGTAATACGAGAGCGTTCAAATGCGTTTGCCACATCGCGGCTACGTTTTTCAAGAATAATAATTTGAAAAAAAAACAACAACAAATTTCAAAAGCTCAAACTTTTCAAGATGAAACGTCAACGCCTCGACGGCCATTTTCAATATCATTCGAAACCTCGCAAATTATCAAAGAAACAAAACAAAAGAACCCAAAAATTATTTATTTAAAAACAAAAAAACCCAAAAATTATTTATTTAAAACCAAAAGAACCCAAAAATTATTTATTTAGAAAACAAAAGAACCCAACAATTATTGATTCCGCTGAAAAAAAATCTCAATCGCGTTTGTAATATCTTTCTTTATTTTTTTCAAGAATTACAAAATTTTTCGGCACCTTCGAGATCGACGAGTGCCGAGATATTTGGCGCGAAAAAGATAAATAATAATTCTAAATCGTCGAATCTATTTTATTGATCGGAGAAATAACAAGAAAAATGTACAAAAGTTTATTATTTCCGTCGTTGGAAAAATATTCGATTGAAAGTCGATAGACAATGATTGTTGGATCAATGTTTGAGAAAATGAAATTTAAAAAAAAAATCGATTGGTTTGCATTTGGAGTGTTTTGTTTGGACAGAGGTCGCCACCGGCTTGACAATTGTGGAGCACGATTAAGCCGGGCGACGGTGGCGCCGCTTGTTAGATTTTTCAGTCTTGCTGGTCGAAACCGGGCTACCTTTCTCGCTCGTTCTCTCGCGTTTCGCAGCTGCGAGTGCCGATAGCGCTATCTCTCTCGCACTCACGGCGCTGATGGAACGAGCAAGAATGGTGGGGCACGGTCGTCTTCTTGGCTTAACCACCACACAGACCAAACAGGCGGGAAACTCCAACGGTACCAGTGCTGCCATCTCAGTGCAATCGATGCTATTGCGAGTTCCCGAAGAGGGCACCACCGTCCAATTGCCTTGGCGGGAAATTGAGTGGTCGCAATATTGTTCAATTGGAAAAAACAAATGTTAAATGTTTTATCATTCGTCTGTGACCGAAAAATCTCGAATATATGATAATATAAGACCTCTAATGGAATCGAGGAGGGAAATATTTGGAAAAAATTAGGGCATGATTTTGTGTAACTCCAAACTGGAAAAAAAAAGTGTTGATATACAGGGTGTCTCATTTGGAACAGCCGAAATTTCGTCAATGAACTTTACAGCCGCAACGTCTTTTATGTGACAAAAATTTTTTTTTTTCTAACCTTTCATTCTCACAGATACCTGAAGTCGCGAAAGACCGAAGATTCCGACAATACGAAATTCAACGTTCAAGATTACGTCAGACAACAATCTCAGACCAACAACTGTTTCGCGTCCAACTGTTCGACGACCTGAGACACAACGAACGATTTTATCACGTGCTCACACACGATTACGCTGATTCAAAGTTGACCGCATAAACAAAAAAAAAAAAGAGAAAAAAAAATTCACACAACCGACTCAAATAAACGACCAATCACAAATACAACTTTAAACATGAGGGAAAAATTATCCGACGATGGAATAGTGTTAAAAATATCGTGTACAATAGTCCGTAGAACGCGAAAAAGGACAGACAAAAAAGAAACTTGCGTTATCGCTGCATAGAGCACATTGAAGAATTTAAAAAATGAAAAATAATAAATGGCACCCCGCTCACCGGGCACAAAAATATTCTGTCGATAATTTGCAAAACAGTTGTACTTATTATTATTTTTTTTTTCCGTTATCGGCACACGTAGGCGATCGATGCAAAAATATTGCAGGGACAAAGTTGTAATATATGTGCAATAAAACAAACAAAAAATGAAACGACTATCGAAGTAAAATAATTGATTGAAAACAAAGGAAATATTGATAAAAGAAAAGTTTTATCTATGTATGTATAATCCTTCGTCGGTACACTGACCCGTTTTTGGGAAGCAAACAAAAATATCAAGCAAAATATCATTCGAAGATTCAAGTAGTTATAGCAAAATATATTTTCAATAGATCAACTAAATAAAACCTATTGGAACATAAAATAGAATCTCTAACAAGTTTTCCAGATTTTTTTCACATTTTTTCAATCCTTTTTCCCTAAAAAGATGAAAGAAACAAAATATCGACGAGAGTTTTTCGGATCAGTGTACAACGTTTTTTCATTATTGTACAAATTTGTCTTCTGTTCATATTTTAGCCATAATAAATTAATCCGATAATCATTGCATGTTATTAAATGACAAAAAATATAAAATTACTTAGGGTTGGGTTAATATTGAGATAGGGAGGATGCCCTTCGCGAATATTTTTTTTCTTTCATTATTTGGAAACTATGTAGGGGGCGTTTCTATTTTTATTCAAAAATTACCCTTGCTAAGAACCAGTCTGATATATACATACATACATACATACATATATGTACAAATTTGAACAAGTGATTTTTTTCACAAAAAATTTATTGTCAATCCGTTTTTCATCGTCTCCACCATTCCGAACCGTGATAATTAAAAAAAAATAAAATAAAAAAAAAAAAACTTAAAACTTTTCGTTGAACCGTCGAAAACGACGAGTCTCGTCACGTAAATCACAGACCCAAACGTCCAGGTGTCTTCCTGTACGAACACGGTGTACCGGGTTCCCTGACCCCCGGTGTGAGAATCTCTTGTTTCCTCACCGACGCTTGTTCCCGTTCCAACTGTTCCTGGGCCCTCGTCCTCATCTCTTCCTCGGCCTCCTTCATCTGTCCCTCCATCTCGTGAAGATGTTGCATGGCCTGACGTCTCTTGGCCGTGCCGCTGCGTCCGGTTTCCTTTACGCTGAAGAACATCGGACCGAGTTCGGCCAACCAATGTCCATCAACCGCGGTCACGCATTGCATGTATTCCTTGGCTGTCATCACCAATTCGTGATAAACCACGTAATCCGGTGTGAAACCCATGCCAAACAAAGCCGAAGTAGGATGCAAATGACAGGGCATACCCGTTCGACAATTGACGTATTCCCCGATGCCCTTCAAACGCGCTGCCTGATGAAAATAAGCCGAACAAATGCATTTTCTCACAACGTCCCAATCCGTTCCACAACTCACGACTTCCATCTTCTGTTGTTTCAAAATTTCTTCCAACTGTTGACGCACCTCGCGCACCTTTCGCATGGCTTTAGCGTGAACGAAATGTTCGTTGCACCACGAGCTCGAATAACCGTTTGATTTCCATTGATTGTAAACGTTGAGATAAGTCAAATGATCGGATTCGGGAACTTGAAATTTTTCACGAGCCGAATCCGAATCTTCCTCACGTCCTTTCGGACGATAAAATATCGATGGCACGGACAGCATGGACACGATGATGAGTATGTCGGCCGTGCAACCGAGTTGGGAGGCCACGATGAGCATCTGACACTGCGGCGGATCCAACGGAAATTCCGCCATTTGACGGCCTAGAGCGGTCAAACGTCCGGTGTGATCCAAAGCACCGAGTATCCACAATTGATACAGAGAATTAAGTATATTGTCCTGCGGCGGTGGATCCATAAAATGAAATGCCAAAAGATCTTGAACTCCCAAAGATTTTAACAGCAAAACCGTGTTTGCGAGATTGGTACGTTGAATCTCGGGCACACCGGTCAACAACAATTCGTCGAGGTACTGACGTCTGGTGTACAAACGATAACAATGTCCCGGACCCGTGCGACCCGCTCGACCGGCTCGTTGATCGGCGTTTGCTCGCGATACCGGATAAACTTGAAGAGCGTCCATGCCGATTCGCGGATTGTAGACTTTTAGCTTGCAATAACCCGAATCAACGACGAACACGATGCCGTCCACGGTCAGCGAAGTCTCGGCGATGTTCGTGGCGACGACGCATTTTCGCAGACCGCCTTCGGAACGTTGGAAAATTTTTGCCTGGAGATCCGACGGCAGTTGGGAGTAGATGGGGAGGATCGAGAGTTCGGGGGCCGAGTCGATCTCCTCGAGACGCTCTTTCAGGGACTCGCAGGTCACCTCGATGTCCTCCTGACCCGGCATGAACACGAGAACGTCGCCGCTGCGCGGCTGCAGATGGATTTGCAGTACTTGTTTCACCGCCGCGTCCACGTAATCCTCGACCGCGTTTTTCGAGTGAAGAATTTCTACGGGGTATGTACGTCCGGGTATCTCGTAGGTCGCTGCGTTGCCGAAGAACGCGGCGAATTTGCTGGAATCCATTGTTGCCGAGGTGACGATCAGTTTGAGATCGTGACGACGTGCCACTACCTGGGGGTTGATTTTTTTTTTTTTTTTTCATTATTTTTAATATGAACTTTTTCAGAAAAATGTTCAGACAAATAATCGAAATCGATTATTCTGATGGCCATAATTGAAACTATTTTTGAATTTTCGAAAATTTTTTATTCCTCGGTGTATCAATTAATTTTTTTTCGATCAATTCGAATTGTCTCAAATTATTTCCAACATATTTTTTTGTAAAACATTTGATATATAAAATCTATGTGTGTAATGGAAATAATTTTGTCATACCTCTCGTAAAAGCCCGAAGAGAACGTCGGTCGAGAGCGAACGTTCGTGAGCTTCGTCCATAATTACCACGCTGTAACGATCTAGATCGCCCTCGCGCAAACTCTCTCGAAGCAATATACCGTCCGTCATGTATTTTATCACTGTCTGGAAAGCAAACCAACAACGACAAAAAAAAAGTCAGCTACGGCATATATTTAACTGTGATAATTTATATCCCAAACCCAAACGACCCGATCCCAACCCCAAACGACGTTCGTACAAACCTCTTTCGACGTGCAATCCTCGAAACGTATGGCATAACCGACTTTGTCCCCCAATGCCGTGTCCATCTCGTCGGAAACTCTTTTCGCCACGGACATGGCGGCCACTCTCCTAGGCTGTGTACAACCGATTATTCCATTTTTGCTGTAACCATCCTCGTGAAGATATTGCGTCAATTGCGTAGTTTTACCGCTTCCAGTCTCACCGACGATAATCACAACGCTGTTTTCACGTATTATCGTCAAAAGTTCTTGTCTAACGGCAAAAACCGGCAAACTTCGACGTTGATGTTGTATATTTCGTTGTCGGGATTCGCCGCTCGAAACTTTTCCCGCACCGACGTGTCGACCGTATTTTTGTCCGGCTTTGAAATCCGTTTCCGGACCGTGTTGCTCCTTGTCCTCTTTTTTGCCATCCCGCACGCCCATTATGTTGCCAATGTGGGTACCCGCGAGTTCCCAATGTTTCTTCTGTGCGCGACGACGTTCCTTTTGCTCGCGATAAGCTCGCACAAGAGCCGAACCTTTTCTCGCTACGAGTGCCATGT
Organism: Diplazon laetatorius; assembly: GCA_963662125.1. Taxonomy (NCBI): domain Eukaryota; kingdom Metazoa; phylum Arthropoda; class Insecta; order Hymenoptera; family Ichneumonidae; genus Diplazon; species Diplazon laetatorius. The sequence goes on along the minus strand of OY759165.1, from coordinate 3,301,442 downwards.
CCGAACCCGGATCACGCACCGGGACAACGGGTTCCGGTTGTTTTGTGAATACGATACGACCTGCGAAATCAATTTATTTGTTTATTTATTGATTTATTTATTTTGAGATTGTGAAGAAAGAAAAAATAAAAATTTTATTGAGCTTTAAAAAAAGTATTCAACCATAGGCGTGTTGGGCACGCACATGATAGGGTTCCGTAGTCATTCTGTGGTAGCCATTGACGAAGGATGTAATGTCTAAAATTATATTATTGATATGATATGATTATGTGCAATTATAGGATACGATTATGGATATCTGGATGGCTACCATAATTAATTTATTTGTACCAAATTTCATCGTAATCGGTACATAAATGAGAGAATGAGAGACCTGTGACACACAGACATACGAACGGACTGACTGACCGAAACCATGAAGGTTCCCAGACTTCTACGGAACCTCAAAAAAAAAAAAAAAAAAAATGAATAAAAATGGAATATTCGTCGAAAGGATTATTAACCGTCGAGAAAAGGTGGCACGACATTGTGAACCAGAAGATGTACTCTGGCTTCGCCCTCGTCGTCCGGATCCTCGTCCTGTTCCAACGAGCTCACCACTCCCGAAGTCAACATTCTGTTGCGTTCCCACAACTCGTTGTCCTTGTTTATTTGTCTCTGCTGAGCGGACACGCGTTTCTCACGTTTCGCTTCGAGCTCGATTTCTTTCTTTCGCGTGTATTCCTCGGACACGTTTGAAAACGGTTGATTCTCACCGTCGTCCAGACCGTACCACTCGCGATCCAATCTGCAATGCGAATAATCGTAGAAATTTGGAAAAAATTTCACGAAACTTCAACGTTCCGTCGAGACCGATACGTTACACGAGAAGAATATTCGTTCGTTACTTTTTTTTTCACAAATAATAACGACACGGTTCGATTACCTTCTTTCCTCCTCTTCCCACATGGCTCTTTCCTCCCCGTCTGCTGGAGTGGCGCCCGATCTGCTTCTTTGCTCTTTGACCCAAGAATTGTATTTGTACGAAGGTGTGAATTCGCTTCTCACGCTGTCGCGATGATCCTTGGAACCGTAAAGCTTCGGAGTCGGATGATCCCAGCTGGATCTTCTTGGTTCTTCGTCGTCGTCGTCGTCCCAATTGCTTCTCGACGTTGGGTCCTGAAAATACCAACGCTCCGTTTCAAACGTTTGTTGACGAACAAAAAAGGAGAAAAAGAAGAAAAAAAAGGTGCAAAGTAGAACCTTGCACATGAGCTAGAGACCGAAAATAGATTTTTGATGAAACTTTTCATTCTGATCGTACTCTAGTTCTGAACTGAGGAGTTCGCGGCTCGTCCCTGAACCGAGGAGTTCTGCTGTCTCTTCTGTCTCTGCTGTGGCTGCGACTCCTCTCCCTGTCCCTGCGCAAACGATCCTGGGCGTCCAATCTCTGACGTTTCAGTCGACTCTCCAATTTTCTCTGAGCCTCCGCATTGACGCCGCCCGTGTGAGTCGGAGTTTCCTCCTTGTGCTCTCTGTACCTTCTGTCCTTGAAATCGGCGCTTGACTTTGTTCTCGCATCCGTCGAACTCTGCGTCGGCTCCTGAGACGACTCTCGTCTCTTGCGCTCCGCAAGTCTGTCCAAACCGAACTGCGACGTCATTGGTTTCTTGAATGTGTGATCGGAGACTTTTTTACGAATTATCAAACCTCCTGCCTCGTTACCGTCCGACCCTTCGAGCCTGAACATTTCCGTCTCTTCTGCCATTGTTTTGGCTTTTGATTTACACTCTTAACCTAAAAATAACAACTCTCGTCGCGCTTCGACGTATCACGTTCGATCGAGGACTCGGATGATTTTACGATTTCTCGTGACTCGATGGACCTCATGATAATACTGTTGATCAATTGCAATAACAATTCTCAGATCATCGTGAAGTAGAGAACGGAAAATTACGTGAAAATGTGTACTATGTATACACAAACAGTGGCACGATCTCTGTGAAAATTTTCAACCTTCTCAACATTCCTTTTAATGTCTTTGCGGCACTACCGCCACCTGCGGTTGCTCCGAAACCTTTCACGTCCCCCATGAGTGCGAGAGAGACAGCGCCATCGGGTCTCGCTGCGGAGCAAGGGAGACGGAGAGAGTTTAAGGCCATGAGGTTAACATTGTCTAACTTCAATAACAAATATCTAGTAAACTCTGGTACGGTGTTTTTTTTTCTTGTAAAAAATCTGGAAAAAATCGCTCTTTCGATAGGTTATAAAAAAACACAAGGTCCACACTTTGATGAGAAAAAAAAATTAAAAAATTTCCCATACCGGGAATCGAACCCGGGCCTTCTGGGTGAAAGCCAGATATCCTAACCACTAGACAATATGGGACTGGTGAGATCACATCGACGTACAGCAGATTTAAGAGACGTTCTACCATGGAATTATATCAAATTGTGTAGCGTCTGAGTTTGGAATTATTACGGAGTTTTGGGAATTAAGGTTTTATTTTATTTTTTATTTTTTTATTATGTACCGACATGTGGAGAAAATAATGTTATCGTAATAGAAATCACATGAAAGTGATTCATTATCAGCATTATTGAAAAATAACATTTTAATGTTAACAAAACTTTTATAAAGCACAAGGCCTCTGTGCTTTATAAAAGTAGTGAACGTCGTTTCGTTCGTAGCGGAGCCGAAGACAATTTTTTCCGGATTTTAGAGGTTTTTAGACCCCCAATTTTGACGAAAATCGAGTCTATCGGTTCATTCACGTGGAGATGGCTCTGCATGGTCGATCCAACGGTTGATTCGCACAGGGATACCCTTGTATGTGTCCCTGGAAACCGAATTTTCGTTTGTAGAACAAAAAATAATGGTTTTTTTATGAAAAATAAATTTTTTTTTACGAAAAAAAATTTTTTTTCGGCGAAAATCGATGGGTCGGGAAAATCGATTCTTATGCGTTAATCTTCAAGAGTTGGGTGTGAAAAGGTTTGTAGTGAACGTCGTTTCGTTCGTAGCGGAGCCGAAGACCATTTTTTCCGGATTTTAGAGGTTTTTAGACCCCCAATTTTGACGAAAATCGAGTCTATCGGTTCATTCACGTGGAGATGGCTCTCCATGGTCGATCGAACGGTTGATTCGGACAGGGATACCCTTGTATGTGTCCCTGGAAACCGAATTTTCGTTTGTAGAACAAAAAATAATGGTTTTTTTATGAAAAATAAATTTTTTTTTACGAAAAAAATTTTTTTTCGGCGAAAATCGATGGGTCGGGAAAATCGATTCTTATGCGTTAATCTTCAAGAGTTGGGTGTGAAAAGGTTTGTAGTGAACGTCGTTTCGTTCGTAGCGGAGCCGAAGACAATTTTTTCCGGATTTTAGCGGTTTTTAGACCCCCAATTTTGACGAAAATCGAGTCTATCGGTTCATTCACGTGGAGATGGCTCTGCATGGTCGATCCAACGGTTGATTCACATAGGGATACTCGTGTATGTGTCCCTGGAAACCGAATTTTCGTTTGTAGAAGAAAAAATAATGGTTTTTTTAGGAAAAATAAATTTTTTTTACGAAAAATAAATTTTTTTCGGCGATAATCGATGGGTCGGGAAAATCGATTCTTATGCGTTAATCTTCAAGAGTTGGGTGTGAAAAGGTTTGTAGTGAACGTCGTTTCGTTCGTAGCGGAGCCGAAAACAATTTATTCCGACTTTTAGAGGTTTTTAGAGTATTATCGCGCGGCCGCGATGGTAGGAAAGAGATGCTTGCGTGGTGCGGGGCTTCAAAAATTCTCTCTCTCCCGCTCGCTCCGCTGCGAGCGCCGATGGCGCTGTCTCTCTCGCACTCGAATAGGTCTTCCATCACCTTACGGTCTCTTCCATGCGCCTGTCACACGGATATATCTGCGCGCCAACTATTGCCAAAAGTCGGAACTCTATTCCTCGTGCTAAACGCTAACATGGCGAATACAGTTCCATACATCTATCCTCTTTGGTAGTGTTTACATGTACTTACAATCACAATATTTAACCTAACTTTTTCAACTGTTGCATCATGCGAAACAATCCAAATTGTACAAACTGCATCCATTGTATAAATAATATATAATAATAATAACACGATAAATATAAATATAATCAATTATTGTATAAATAATCTATTGTACAATTGTACAGATAATATAAATCAATTAATCTGTCTTTTCATTTTCATTTGCAGTTAACAACCGAACGAAACAATGACTATATTCTGTTCGGCTGATTGTGGCAAAAAAGCCATTCTCAAAGTGCGTTTGCCTTGTTGAACAATTTATTAATTAAATACATCACCAGTGAAATAAACAATTGGTCCGATTTATCTCGCACATCAATTTTTCAGAGGCCAAAGACCGGAGATGCGCTTTGCAAGGAATGTTTCTTTTGGGCCTTCGAGACGGAGATACACTACACGATTGTTCAAGGAAAATTGTTCCAGCGCGGTAATAAAGTTGCCATCGGCGCATCGGGCGGAAAAGATTCCACGGTTCTCGCTTACGTTATGAAGCTACTGAACGAGAGATACGATTACGGATTGGATCTGTTTTTACTGTCGATCGACGAAGGAATTACAGGTTGGGATAACCTCCAAAAATACGATGCAACAGTTTGTTTAACCCTCTGTCTCGACACTGTATTTTTGGGAATAGCGTTTGCACACTGACACCAAAAAGTCTTGACAATATTTTTTTTTTTTTTATGTAAAAGGCATCCGACAAATTCAAAAAAAATCCTAGGATACTTCTTCAAGTTTCTATTTTACAGTCCGATAGGTTTTTCAGTGATTTATAGAAAATTCATTTCTCAATTACTATTTAAATTGATCAAAATCGAAAAAAATAACCGTTAAACGGCCAAAACAAATCTCAATAATGAAAATACACAATATTATCACTCTATAAACATTTTTATTACCATTAATTAAAATTTTGTAACAGGATATCGAGACGATAGTCTCAATACCGTAAAGCAAAATCGGGACGATTACGAAATTCCGTTGAAAATTCTGTCCTACAAGGATCTCTACGGATGGACCATGGATGCCATTGTCGCGCAGGTATGTACACACAAAAAGAATATAGAAGAAAGAATAAAAAATGTTGCTCCGTCTCTCGTCGATCTGTTGTAAAAAATCTCATGGCTCGCAGATAGGAAAAAAAAATAATTGCACCTTCTGCGGGGTATTTCGTCGTCAAGCTCTCGATCGTGGGGCGGCCATGCTCGGCGTCGATTGCATAGCAACCGGACACAACGCGGATGACATTGCGGAGACCGTTCTGATGAATATTCTAAGAGGCGATGTGGCGAGGCTTCAACGATGCACATCGATCATCACCGTAAGACTTTGGATAACTATGTGCTACGGTTCGGTCGTTAACGAAAAATTGCAAAACCATTGGAGTCAATAACGTTGCAGCGTGTCGGAAATTTTAGCAGTCGATCGTAGTCGCATTCCATCCGAGAGGTTATGGATGGCGGAGAGTAATGTTTTCGAAAGCTTCGGGTGGTTCCCTTGCGATCGTTCCGATCTGAAAAAAATGGACCATCTGTAGCACATCGCTCTGATTTCATTAATCTCTGATTTCATATTCAACTTGCTAAAGATGGCAAATTAAATATTTTCTAATCGGCAGAGTCCCAAATTGAAAAATTTGAATTTCTGTAAAATCCGAACCATTCTGCCGATCTCCGCCAAACCGTCGCGTAGCTTTCTTCACGAGAAATCAAAAACTGATTGTTTTTCCCTTGTTCAGTGCGGCGACGATACAATAATGCGATGCAAGCCGCTGAAATACACGTACGAGAAGGAAATCGTAATGTACGCTTACTTCAAGAAACTCGTGTATTTTTCAACCGAATGCGTTTTCGCCCCAAACGCTTATCGCGGTCATGCGCGTGCTTTTCTCAAAGATCTCGAAAAAGTTCGTCCTTCGTGCATCTTGGACATCATACATTCCGGCAAGTACGATAATGAAAAATTTGCAAAATAATCGCGCTTTTCATTGTAACGTGATTTTTTTTTATTTGCTGACAGGCGAAAGAATGCAAATAAAGGATAGCGTGAAAATGCCGGAACGACGAAAATGTAATCGATGCAATTTCGTATCGAGCCAAGAAATATGCAAGGCATGTATCTTGCTCGAAGGTTTGAACAGAGGTTTGCCGAAGTTGGCCATTGGAAAATCGCAAAAAGCTTTGCAAATAATGTCGACGGAAGAGGAAATAACGAGTAAAACGAAATCGAATAAACTCGTCGAGATATAACGATCGTTCGAGGCGTCATTCGATCGTTCGATGGCATTTGTTATTCACCGTCCTCGGGTGACAATCTCGTTACGAGTGTTTTGTAAATTTGTACGTAAATTTGAAAGGATTAAACATCGCATACGAACCATGCGAACAATTGACTATATTTTTTAGGCTCATTCCGAAATCATTTGTTTTCACGAAATATGGTTGAATCAACGAACCAAGCTGCAAGTTGAAACTTGGAATTTGCTTTCTCAGTTGGATGTATGCCGACGCTAGATTTTTTTATATAGCAAATTTAATTCTCTGTGGGTTGGCGCATTTGGTACCTTTACCCCTCATACATCCAACTTTGCTGATTTACGCGTGGGAAAGCTCGAAAGTCGGGGAAATGTTGAAAACCGCGGCGACTGCTAAGCGTTCGGAATATTGTACGTTCGCCAAAATGTCATTCAGTGAACGAAGAGACGTGAAAAAATCATAAAAATTTCAATCAATACGAGAATATTTATCTTACGGAAAATTTGTGACATTGCGTTCGGAATATTCGGGCTCGGAAATGGTCGTAACAATTTTTTCCTGTTCATGATCGTCGGTTCCGTTGTAGTTCAAATTTTCCGGAACATAATCTCTCCGTTCACGATAATTAATATTGTTGTATCTTGACATTGCCGGAAAAATTTCGTTGTCTTCATGATCACGAGTTTTTCCGTTATCGGACATTCTGGTAACGATTGTCGTCTGTTCGCAAATATTTCTTCCATACTCGCCGAAGAATGTAGAAAATTTGGAAAATGCAGAGACGGTTGTTCTACGATTTGGTTGATCATGATTTTTTTTTATTCCTTGTTTCGTGAATCGGGATTTTCGTGCCGCGGCCAATGACCGATTCAGAACAATGGACAGCAGCCTCGAGCATTTCAACAACATCGGCATCATCAAATGCATAACGGCAACCAAAATTATAAGCATCAACTTCATAATACTGAAAATAATTTATAACAGGAAGGTAATTATTATCCAATATTTAAACCGCTCGTTCTGCAAACTCACACTCGTGAGATTTTTTTTTTTTCGTACAAGTGTCATACTGTACTATTTTTTTTTTGTACCTACCATCGCAAAAGAATCTTGATCAAATGTAGCAGTTGAATCGTAACACGTCGGACGACCGGCTGACGACGATGAGCCATAATCAGAAAAGATCTATGTTCTCTGACTATACTGACGGAAGAGCGTCGGAACATATTAAAAACGAAAAAAAAAATGCCTTCTTTTATTTTTAAATAAAAAAATGATCTTTTTATTTGAAAATTCTCAAACTCACCTACAAAAAAAAAAAAACGTTCTGATGACGTCACCGCTGTCGCGAAAGTTTTCCTAGATTCAAACAACAACAAAAATGTGTGTCCGCAAATTTTCCAAATTATAATTTACGATTTTTCGGATTTGTCAAATTTTCCAATCGAATTTTCCGGGAGTTTTCCGATTAAATTTCTTTTGTTTTCGAACGGCCGTATGCGACGTGGGCTCGCGTGACGAGAGCTTTCAAATCGGAAATGGGACGGCAATGAAGATTGCGAAGCGCGTTTAGCGAATTCGTGAGTGAACCACCTGCCACCGTGCTTCGTACTTCCGCGATTAGTTTTCACGGAAGTTTCAACGTATCTAGATTTTTCCACGGTTTTCGCGGTATCCGTTATTTTCGAAAATTTGAATTGCAGAATTCACGGATTTTTTGTTTGAATTGTTCAATTGTTTTTTTTTCTCCACATTTTACGACTTCCAACGAAATCTTGCTTTGACTCTTACAGTTTGTGGGATACTACCTTAAAGCGATTGAATTACTTGATTAAAATTGAAATTAATGATCACCGTTTCCATCTAGTTACTTCAAGTCGTTGAACGAGGATTATCGATTTTTAATTGCAAATTGACGCAGTTAATGGGACTAGGCAGCGAGAATAGACCAAATATGCGATAAAATTCAAATGGCATTTGTGAAGAAACGGAACAACGTACATACATTTTCTTTTTTGCAATTTTTTTTTTTTTCCAATAAAAAAAATTTCCGGCCAAAGATTCATCCATAACGTTCCGAATCCTTCGAATGTGATAATCTGCGATTGGGAAATTTATTGTACACCTATTTACAATATAAGTATCTTAACGAGAAAAAAATTGAATAAAAGATTTTTAAAAATCTGTATAAACGTGAAAAAAAAATCGAAAACTTCATAAAGCACAATAATCTTCACGTCCAATTGAGAACGAACCAAAAAAATCAAGACGCAAGAAAAAAAAATTATAAATTATAAAGCATCGAATGAGTTTGGATATCGTTGAATCGTCGAATGTCTTTTTTTTTTTTTTTTTTTTTTTTTTACGTGCCTACTTCAGTGAACAGTCGTCGCAACGATCCAAATATTGAAACCAAATCGCGTGTATTTATATAAAAATTTTTTTTTTTTTAAATAAAAAAAATGCACAAAAAATCTCATGATCCATATTTTTTTGTCGTCAAATTAATTATCCTCGGTTCTAACGGAAATCACACGTTGATCGACCTTTTTTCTTCTTTCACTTTGGCACAAGCGAAAGATACTTTTTAAATTCCGGAATCACACAATCGCGATCGTTCAACGGTGTTTCCGTGGTCAAATGTTCGCTCAGATATGGCGGATGAAAACACAATATTCCTTTGCTCGCGAGCATCGCCCAATCAACCGGCTGATCGAGTTTGTTGAGTTGTATGAAGCAGTGAGTGACTCTTCGACCGTTCGGACTAGCATCGTAAGGAGGTCTGAAAAATGTCATTCGACAATAAATTACAATCAATCGTTAAAAATAAATTATCGAATAAAAATGAATTAAATAGAATAAAATAAAATAAAATATAATTAAATAGAATGAAGTAGGTATAATGCGATATAATAATGGATAGTTACTTGGCTTGGACGACGGTGCCGCCTCCGGCATTGATGAGCCTCTCGAATTGTTCGTATTTGCTCGGTGGCACGAGAAGCATCGCGACCATATTTTTAAACGCGCCACCGGGCGTTTCTTCCAATTTCAATCGCCATCGGTGAGCCGCCGATGCTATGGATTTTTCCGTATCCCCGCTGGGTTCCGGTATTACGTCTTTGCTCAAAGGATTGCCCCACTCGTACCTTTCCTCCTGCGAACAAGTACAATTTTTCTTTTGTTAATGAAATAATATAAGCTGCGAGTTGAACGATTTTTCCCCAAAAATCAAAAACGCTGAATGAAATTACAAAAAAAAACCACGATGAAAATACAATTTTCCACAATCGCGTAGCGTCGTTTCACGAGGAAAATAAATTATGAAAAAAAAGATGTTATTATTAAAAAGTTATTTTGTTAAAAAATTTTTTGTCTTTAAGTTTTGCAAATAAAACTCGTTTGAAATTGAACAAAACTGCAATTTGAAACTCGTAATTTGCTTCGTGAGTGTAAATTAATGTTCTGATGTTAAAAAAAAAAAAAAAAAAAAAAAAAAAAAAAAAAAAAAAAAAAATTAGCTAGCGAATAAAATATTGACGAATAATTATTTCGCTCCGATTGGCTTCAATCGCTCACATCGATGAAATGTCCCTCGATCTCGCAGTCTCTCAGATAGGTGCAGTGAAGAACCCACTTTCCGGCGGCTATGCTGGCCAAACTTTTTTCGTTTCGCGATGGCCTGATGCACAAAAGATGCGTGGCTGTTGGATCGAAATTGGCCTCCGTCGAAACTTCGCCGCCAAATTTTTTTATCACAGTTTCGTAATTCGTACGATCCTTGATGCCGGAAAGCATGAATCTTCGTTTACGCGGGGCTTCTTCCGCCGGCTCTTCGTCGACCACAGCCTCCTCCTAGCGGATAAACGTGTCGATTCATTGTTCATTTATTTTTTTCATTTAATTTTCTGCGTTTTTTTTTCTTCAAATTTGCCACAAGTGGAAATTAATATTTTACCGGTTTGTAAGAGAGACGTCGGTGGTGTGCCGGATCTTCCCAACCCACAGTGTCCGGCTGTGAATCTTTTACCATACCTGTCGGAAAAATACATGAATAATTTTCATTTTCAAAAAAAAAAAAATAAATAAATAAATACAGTACAATAAATAAATTCCCCAGTTTCTCACTCGAGCGCTTTCCTCACTCCGAACTCAAGAATTTCGTGCGCGGACCTGTGGTTAAGAGACTAGCCTGGGAGAGATTATTCGGGCAAAATGGAGTGAACGTGTAGTGTAAATTGATGTGTGCATGCGTGCGTGAGTATGTGTGTGTGTGTGTGCTTGTGTGAATGTAACACAAAATCTCGAGAGTTTAGGGTTTTACGGTCTTCCAAAATTGTCTTCTTTTCCTCAAACGTACAATCGATTACGTTTAACCACAGCCAGCTCTTTGTTTAAATTATCACATTGTGCCACAGATTCTGTCATATTTTCTTCGACTTGTGTACTACAGTCTGATTTCTTACGATTCGTCACAGTTTCGGTCATTTTATGACAGTTAATAGTAATTCAGATACAATTGTATACACAATAATATTCAATAGTATATTAACGTGAAACAAAAATTCGCGAAATAAATGTCCACGCGCAGTCGAAAACTTTTCTGCATGGGCGATGTGAATGTACTAAGTTGGAACTCGTTCGAGCGGGTCTCTTGATGACAGGATCGCATGCGGAAAAGAGTGAGAGAGACAGAAAGAGATAATGAGGGCGGTATGCGATTTCCGAGAAAAAAACACTTCCCCTCGCAGGCTTTTAGTCTCTTATTCCAAGGTCGGACTGTAAATAAATAAAAATTGAAAAAAAAAAAATTGTAATAATCGCTCACACTTGTCGATTCTTTCAATGGGTTCACGATTGTAAATTTTGGCATTTCCGGATAACGAATAACGGCTCTCGGCCGAGCTGCTCGTCGCCTGTAAAACCTGATCGAGTTGTTCGATCTGCAGATCGATTTGTTTCTTTTGTCCGGGGCTGGTGGCGTCGTCGGTGAACGACAATTTACGATTTATCGGGGTGACCGCGTCGCCAGCGACTTCTTCGGTCCGCGCGTCGTTCGACGCTGAATTACTTTCTCTTCTCGTGTCGTTTCTGTGTGCCGCTGACGAAGCTGTCTCATGCACATTCTCATCGGGAGCTTCGTGATCACCCTGATAGACGAATCAACGAACAAAATTGATTAGTCGATCGATCGACGATTTTCGAAAGAAAAAAAAAAGACATCTGAATTCATCGACGTAAGAAAATGAAAGAAAACCAAATGTTCCTCACTTCCTTCGGAGCAATCGGTTGGGTGACTATGTTCCAAAATTGCCGCCTGAGTTCCGAGAGCGGCTGAAATCAACGTGTTGGAATAAAAAATTAGTGAGGTCGAAGGATCCGAAAGATAATAAAAAAAAAAAATCATCGACCACATCGACCAAATAAGCAATGTTTCGTCCAATAACATTCGTAAGGCAAGAATTTTCTGATTAACATCGACGGAAAGAAATCTCGAATACGTGGAAAACTGAGAAAAATAATAATACAATAGTCGAGGTGTGAAGGTAGCCCTCAGTTCTTCGTCGAAACAAAAAATTTGTCGTACTCACAGTACTATCTCGTCGTCTCTTCGGGGCTGGTTCGTCCCGTCTCAAATCCGGAAAATTGTCGATCCATCTGACCCACTCTTTGCGAGTTTCCGGCGACGGATTTGGATTGAATATTGCTCCGTACGGGGTCTCGGGTGTCGGAATGTCGTAAGACGATCGTGGAGTGTTCGAACCACCGATTCCGAGACGTTTGTTTATGAGGGGAGTCGTGAAAGACGGCGATGCTTGAGCCTGTACGTTTTGCAAATGTCTCTTGGGCGTTAAAATTGTTCTGGGCGTGGTGACCGAAGCCGGTGGTCCCATGAACGAGGAATCGGACAGGGGTTCCGGTCTCTCGGGAGCTAATTGCAGAAAAATTTATCAAATAATTAATTTAAAAAAAAAAATTAAGTAATTTCTATTTATCAATGAATTTTTGCATTGTTTATCATTCTCATTTTTTATCTTTTCCTCCTCACAGAGGAGGAGCTCTATAATCCCTTCAATGACTATAATTTACGATTCAAACAGCGACTCGAATTTTATGGCGTTTTTATATTCCAAAAAAAAAAAAAAACTTACACTATAAGCGATCGAAAATTTTGAGATATTCGTATAAATAGTTATTCACCAATAGATTAGCACCCAAGGCTGGTTAGTATTGCGTTTGGACCGAATCCATCGAGAAGTTTTGATTTCATGATATTTTGAATTTTTTTTTTTCGACAAGATTCAAATTTATCAATATTATTTATGTTATCGTTGATCGTCGATATCGAAGGAAGTGAATTGCAAGTTTCGAATTGTAGATTTTCGTTGTTTTATCATCGAGACTCACCCATCGTTTCGCCCACGAGATAAGGCGTCTCGTCGACGAGACGCAATTTAACGGCGCAAGTTCTGAGCCAGTCGGCTGTAACGGCTGGCAATTTCCATTTAACAGCCGCATTGTACTTGCTGCCTTCCGGTGACGGGCACAACAGGTGAGTGCTGCCTATGTGATTTTTTTCCGGATTTGTTTTTCTCGCGAACGTATCTTGATAACTGATGGAAAAAAATGTTGAAAAAAAAAAAAATCACAATTAATCACGATTACAAATATGTTGGTACGAGAATAAATAAATAAATAAAATAAATTAATGAAATGAACAATTTTGCGGCAATAAATATTGTTAGTATTATTTGGTGATTACCGAGCGCCGAGTGCAACTGCAACTTTTGACAAATAAGTTCGTTCGATTCCGGCGTAAGTGCTCGTCGCCATGACGCAGCCTTCCAGCGGCTTGGTCGATGCGGAAATCGATAACGGACGATGATAATATTTTAATTCGACCAATTTTTCCTGATCGATACAATCTTCCTGTGGCAGAGAAACATTTTTTTTTTTTTCGAGATCATCATGTCATCATGTTCAGAATGTGCCCAAACGTCGAGAAAACACATTTGGAGAACATGTTTGGATGTATGTGTGTGTGTGTGGGTGTGTAATGGCCTCCCAAAATTGAAACGTGTATAACTCGAGAACGGTTTTAGCTAAAGCTCCCAAATTTTGCAGACACGTGCAGTTCCATAATCCCCTCTTTGTCTGTAATTTTCGCGATGATTCAAGTTGCGATTCGGAGCAAATGGCAAGTTTTCACTTGCAGTTTTTTTTTGTTGGGAAAAATCATTGAGACTTCAATTTCAAAAAGTAAAAAGCACGATATCGTTGATCAGAATTCGTTCGATGAAAATGCATTTCAAATCATTCAATGATTGGATAATCCTGAATATTAACGCACTTCGAATAGAACATTTTATTGTGAATCGATAATTCATTCGAAATAATCATAATTGTTGCAGAAATGGAAGATAAAGAGAATAATTAAGTGTCAAATGATAATTGGTGATAGTCATTTGTTTGAAAACATATTTAGATAGATTTTATTTTTCATTGGAAATTTTTGTTTGTTTATTTTATTTTATTAATATTTTTTTTTTGCTTACGATGAAGAGGTCGGTGACGATTTCGTCGACGGTGTGCTTGAGCGGAGCACCGATAAGAGGTACGACCCCAAAATCTGGAACACCGGCAAACGATGGCGACACGACGTTACCTCCCAAAGCTCTGACATTTTCGATAACTATGCCACTTTCCTCGGAATCGAAACCCGTGACGAGGAACGTCAAACCTGAGAATGAAGAATAATAAATAAAAAAATAATAATAATAATTTAAAAAACGGGTAAAAAATGGTAAAAATGTATTGTTTTTTGTTTCTTATTTTAACCTTTCCATCCAAACGCTGGATAAACAACGGTATATAGACCAAAAGTTCATATAAACAATTTTGTAGGGAATTAAATTTCCTCCAAGAAAGTCCGCGACGACATTTATCTAGCATTGATAGTTTACGCGTAGGTAAGCTCGAAAGTCGAGCAATGTAGTCACACGGCCGGCGGACGAGGTACACAACTATACCTATATATATAATATTCCGAATGTTGACCGTTCCGAGTTTCGAGGCCAACCTGATAATACATTGACAACTCACCGACAAACATCTTGTCAGTTATCGTGGACTGGCTAAATGGTATCGCGCTATCATTCGCCGATCTGTTCGCCAATTTTGACGTTTTATCCGTTTCCGCGCAAGTTTTCGAGGCGTCGATGCTTTTGCCCGAATTATTGGAATTTCGAGTCGTGGTTATCTCGTTGACCGTTTCATTTCGCGGTTGAATAAATTCCTGAAACGACTGTTCATCGGCTGAAATAAAAAAAAAAAAAAAAACATTAAATTTACAGAAATTTTGCTCAACAAATGACACGTGAATGATAAGGTTGTCCGAGATTTATCGATTAGATAAAAATTATTACCAATATTTTTGACGGTTGATTCGTGAAGATATTGCTGCATAAAACTGGCTTCTTCCTCACCGTCGTCGGATTTTTCCGGTGGATTATCTTTGTCGATGTCGAATTGCGGAGGTGGAGGCCTCTTGACACGTTGCAACATCTGTATGTTCTGCAACGTTGATTCATCATATTTTTCAAGTGTTATAATTTCAATGACTGATCATTTGACAATCAACGGGACTGGGCAGCGAAAAAATTCGAATTTTTCATTGTGTTTTTCGTTTTTTTTTTTTTCGTATTCTGTTACTGCAATCTCTTATGAATATTTTGGTGCACAGTAGCCTAAACAATTCGCAAATGGTGTTAATGACAATGTATTAATCACCTTTTTGCTCAGAGGCGACGGTGGTTCGGCAGTTTTTATGTTCGAACTCTGTTTCTTGTCGTGAATGTAATTTTCCTCCGTTGCCGGACGTTTCAATTTCAAACTCTCCTCGAGCCAATCGAGGCCAAGAATGTACGGACTGAAAAAACCGCATACCGAAGATTTTTATAAAACCGAATCGATCTTACAAAACTGTGAGAATTATTCCGAATCTCTGGGTGAAGAAGAAGAAAAAAAAAGAAAAGTTTTATTCCACAAAGTACCTGAGTCCCTTGGATTTTATGAGTCTCAGCTCGGTCGTTGCTTTGCCCGAATCACCGACAAGCACGTGGGTCAGTGCTTCGGATATGTCGTCGAGTCGCGTGGCGCTGCCCGCATTCAAAATACGATTCAACTTGTCCCGATGAATCGTCGTGAATCCAGCCAAATAAATCTGTAAAATCGAACATTTTCTGTTTGAATGAGGTAAAAAAAAATTAATTCGTTATCGACATGCACTTGAGTGGTGCGAAAAATCAGCGATACACCGATAAGGTTAATTGTAATAAAATAATATATATATGTATATTTTTATTACGTTGCATCCATCGAGGAAAGGTCCAGCCAATTTTGCTTGCCTGACGTCGAGCCTGTCGAGACTAGCTGCGTAAGGAACCGAAGACTGATGATCTCCCGGAGTGTCCGGAATGGTGCAAGAATTTATCGTGGAGGATATCGTCGTAATCATGGTTTCATCCACGAAATTGTTGTTTTGTCGAAGGTCATTCGGTATCATGCTTATGGTCGATATATTCAGTGTCTCGTGGCCTGCGAAAAAGCAACAATTTATTCAACGCAATTCGTATGATCATTGTTAATTAGAAATATATCTGTATTTACGTTACACTCGTCGAAAAAAAAATCAAAGGATCATTTTCAAACAGCCAAAATTTGTCGACATATTTTGGCTGTTTAAAAATTATCTTTTGATTATTTTTTTTAAGCAGTGTATTGTAATAACTCCGTTTGTTAAACAAGGTGTCCGATTCGAAACAGTAGGGTTGAATAACTCGTCGGGAAAAGGGGTGACAATAAAATGAGTCAGATGAAAGTTGTGGGAATCGAAAGGGAAAACATAGTTCTGATTAAATCTGTGCTCTCACAGCTTACGTTTTTATGCTACGAGCATAATGACATTTTAAAAAAATGGGAACAATACTTTCGAGACACCTGAAGTTGTACCTTTTTTTTAGACAAATTCAACGATACCCTGTATAATCCGCGTAACAGTACTGTGATCGGTAAGATTTTCGCTAGACAATTTATATACGCAACGTTACGCACCTTGCGATTTTTCCGGAGTCGACGTTGATTTGGTCGACTTGATGAGATAATCCGTGAATGGCAGTGCGTAACCAGCGCTCACGCTTTTGTATATCCACTCGACGTTCAAACAAGCTATGTTGTTTTCCATTGCGTATTTCAATTTGTCACTCAGCTTACTGTTCTTCGGAGCGACAACTATTTTCACTTTGGCACCATCGAGAACTCCCATAAATGTCTGAAATAATTATTTCGAAATGATGATACTTAGGATTGATCAATAAAATTTTCAAATTATGAAGAAGAATTCAGTTTAGCTAAATTCTTATTCATAATCAGTTACTTCAGTTAGTTCAGCATTTTTTTTTTTCCATAAAATTTCATCCGACGTGAAAAAAAAATGTGGCTAAACAAAAATATACAAAGTATCGTCCGCTTACCCCTCCGTGACTATTGATCAATTTTTTCACCTCTTCTTTTTGTCGTTTGGGTACGTTAGTCGAAGTCACGATGAGATTCATGAAAACCGGACACTTGTACATATCGAAAGCCGCATCGTCGGCCATGACAAATTCTTGCAAATTGGCTTCCCATATCGCTTCCACCCACTTTTCCGTCATAACCGGAATTCCCTGTTCCACCGCGTTCTACAAATTTCAATGGCTTCAGCGATAGTTTTTTTAACCTCTTGAAAAATAACATAATGAAAATGTGCCAAAATTTTAATACCTCGTATTTGGCCGACCACACAGAATCGCTGACCAAGTGTGTCACGCAAGTTCTCAATTGTTTCATGAATATGCCGCCCATGTACTCGACTTTTCTGTGAATGTTGTCCTAAATGCGATACGCGACATGAAATAACCAAATTTATCGTACGAAAGAGACGGGACGAAAGTTTTGCGAAACTGGAAACTAACCTTAGCGCTCTGCGGAAATCCCGAGGCGCAGACTATCATTCCCCGCATTGCGGTGGTGAATACGGTGTTGGTGCCTTCCGGTATGGGCTCGCCGGACAGAAAGCAACTGTGCAGACATCGAGGACCGACTATCCTGCTGAATCAATAACAAAAACGAATTCATTCGGACAGAACTATCGTCGATCTAACGCGCTCCAATTTAGGCGTCTATCCTTACGAGCATTTGTAATTCTTCAA
Source organism: Diplazon laetatorius (assembly GCA_963662125.1). Lineage (NCBI taxonomy): Eukaryota > Metazoa > Arthropoda > Insecta > Hymenoptera > Ichneumonidae > Diplazon > Diplazon laetatorius. The sequence goes on along the minus strand of OY759165.1, from coordinate 3,283,906 downwards.
CGTCTCGAATAATTCTCCCTCGAACTCTTCCATGACGAATACGTCGCTCTTCTGCGGCTTCATCGAGCGACACTTGTTTTCGTCCACCCATTGCGGCTCAAACTCATTCTGAAGGCAGAGCTGGAATTTCGAAATAAAAAAAAAATAAAAAACAAATGGTTCACACAATTCTTCACCCAACGCAACAGGTACAACGGAGAATTGTCATATAATTTTTTTTTTTTTTGTGAATATATAATCTAACTCACATTGAAAGCGTCCCACATAATTTCATTGCAATCATCTTCGGACTCGTGTTTCGCCTGGATTACAAAATAAATACGAAGATTGCTCGCTGTGAGGCTGTCTTGAGTCGTCATAGTTCGTTTTTCCAATCTGTCATAAAAACGTGGGAAGGCATAAACGGTGGCTCGCCGATTGGTATAATTTTAGTCTTTCGTTCACCGTTAATCTCGTTATGGAATGTTTTTCACGCGATCGACGACCGAAAGATTGGCTCGATTGGGTTGGTCTGTCACCCAATTTTTTCAAAAAATATCAATGCGATTGTCATCAGCGACGCTCACCGTAATTCGACTTTACGTCTGGCTTCGACTTTTTTTTGGGGTTAGGCGTTTTCGCGCCCCCGCCGGTCCATTCGATAATCGATTTGTGACTATCGATATATCGCATCTTCAATGCTTGATAGTGAAAAAAAAAATCTAGACTACATCTTCGAGTGCAAGAGAGACAGCACTATCGGCACTCGCTGCAGAGCGAGAGAGAAAGAGTGAACTTATGTCCATGGCTTAAGGGGGATCCCGAACGTCTGAAGCTCGTTCTCTCTCGTTCCGCCGCGAGCGCCCATGGCGCTATCTCTCTCGCACTCGCTGCGGACGCCAAACGTTTTTCATCCCCTTAATTTCATCCGCCGCTCGGGTAGAAATTTCTGAACGCAGCCCTGCTGTACCATTCGGCGCTCGATGCGCCAGTCGTGGATAACTTTCGAATCTCACTGAACGACAATTTGCTCCGGGCATGATTTCGTCTCGCTTTTATCATCAGTGATCGATTCTCTTTGTTTATAGTCTTCGTGCTCGTCAAAATCAATTTCAAAATCAAGCAACACTCGTCGTGAAAATAATTCCACGGGCTGTCATTATTTTCACTGTTCACCTTCGTTGAACGGAATAATTGTTCAAATTTTGTTTACACATGTTTTACGAATAATTTATCGAGAGGTTATGTGGCTGAGCCACAAAACACGATTATCGATGTGTTGAAATTATTAAACACAAGTGTTTGTCCATTTGGATTAAAGAAAAAAAAAACGTAGTCGTAAATAGATAATAAAGTGATCATCTAGTCACAAGCGGCATCGATTTATTCGCTAAACTCGACGGGCTTGAAGGTGCGTTTTTTTTTCGATTTTTTTTTTTTTTTTTTTTTTTTTATATTAAAAAGAAATTTATATGAAAAAATATATGTACGCAGATACAGTTTGTTTTTCGTTTGCTAAGCTGTGGCGTTCGGTTCGGAGTTGTTCAGAGCATATGCGACATTGCGCCGCTACTCACAACGATGATTCATTGCGTATAATTTGCAGTTTTAGCTCGAACGCCCGACGAATCAAGATGCCGAGCTCTTATCTCTATGCGATTAACAACGAGGGACGAGTGTTCGGTTTGTCGACCTCGGGTGGCATGTGGAGGGAATTCATGTACCTGGGGCTCGAATTCAAACAACTTTCCGCGGTGCCACATTTCATGTGGGCCATCGGCGGCGATCGTCAAGTCTACGTACACGTTCACGGTTTGGACATTCCCATAAGGATCAAGGAAGAAACTTACGAGAACGAAGTAATTGTTCGACGATATTGCGAAAAGATGATAAAATTTTTGTCATTAAAAATGAAACGGCGATGGCGCCACAATGATTTTTGTCGCGACGTTTTCGAAGTTTTTATTCATACGACGATTTTCAGCGCTGGCTGCCGCTGGACGGTTTCAGCGGAAGGTTGTTGCCCACCGACAGATACCATTTTTCCAATCAGGACGGCACGGTGGATCGTTCCAGGGACAAAGTCAAACTGCCGTCCATGGCTTGGCAATGGGAGGGCGACTGGCACATAGAAACGACCTTGGACGGCCAACCGTTGGATCATGATGTCAGCTAACGTCTCGTCATTTTTCTTTTTTTTTTTTCTTATCATTTGTATCGTGGAATTAATGTTGTTTTTGTTTTGTTTTTTTTTTCCAATCGATGCACAATTTACTTTTACCAGGGTTGGACTTACGCGATTGACTTTCCGGCAACTTATTCGCCAAAGAAACAATGGAAATCGTGCGTGCGAAGACGCAAATGGGTGCGATATCGTCGTTACAGCGCTATGAATTCTTGGTGCGCGATAGCTCCTCTCCACAAAGATCCGACAAAGGTGAATAATTTCAGTTGAATCTATTCGAATGACTACGGAACCGTATTATGGTGCTTGGCCAACGCGCTACTTGACTACTTTTTTTTTTTTTTTTTTTTTTTAATTCATGATGAAAATTTTCAGGAACCATTTATCGACGTGGCTATCGGTGGAAATCAAATACCCGGTGGAAATTACGGAAGCCTCGCCGTCTGGGCCGTCACGGCTCACGGAAGGGTAATTGATCGATGAATAGGGAAAAAAAAAAAAAATCGCAAAAATTTACAAAATTTTCAGGAATTTTTTTAACGAATATTTTTCGGCTTAAAGCTTTTTTTTACGGAGTCGCATCGCTTGTGCTTCATCGAATCACAACAACTCTGACAATTATGTGAATACCATAATTTAACGAGAGATTAATCATCAAGACTGTATAAACTTCACGAAAATGCGAAAATTTCAAAAATGGAAGAAGAAAAAATGGAAAAACGGGCAACTTTATCCACGATTAACGATTATCCACTTGCGCAGGTGATGTTCAGAGTCGGTGTGAGTTCAACCTCGCCCGAGGGACAAAGATGGAGCGCAATTAAATTACCAACGGGTTACGAAGCTTCGCAAATAAGCGTCGGAGTTTCCGGACTCGTGTGGGCCGTTCTCATGAATGGCAAAACCATCGTTCGCATCGGCGTTACCAGAGAAAATCCAATGGGTAAGCTCGAAAAAGCTCGTACGGTTCGTAGTCCCCCTCAATCCAAAACCACTGGTCCTTAAATTTGTAAAAAATCCGGGGATAGAACGCCTTACTCGAAATTTATCGATAAATTATGAAGAAGACGATTTCAAAATCGCTTTGCTTTCACGATGCACACTAAATTTTTTGTCCAGCCCCCTTTGAAAACGCCGAATAAAATATTTCGTGGTGAAAAGCGAGTGTGATCAAGGTGTTGATGAAATTTACCAGGCGACAGCTGGACCGAGGTGGGTCCTCCCCAGAAAGATCTTCGTCTCGTGCAAGTGAGCGTCGGTTGCGACGCTGTTTGGGCCGTGACTCACGATGGCAGTGTGTGGTTTCGCAAAGGAATAAAGGGCGAGATGAGCGGGGTGTGCGAGCAATTGTCGATCGGCACCGGATGGGTCGAGATGTTGAGCAAAATGGCACTCGTTTCGGTTGCCCCTAACGATCAAGTAATTTTATTTCGTTACGTTTTTTTTTTTTTTTTTTTTTTTTAAAGGGTTCCGTAGAACATTCTTAGACCTTGTGTCGATCGATTACACGAATACAAGAATTCTAACATAAAAAAAAAAAAAAAAAAAAAAATACCAATATTTTTTTTTACTAACTCATGTGTTATTAAATTGGAAATTTGACATTTTCACGATAGGTCTGGGCCATAGGCTACGAGGACAGATGTTTGTATTACAGAAATGGCATAACGAGATCGGAATTGACCGGTAAAAAGTGGAGACCCATGAACGTTCCTCTTCAGTTGAGCCGAGCCAGCAGCAATGCCAGTCTTACGTCGAGCAACAGGCACAGCATGTGCGGAACTCCACAGCAACAGAGACATCAGAGTTGGAGTTCTTTGGTAATTTATCATGGAGCAAGAAAGAAAAAAAATTAATCTTTCGTCTTTGGATTTTTTTTTTATTTTTTTTTTTTTTAATTTTCATCAATTTCAATGTTGCAGAATCGACCGCACAGCACGAGCGAAGGTACGGCCCTTATCCGTGACTGGGAAGAACAATCCCGATCGGCTCCGACCCCAACGTCCTTGAAACTATGGCAAAAAACTAACGACGGTACGCCTCCGAGTAACGCTCAACAAACATCGCTACAGGAGATTTACAACAATCAAGAAAAGAATCGGTAATGAACATGCTCCTGAAAAATAAAAATATAGCCCAAAAAAAAAAACAATAATTGCAACGTCGATTATTATTATTATTATTCGGTGGACATGGTGGACACGATTGCGAAGCAATTTTCATTATCGTTATTTATTTATTTTTTCATGGAAAAGTGCTGGGAATTCAACGGAGATGGGTGATTTGACCGAAGCCAGTGTAGCTAATATAACAATATCCAACGAATCCTTGTCGCAGAGCGGAGAATCCATAGTGGTGTCGGGCAAGGGAATGGTGAGCACGGTGAAGGTACGTGAAACGAAAAAAAAAAAAAAAAAAAACGACAGTTCTGTCGTTAAACGTCGATAACCTCGCGACAAAGAGAGCTAGAAGCTCTTTCGATGAATCGTTGTAAAGCTTATGGAATTTCGAATCCATTGATATTTTTATCGTAATATTTTCATCACCGAATACCGAGCCAGGATGTAATAAAAATTATGAAAAAATTCAAATTTTTTTCGGAATTTTGTATCTCAACTTCAATTCGGCGCCGGACCTAGGAAAAAATTTTTCAGGAATTTAGAATTTTTTTTATCTTAATCTCTGAAGCTTTATCTTCAATTTGAGTGAAAAAAATTATTGAAAATTTTCACGATTCTTCATCAATAATTCTCGTGGTCTTCGGAGTCATGGTCATGGAATTGTGATAAATTGTTTGTCAGGTTAATCCGGCTGCTTGGAGTCCGGTTCATTCGGTCGGTTCGATGGTGGGCGTCGAGGCTCATCCCGAGACCGACGGCAGTGTCTTCGATCCCGACTTGACCGGCGATTCCGGAGTCTACGGCGAGGACGAGAGCGCGGCCGGGGTTTATTGGGCCGAGTGCGACGTTTCTTGGTCCAAGGTCGAGGCTGGCGCTTGTTTCGTCGATCCCAGTAATCCTCCCAAGTGGTAATACATTTTTTTTTGCATTTTTTTTCCACCGTTTTTTTTTTTCAATTTTTGTCAATTTTTGTAAATTTTTTATACTTGGAACGTAATTGTCGACAGGATTGGCGATAGTCAACACAGCGGTGCGCTCGAAGAATTCGCGGAACCCTGGAGAATCCATATTCTCGAGGAATTGAAGAATCGTATAAACGTCGATGACTTCGATCTCGCGAGATACGAAAAAGCGATCGAGAGATCGTCGTGGGTGAAAAACGGCGATGCAAAGTGCAAATTGAAAGGCAACAATAATTACGAGGATTGTATAATCGAACTCGAATGGATAAGCAGCGACACTGGAACGTTGGACTCTGGTACTCTGACCATTCTCAACGCTGATGGAGCCACGACGATGGTAAAATTACAACAGATATTTCGACGTTTCGTTCGGAAGTTATGGTTTTTTTTTTCTCATGAAGTTTCTCATGAAGTTCTCATTTGATATTAAATAAAAAACATTACACGTGTTCTTCGTGAGAAAAAAAAACCATAACTTCCGAACGAAACGTCGAAACGTTCGTTCGATAAAAAATAATTATTGCGCCATTGTTCTTCAAACTTTGAAAAATCGGGGATCTTAATGTAAGCTTCTCCGGATACTTTGAAGCGAATAAGGAACGTGAAAATCAAAGAAATTGTTTTTTTTTCGACCTACCCTAATATAATATATTATTTTTTTCAACAGATGCAATTTCCAATATCGGAAATCGTTTGTGCAGTTTGCTGTAGCGAACCCGGAAATCCGAGACTGGCAATTCACACGCCACGTTTGCCACGATCAAAAGTACTGAGGTTGCAGTTTGCCAGCGACACCGAAATGGAAGATTGGATGGGTCACATAACGTCTGGTAAAAATAGATTGCAATATTTTTGTTCTTTCCTAATGATTAATTTTTAATGATAACAAATAAATTGCAATATTTTTCTTCGCTCCTTACGATTAATTTTCAATGGTAATAAATCTCAATCTTTTTCTTATGCTTTTCCGACGATTAATTTTTTCATGGTAGAAAATAAATTGCAATATATATGAGGCATTCCACATAACTGCAGCCAGTAAAAAAAAAAAAATGTCCACAAATAATTTTTTTTTTAGTTTATGTTCTCCAGTCACTTTACGCGATTCAACGACCATTGATTATCATGAATTTCCTTTCCAAAAAATTTTTTTTTTTACTGACTGAAGTGATGTGGAATGCCTCATATATATTTTTTTTCTCAGATCATTTTGAGAACGGCTAAAAAATATTTCGGTAAATGAAAATTTCGATGGCTTATAATTTTACGATGGGTTTTACGATTATTTTTCAAGTGTCGTGCAAGATGAATAACGTTTATGGAAGACCCGGTCCAAATTCCATCTGGGCTACAACAGCTCTGGGAGACGTTTTCGTGTACGATCCGGTGATAGCCGAGGCCAATCAGTACTTGAAAGGCACTTACACGCAAGAATTGGACACCGCGGGCAAGGATCTGCCGTTTGAGAGCATATTGCAAAATGGATTTCCTCCTGGAACCGGTCTTGACGTGTCGGTTTGCGTTCACGATGACGCAGACAGGTAAACCGATTTTACCGAATTTTCATGATCTTGCAAATTTTTTAAAAATATATTCTCTAGACAAACTTTTTTTTTTTTTTTTTTTTCAATTTCGACAAAGGCTATCGTTCAATCTCGTGTGTCACATGACAACGGTGCTGCGAAACAAGGGATCGACGGATACTCACGACATTGCGCTCCACTTCAATCCGCGATTGAAGGAAAACATAATAGTGCGAAATACTTATCAGAACGGTCAATGGGGCGACGAGGAGAGAGCCGGTGGTAGCCCATTGAAACCCGGTTCCGATTTCACATTGAGAATCGATTGCGAAAAAACCGGTTACAGAATTCACATAAACGACGCGGAATACACATTTTTCAGTCATCGAATATCGCCACAGAGCATCACCCATTTGAAGATCAAGGGTCTCATGACGTTGCACAGTGTGCGCTATAAATCTGCCATGGTAAATAACGAAAAAAAAAAAAAATGATTCACGAAAAAAAAAAAAAGAAATTTATTATGCTATCTACCACATTTAGAGTTTCGTAAAAGTAGGAACCCTTATGGCTTCGATCAGTCCGACCGTCCATCGGAAAAAATTGCAGAATGTAGATTTCAATTAGCACATTCAATGAAAATTATAACCAACGCTGTGGCAATAATGATTTACGAAAAATACAAAGGAAAATAAAAAAAAAACGTCGGCTGAAAAAGGGGTTCAAGTTCGTAGAGAATGCCCCAAAAATGACTCTTTCTTCCGATACAAGCTAATTCGTCAAGATAAAATGAATTCCATTGCGTGTCGTAAACTTCGAAAATAGCTTCAAAAAAATTTCAAAGTCAAAAATCAAATCAATTATGACAGCGATCCAGATTTTTGAAAAATTGTGTAATATAATTGTACACAATTATATTATATCGATAATATAATAAATCGTTTCCATGCACGTGCCAAAAAACGCTACTCGACTACTCTTATCAAGTCCAATTTGGTTTAGAAAATTTCTACATAGTCCGTAGACTCGGTGCAATTTAATTGTCAATATGTGTATAAAAATCCGACAGGCAATTATCGAACCGATGAGCATGTTTTGGCGACAAATCGGCGGTCACTTGAAAAAAGTCGAAACGTGCAGTTCCGGAATCACTTGGGGCATTGGTTACGATAACACAGCTTGGGTTTACACGGGAGGCTGGGGCGGAGCTTTTCTCAAAGGTTTTTATCATCTTCTTATCTACACTTGATTTGCCAATTTTTATCTTTCTTTTTGCGTTCCCGCACAAAATTATTTTATTCCGTTGTTGTGTGATAATTTTCATAATTAGACAACGAATAATGGAATTTAATGTATAACGCTGGAGCTTGCGGATCAAGAATGGCTATTCAGTAAATTTGTAGAAAAAATTTTATACACGAATGATCATTAATATAAATTTTAATTCATTTAAAAAATGATTTTTTCATTTAAAATTTGTTTTTTAATTATTTCAAGAGCCATTATTGCCTGACGGGCTTTAGAATTTGATCACAGATTTTACATTGAATTGAATTATACATATATATATATATATACATGTATATAAAAAGATTAATATTTAGCAATAAATTATTATTGTTATTTAAATATAATGTCTCAGGTTTGGGAGCGAGTAACACGGGAATAAATCCGATGTCGGACACGCACAATTATTTTGTGTACGAGAATCAACGTTGGAATCCGGTGACCGGTTACACGGCTCACGGTCTTCCGACCGATCGTTACATGTGGAGCGACGTAACCGGCAAACACAAACGCACCCGAGAGCACACGAAATTGCTCTCGATGCACTGGCGGTGGGTGAGTCGATTGATTTAACAAAAAATAAATGTATCCATACATATATACATATGAAACTGTGCCGTGACTGACTGACTGACTGGCTGACAGACAGACAGACAACGCACAGCTTAAGGTCGTACCCTCCATGAGAGAGTTCCTCGTCAGATTTTCATGAAACTTGGCATACTTATAGGTATTGATAAGAAAATGGTTCAGTTCAAATTTTTATGGTTTTCCGGAGCGCGAGACAAAAGTGTCAATACTTTTATTTTCACACGTTTAAATACAATGAAAAATCATCTCGTTCCACATGGGATTAGGTGTCCGATTGGATAATAGATTTTCACACTCCCGGAGGCGTCGATCGTGACGGTTGGCAATACGCGACCGATTTTCCATCGCAATATCATGGAAAAAAATCTTTCACCGATTACGTGAGACGACGAAGATGGTTCAGACGTTGTCTGTTGACGAGCAGCGGTCCCTGGCAAGAGCTTGGAAACACAAAACTCGTTGACGTTTCGTTATACGTGAGTTTACCTATCCTCGTTATTTAAGGCGACTAGACAGCGAGAATGGGCCAAAGATGCGATAAAATTGAAATGGCATTTGTGAAGAAACGAAACAACGTACATACATTTTATTTTTTGCAATGTTTTTATTGAAATTTCGGCTATCAAATTTACAGGTCGCATTATTCTATTTTATTCTATTTTATTCTATTTTATTCCATTTTGTTGTATTTTATTATATTTTGTTATATCTTATTTATCGCTCAAGGTTTCGGAAAAACCGGGAACCGATTCTCCGATCGACGTGTGGGCCGTCGCGTCAAACGGCGAGGCTCTGTTCAGACGTGGCGTTTCGGAATCATGTCCAATGGTAAGCCCAACGAAACTATCAGCAGTCAACGATAGTTCGACGATAAAAAAAATATTGACAATGCGATTGATTATTCACAAGGGAGTTTCGTGGGAGCACATACCGAGCGATCAAGCACTCGTGGGCATCTCTTGCGGACCGAACAATCAAGTATGGGCCGTTGGAAAAACTGGCTCCTCGTACTGGCGTTTGGGTATAACTTCTGCAAAACCCATAGGTAATATTGAAATGCAGTATGCGTTCACAATAAGAAGACTCGTCCAGGGTGGTTACTCCGATTCATGACGAAGACAAAAAATCCGAACAACTGGACGACTCGTTTCGACTTTTTTTTATCGTTGTGTAATATTCACTTTTATTTTCATAGAATACCACGTAATTGTTTACTTTATATATTCATGTATCCCAACGAAAAGCCCAATGGGTAAAAAAAATTGAGACAAGTACATTTACGCGAGCGCGCTCCAACAAAAAGGTGTGAGATCAACTGGAAACATTGAACGCATGTATTCGCATCAAGATGATTTTTAAATTGATAAATTTCAATTTTTTTTGGAAAATCACAGCAGTACTTGGCGAGTTAATATGCTACAGCTACTATCCAATGATAGAATATGTAACTTTATTTCGTAAAAATAGACAGACTATGTCTTTACATTATTATTGAATAATTGAATATCTGTCTTGACTTTGAAAAAAAAACTCGCCGAGTACTGCTGTGATTTTCAACAAAATTGAGATGAATACGTCCCAATTCGTTCGAATTCGACTTTCTTTGTCATGTTGGTGTTGTCCTGTTTTGTTCGATGAATAAATGATAATTTTCAGGCGAAATATGGGCGAATGTGGAACCTCCGTCGGGTGCCCATTTGAAGCAAATATCGGTCGGTGAAAAAGCCGTATGGGCGTTGGATACAGCCGGTAGATTGTCCGTACGTCGCGAGATTCAACCAAAGACATTTCCGGAAGGAACGCACTGGCAAACCTTACCGTCAATGCCCAACGATCCGATTCACATAGGTGAGCCATTTTTTTTTTTTGTTTTTTTTTTTTAATTCTATTCTTGAGGAATGTGGTTATCGTTGTTATTACTTTTATTGTTGCTTGATCATTCACAGATCAATCGGTGATCACGGCGAAGCAGGGCTTTCGTCACGTTTCCATAGGTCGCGAGACCGGCCAGGTCTGGGCGATTTCCGGTGCGGGGATAGTTTGTCGAAGGATCGGAATTACCCCGGACAATCCGGCTGGAACTGGATGGGTCACTGGAATTGGCGTAAGTTTATCGGATCGGGATCTTACCCTATTAATTCATCAATTTATTAATTTATTAATTTATTAATTTATTGATTCATTTATTTATATAAAAAAAAACAAATTGTTTGTAACAAATTATATTTTTTTTGCACCCAGGCAAATTGGCAACACATAACTGTTGGTGGACTCATCAACGGATCGAAGAAGTAAGCGCCTTCGCTGTGGCTCCGACTCCTCTCAAAGGATTTCATCGACACTCGTGCGACTTCGCGTCGCGACGGACATTTGTCTTATAAATAAAAAAAAAAGCTTCCGCTTGGCTACTCGCTAGCAAGTCCGATCGTATAATTCGATGTCTCAATGCGCTCACTCGTCTCCACGCGTATTGTACGGGGGGGGGGGGGGAAGAGGGCTGACTGGCACAGTTTTTCGAGCGAGCGAACAACGATCGAAATTTGTTACGATCAGGTGTTCCCTTGGCGTTGTAATTTTTTTTTCCGAACACGTGGATACCATATACAGGGTGTCTCATTTGAAACAGTACGGTCTAATAGCTCGTAAGGAAAAGGGGTGACAATAAAATAGGTCAGATGAAAGTTGTAGGAATCGAAGGGATAAACATAGTTCTGATAAAAACATGAACTGTAAGAGTATCGATTTCATCAGCACTGAGTGTCCCCCTTCGAACCCTACAACTTTCATCTGACCCATTTCGTTGTCACTCATTTTCCCGACGAATTATTCGACCGCACTGTTTCAAATGGGACACTCTGTATATATAATAGAATATATATATATTATATATACGACACTGAACCGAAGCTGATGAAAACTCGGTTGTACCAAAGAGCGATGTGGCCTGTAAATAATGTTTACACCTCGCGAAGCTTTAAACCAGCGCGTTTTGTTCGAACGTGTGAGACCGAGGCTCTGCGATTCGAAATCATCGGCTTCTTGCCATAATTAATATAATTATGTAGTAGATTATTTTTTCCTTCTTCTTTATCTTTCTTTTATTATATTTATTGATTGATCCAATCGCGCTATATTTGTATGAAATTTTTCGTGCCACTTGCGTCGCATATTGAGAATAGAATTTTACACGGAATGGAAATTGATGTTTCACGGACAATTGGGACTCGCGTGATTCTCACGTCTGTTACTGGACTGTCGAGAAGAGTCTGCTATAGTTTTTATTCTCTTGTCAGTTGATCGATTTTTATTGAGAGATTGACAATCGACGAGGAACTTTGGGCCACCAAAATTAAATCTATTATTATTATTATTATTATTATTATTATTATTATTTTTTGGAGGGACAAATTCGTACGTTCGATGTTTGTTCTGTTATTCGAGTATCATCGGGTCGAATTTTTCAGTTGATATTTTTCTACGTAATAATAGTACGACTTGTGGATTGATGAGCAACATTGTTTTTTTTTGTTTTTTTTTTGTTTTTTTTTAATAAATCATTTATATAACTGTACAATAAAGGTTTTACACAAAGTATATGAAATAATGCATTGTGCGGATAAATTATGTACATCGGATGAGATACTAGGGACTAGCGATTTTATGACGACTGTCATGATTGTGACGACGGAGTTGTCACATTTACGTGAGGGGGTTGGGCTAGAAACTCGTTACGAGCAATGTTCGGAAAGGCCAAAATTTGGAACGCGCACTGCCCGGGACGACAATGCTCGGAAAAATAAGAAACGAAAATCAATAAATTCTTACCTTCCCGTCCAAACGCCGGCTGAACAACGCTATACAGACCAAAAGTTTACATGAACAATTTTGCAGAGAATTGAATTTCCTACAAAAAAGTTCACGACGGCATATATCGAACATTCATAGTTTACGCGTGGGAAAGCACGAAAGTCGAGCAATGTAGTCTCACGCGGCCGGCGGACGAGGTCAAATTTTGGTCTTTTCGAAACTCATCTGAGTTAACTTTTCGTTAACTCAGACCAATCGAGATCCAACTTTGAAACATTATAGAACATCATTCAGCCGTGATGTATGTCAATTTTGGCGGAGGAAGGCAAAGCAAAAATGCTCCCTCTTAACGCCCTCAAAGACTTTATTTTGTTTTTTTTTTTTTTTTTTTTTGTTATTCGAGAAAATTTCGACGACAGTCTGGGTGTCTCAAAACTTGGTGACCGATTTCACGGGATCGGCATATTTTTGCGTCAGCGTGTCCGGTATTATATTGTTTCTCTGACCCTGCTCGCTGTGAGAAATTCCGTACAAGAAGTAGATTGCGAAACCTGCGAAGAAACGTGATGATTTTTTATTGCATGAGAAATTGTTCGTGTCGAGTGTTTTTTTTTTTTGTTTTTTTTTCTTCTTGGATAAGAATGTAAAAATTACCAATTGTCATCCACACAGCGAATCTGATCCACGTGAACGAGTCGAGCTGCAACATGAGGTAGAGATTTATGAGAATGCTGCAGCACGGAACGAGCGGAACGAGGGGGACCTTGAAAGCCAGATGAGATTCTTGAATCGGTTGTCTTCCGATTGCGATGACCAGCCACAACATAACGAAACCCAGAATCGCGAGAATCACGTAGGTCGCGAGGTTTTCGCCTATGAGATCGGTACCCATGTTGTTGAGAATGAAACCGAATATGAGGACCGCCACGGCTGGAACAATTCAACCATTCCAGTTCATTCACTCGAGCTCCAATTTATTCAACAAAAGTATGATAAAACATTCGACGATGAGAAAATAAATTTTTGTTTACACGTTTTCATGAACATGTCGGAAAACAAAAAACTTTTCACGCAAACAAAGCTTCCTCCATGAGGAAGCAAAATTATAACGTCCCGAGTAAAAATAATTTTTGATTAAAGTTAAGGTAGTATCCCACAAACTGCAAGAGTCAAAGCAAGCCTAAGATATACCATCTCCTGATTGAGGTACGTAGTACTTTGATGTGACAACGTCGCGTGTTATGATGTTGATTAGAGCGAGAGAGAGAGAAGATGGGAAACAAACGCGCAACGTTGCCATGTCTACCGGATCACGACCGACTCCTCATATAAACTGTATCTTCCCGATGTTTATTTGCTCATTATTATCATCACAGTCTCCCGATCTCTACTGTCAAGTGCCCAAAATGTTCTCCGAATATTCAACTTGCAGCTTGAGTGTTTTCATTGAAATCTGACGAGGACTTTTTGTATTACATCAAATTGAGCGTGATTCTCCATAAGGCTCCATGTTAAACGTGTGAAAATAAAAGTGTTGATATATTTTTTCTCACGCTCCGAAAAGCCATGAAAATTTAACTGAATCTTTTTCTTATCAATACCTATAAGTATACCAAGTTTCATGGAAATCTGACGAGGAACTCTCTCATGGAGCGTACGTACCTTAATTCGAAAAAAAAATGTACACGATAAATAATTGACTCACTGAAAGCGAGGACTCCCCAACCGGCAACGGCGCTGGAAAATTCCGTGGGTTCCTTGCGATTGTAAAGATTGAAAATTCGTTTGAAGTGATCCATGGGAGTTGTGTGATTGTTTTGTATCGAGTGGGACGAAATTTTCGTTCCGTATCCCGCTTTTTTGTACCTAAAGGACGATCGATCGAACGTAAATTTCGTTATTTTATTTTTATTTTTAACAAAAAAAAAAAATAATAATAATAAATAATTATCGTACGCAGAACGAGAGCGATAATAATTGTTATTTCATCTGGAAAAACTTTACCTGAGTATGAGCACGGATATCGCGACGATGGTGTAAGCGAGCAAAGTGCCAATGGACATCATGTCGATGAGTTGTTTCAGATTGAAAATCAGTGTCATCAAAGCTACAATGAAACAATCATGAAACGTTGATGATGAATATATGACTTGAATTAATCCCGAAACTCATGACTGGGGTCGAAAAGGACCCGTGGGGCTCTGGATGGGGTCCGAACGTACCCCCACGCTATAAAAAAAATGCCTTTCGCTGATCCGTTCCATTTTTTCTCTTCCGTATGAAAAAAAAACGAAACGAAGAAAGCCATGTAAGAAAAATGTTGTTCATCGGCACATGATCAAGCGAAGCGTGGGGTCCGTTCGGACCCCAGTCATGCTCTTGAGGGTAGAAAAATAAAGTCACGAGTTGTAGGGTCAATCGTTCGAATGAGAAAAATAAATATGCATTAAAACTTTGCGATCGACTTGAGGTTTGTTTGTTTGTATTTTTTTTTTGTTACCAGTTAGAAATCCGGCGATAATGGTTCCCACGACCGGCGTCTGACTCTTGGGATGAATCTTGGCCATGAATTTGAAAATAATTCCGTCGTTGGCCATCGCGTAAAGAACACGCGGAAGAGGAAACATCGCTCCCAAAAGACTCGTGCAGAGAGCGAAAATCGCTCCTATATTGACGATCCACTTAACGACCGGCCAACCGATTTGTTCGAACGCGTATGGGAACGGAGCCTGAGGATCCTGCCGATGAAAAACGAAGCGAAAGAAAAATACATACAAATTAAGATTTCCGTACCATATAGAAGGATTCACAAACATAGGATTTCGTTTACGAAAAATATAAAAATAACTGTTTTTCGGACACGAGCTAATTTGTCACGATAAAATAACTCCTATTGCGTATCTTTAGCCATAGCTTCAAAAAAATTTCAACGTTAAAAAAATCAATAAATTATGGTAGCGATCCAGATTTTGAAAAAATACATTAAATCAAACATAAAAGAAAATAATAATAGAGAAAAAAACAACGGGCTCACTGCAAGTTGTGATGAAAGCACTCGTTTCGAAATTGAAATTTCTTTCAGACGTGCGGCGAATCCTTAAAATATTTTTCAAATAAATTAACATAGTTTTTAATAAATTTCGGAAGAGTAAGAGTGTTGAAAATAATCAATGAATAATTGCAATTCCATTTTTTTTTTTTTTTGTGCGATAAAAAAATGTGTATGGAATTTGTCCGAGTACCTGATCGTAATACGGCCACATCATGGTGAGAACGGTTGAGATGGAGAAATAAGCGGCGAATATAATGGACAGTGACACGACGATGGCAATGGGAATGGTTCGTTGAGGATTCTTGGCTTCCTCGCCGGTCGAGGCGACCGCGTCGAAACCCACGAAACCGAAGAAACATTTGGCCGCACCGATCATCACTCCCGAAAATCCGAAGGGCATGAAACCACCGGTTCCCGGATTTTTCGCGGTCGCTGGTATGTCCTCCGGTCGAAGGTTCCAATTTTTCGGATCGGCTGTGACAACAATTTTTCGGACAACTTTTCATTTACAACCCTTCGGTCGCGTGATATTACGGATACGGATAGGTCTACCCTCCCTTCCCGCTAATTTCTGAACTATATCAATTTTAAAGATCGTGGAAAAAAATCGTGAAAAAAAAATCAAAAAATATATTCAATTGTTACCGTTTATCGATCCGGCGACGATGATGATGATGATGGTCAGAAGATTGACGGCGGTGAATCCCATATTCAAGTACGACGATTCCTTGGCTCCGACGCACAACAGCGCAACGAGAAGCAGAACCATGGAAAACGCAAAGAAATCCGGATACTCGGAGAGAAATGAAATATTCATTGGCATGACCGATTGCAGATAAGTGCGCATCGTATTGTCGAGCAGAGCGTCGATGTAATCGCTCAGACCTCGAGCCATGCTCGCGGTGCCTTCAATAAAAGACAAAAAAAAAAACAAATATTAACAAATTATCCGCGACTAACATTTCCCGGTCTTATTTTTCCGAGTCTAACTGCTTCTTGCTTACTTTTGGAATTCTAAAAATAATCAGGGATTAAACTGGTAATTAATGCCGGTCTAATTGTTCCCAGTCTTACGTTTCTCAGTCTGACTCTTCCCACTCTGACTTTTCCCACTCTCACTTATCCTCGTCCAACTTACCCCAGCCTTATTTTTTCCAGTCTAACTCTTTCGAGTAAAACTGGTTCCCTGTTTTACTTTAACACAGTCTTACTTTTCCCAGTCTAACTTTTTTCAGCCTCAATAATGTCACTCAACCTGTTCCGTGTTTTGTTCTTCCCGGTCTAACTCATCATCTCATTGGCGATTCGAACTCGGAAAGGTAAAACTCGAGGAAGTGCCCGGATTCAGACAACCCATGTCCCCAAAAAATTCAAATAATCAAGCCTCACCTATGACGTACTCCAATATGAGATTCCAGCCTATGACGAAGGCTATGAATTCACCGACGGTAACGTAGCTGTAAACGTAAGCGGAACCGGCCTTCGGTACCCTCGACGCAAATTCGGCGTAGCACATGCCTGTCGGTCCACAGATTCATATCAGAATTTATCGTCCAAGAAATATATTTCGATTTTTGACAAACGGCAGAATAACATAATTCATTTTGCTGCAGTTGATGCGCGTGAAAATTTGACAAAGTTGCGGAAGCGAATCGACGTAATTGAATTTTGTAGTGGCGGGTCGCATAAATTTTGATGAAAATATTATCGAAAGACATCTGTAGAAATTTGAACCCAATCGAACTGTGGTCAGAGTTTGCGCTCTCACGAATTCGATTTAGCCTTTGATCGACACAATACTGAAATATACTTCTTTATTGCTTCCTCATTAAGGAATCTTCGTTCACTACCTACAATTAAGAGGAACCAAATTGCAAGTTTCAACTTGCAGCTTTTTATTTTAGTTTTTTTGTAGTTGAGTGGAAAAAGACGATTCACCCGCAAAAGCCGAGGCAATGGCGGCTATGAGGAAGGACAAGCAGACGGCCGGTCCGGCCGTGTCTCGGGCCACGCTACCGGCGAGAACGTAGACCCCGAGGCCGAGGGTCGAACCGACCCCCAAAGCCGTGAGATCGAAGATACCGAGGACCCTCGCGAGTTCACCCTTTTCATCGCCCACAACGTCCACGCGCTTTCTCGAGAAGGCGTTCCACAGATCCGACGCGATTCCCATTCTTCGTTAAACCTGAAACCGAGAGAGAAAAGAAATAATTGTGTATACTATACACATATACTATGAGGACTGTATTTATTATGAGGGAAAAAAGTTGAGCATGGGGAAAAAATGCAAAATTGGCGATTTTCACCGAAAAAAAAATCGAAACTTTCGCATTTTTCATTATTGTTATCCAAAAATCAACCTTAACTTAAAAAAAAAAAAAAAACAAAACGAAAAATAGCCTGACAGTGGCTGTTGGAAAAAAAGGTATTTATTCGGAGAAATAAAGAATGAGTGTTTCGAATCAGGGTTGATGAATCAACCTTGGGGGGCTTCTTGGCCCCAGTGTGACGGTTGAGAACTGATAAAAATCGTCCAGTATTGGAAAATTCATCGAAAATAATCGAATTGCTCTGTAAATTCGATTTCTTCGACCGATCTTGAGGACACCGGCGAACGTTGGCTTTGTCAGAGCCTCGCGAAATAATCGCGACAAATAAATATATAACGATTGTGCGCGACCGGGTCATTGTGTATTTATTTCTCAACAATTTTAGAAAGTAAACGATCATTATTTGCCGCCGCGTATATCGTTTTACCGTCGCGGTTTGTTGCGATTTCAACGAGCTCGCTCTCTCTCTCTCTCTCTCTCTCTCTCTCAAAAAGACAGAAAGAGAAAGAAAGAGAGAGAGAGAGAGAGAGAGAGAGAGAAGGAAACGCTCGGTGTTTCTTTCTTTCTTGCGCGTTGTCTCGACGCTGCTCAACACGAATCGTGGCAGTTGCGTCGAACGATTTGCCAATTAAGTACCCTCCATAAGAAAGTTCCTCGTCAGATTTCATGAAACTTGGCATACTTATAGGTATTGATAATAAAAAGGTTCTGTTACTTTTTTTTATCGTAATTTGCGAGGCGTAACGTTGTCGACTAGGTTGCATCGATTATACTGTGATCGACAATAGACGAATCTCGCCGTTGGGCCGAGGCGAGATTTTTTTTTTTTTTTTTTTTTTTTTTTTTTTTTTTTTTTTTTTTCAAACCCGATGAGCGAGGGTGCGGTTTTGATCGGCCTCATTAGTACGAGATGTGCGTAACAACGTTATTGCGAAACGCGCTCGCCATAATTGGGCATTGACAATTATCGTCACGTGTATCTGGATTCGACGATAATATCCGCAAGGACATCGAACCGCATATCGTCTTATTATTATTATTATTATTATTATTATTATTATTATTATTGTTGTTGTTGTTGTTATTGTTATTATTATTATCATTATTATTATTACTTTAATCAATTACGTTTGGAATATACAGTACGGCAATATGGGTATTGAAATTTCCGAAGAACCGATGATCAACGTTGGGAAAGTTGTTTGGAAAAAAAAAACTCCTTTCGAATTTAATATTATTTCATTTTATATTTATTTTATCGCAGCTTCAATGATTTTCTTTATCGGTCGATTCTCTCGTCAGTTTCACAATTCAGTGAAAATTACGGTTTGCGGTCACCACTGTGCGTATACATTTTCCGTTCTTTACAAATGTAAATACGTCGAATCCTGCCAAAAATACAGCCATTTGAATGGAAAAATTAAAAAAACCGTTGATCAACGAGAAAAACGTAAAAAAAAAATTTTAAATCTCGACACAGGGTGAATATATTTCAATAAAATAACTCAATTTTTCAAAATTATTTTTTTACTGGCTGAGGTGATGTGGTATTTTGATTTTTTTCCGTGGAAGTAGACTTCATAACCCGTTAACCCCGTGCGGTATTGGATTATTCAAACGGTAATCTCGGTTTCGCATAAATTACGATTGTCATTCGATGATCATCGATGATAGATCATCGATCGAATTTTCGTGAGTGAATTTCGAGGATCGTCGAGAGACGAGTCACGTTGATGATCGTCACGAATTTTCCGGAGCTACGATTTTAATTTTTTTTTTAATTTTTTTTTTTTTTTAAGTACGTGAACGGTTTACGATATAGAACGTAGCCTCGATCGTCGTTCGGTCAAGGATCACGGCTGGTGATACGCTCAAGGACTGGTTTGTTAAGGTGTGTAAAGATATTCAAGTATCCGTGAGTTTGCGCATAAAACGTGTTTGATTATCTTGCAACACCCACAGAAACGATTTATCACCGATGTGAGACAATCATCACAATCTTAAAATACCAAACTCGATCGTTTTCAACAGTTTATCGAACCCTCAGTTTGTAATCATGGATCACTCTTGCCTTGTCCAAATGGTCATTTCTTCACGTTTATTTATTTATCTATTTGTTTGATTTATTTATTTGTCATTTGTTTATACGATTATATTGTTGGAAAAAACGACTCCTCGAACAATATAACAATTGATAGTTATGCTAGAATAGTTTATGAGATTTGATTGATCGTTTTGAAATTCTTCCGATCACTCTGGAGTACAGTCCGACCTCGAAATAAGAGACTCGGCATTAAGAGACTTGTTCCAGTTTCTCACTCGAGCGCTTCCCCTACTCCGACTCAAACTCCGAGCTCAAGAATTATTTAGTGCGCGGACCTGTGGTTAAGAGACTAGCCTGGGAAATATTATTCGGGCAAAATAGAGTGAACTTTTTCTCCTTGGGGGATTTTGGTTTCTTATTCCAAGGCTGGACTGTACTTTTTAAGGCGACGGGAAAACGGATGATCCAGATTAAGTAAAGGTACCCGAAATAACCTTAACAGACCAAAGATTGATTACAGTCAATCAATTATACTTCAAATTACAAAATAATTGATTTTTTTCAAAAAAGAAAAAAAAAACAACTTATTACTCTGAGCGATACTCTGATACTCTGAACGATAATAATAATAATTAAATTGCATGGAAGAAATCGAGACTGCAATAAAGTCTTATAAAAAAAATATATTTATATTCGAAATAATATAGCAGGATAATAAATAGCGACGAGTCGTGAGATAAGCTGCCAGACAATGTTGACGTAGTGGTTATTAAGTGTGATTCATTCATGTGGGTTTGCTGTCTCTGAACCGTCTTCACTCACTTATGACAAAGAAAAACACGATTTATTTTTTATTATCATTATCATGATTATTATTTCAAAATAATTTGTATTATCGTTATGTTAACTGCATTCTGCGAGTTTGTGTATTCCATGATTGTGCCCTCAAGGTGAGAATCGTTATTTTCGAAGTCATAAACGCGAAACGGAAATTGAAAAAAAAAAATGATAATGACAATAATAATAATAATAATAATAATAATTGGTGTTACGATGGGAAAAAAAATGTTTGTTTCAAGATTTGCGATGGAATTTTTTCTATTTTGCGTTGTGTCGAATCGAATGGGTTGCGACGAGACTGTGTTGCACCGGTGCAACGAAATATCGGTTATCATCAGATTTCACGATTGATCCGTGATAATAGAATTGCTAATTCAGCGGATCACGAAGACAACACTTTACAAACACTTGTCGTTGACACGAGCCCCAACGTTTGTCGTTTGAGCAAATTCAATTAATTTTCCAAGCTGTAAAATAATTATTCCTCGATGAGGATGCAATTGTTAACGTTAAATTTTACGAAACGACGTCTGGACGTTAATTCCGATGAGATAACAAAGAGCTCGGGAACAGGAGACGTGTATGATGTATATATACTCGAAAAAAAAAAGTAGTCCTCCGAAAGCAGTAAATTCGCAAATAAAATTAATTAATTAATTGAATAATCGATTTGATTGAAAAAAAAAATTGTCTGGGAGTAGATTGATTCGGGAGATTGAATAGAGGAATATCCGTTCATTTCCTACGATTGAGAAAAAGCAAATTGCAAGTTTCAACTTGCAGCTTTTTTATTTTTCGTTTTGTGTTTATGCGATTTATTTTATTTTCATTGATTGACTCATTCAAAGCTATTATTCCGAAAAAAAACGTTATCGCAACAAAAAAAAAATATCCATTCGATTGTCTATATTATTCAACGTCGATCGTTCGTGATACATTATCATCGTTGAAAATAATCTTTCGAGCGATAAAAATTGATTGAGTGAAAAAAATAAAAACACTTATAAACGATCGGTTTTTTACGGTCATACATTCGTGATTGCGTAGCTTCATCGAATTACGTTTGAGCTGGATTTCGACAGCTGTCGTGTGACAACTCGTAGCTCGTCGACCGATATCACATTCGCACAATCGCCCAACGATTTACCGTTGTGCAAATTTTACGATTAATATCGCGAACGTTTTTCAACGGGTTTTTCCATTGAGTTTGTTCACGAATTTCACGATCGGACATCGCGTACGATAACCTCGGGGATGCCAAGCGCACGCGGAGTTTCGTAATAACTCGCTTGATATTCAATACGAGATATAAAAACAATTATACGACAATTACTTCGAACTGCCGAAGGTCGTGCGAGCGCCGTGCAATTTCTTTCTATTTTTTTTTGTTTTACCGTCGCAAACACGCGCAT
Source organism: Diplazon laetatorius (assembly GCA_963662125.1). NCBI lineage: Eukaryota > Metazoa > Arthropoda > Insecta > Hymenoptera > Ichneumonidae > Diplazon > Diplazon laetatorius. Next base: position 3,261,774 of record OY759165.1, on the reverse strand, counting down.
GAATGGGGCAAGAAACGTTTAACGAACACTTAAAAAAAAATATAACTAATGGAATTTAAAAAAAACCTTAATTTAAAAATAAAAAAAAAGTAATAGCTAATAAAAACTATTTTTTAAAAATGTATCAAAAAGATCATAAAAGGAATTTAAATAACTAATAAAAACTTTTCAAAAGATTTGAAAAAAAAAAAAAAAATTTTAAGCAAATAAACACTTTTTGAAAAACTTTAATTAATAAGAAAAAAATAATAATAATAATAAAAGTAATCACGTTGGAAAATTACAATCTCGACCAAATGTCCTCGAATAAAAAAAAAAAAACAAAAAAAATGTTCCATCCACAATTTTTCCGACATCACCGCCACTGGATGCTCGCTCGCTCGCAAAAAAAAAAAAACAATTTCCATCACGTCACTTACCGAAAAAAAAAGTAAATAAAACGAAAAGACGATCGTTCTCACCCAGGAACTACGTTTGTCGATTGAAAAAACGCGGGCGCGCGAGCACGCGATCGTCGGTCGCAATGTGAGGATAGAGCGAATACAAGACAGACATGCGTGACGTACGCATAAACGTAATTTCTTATTATTTAATATTTGTGTAATGAAAGATTAAAAAAAAATTATTTTATTTTTTAATTTTTTTTTTGTTAATCGATCAATTTTTTTTAGGAAAAATTATAGATAAAAAAATTAAAAAGTGGGTAAAGGATGTGGTCGTGTGTAAGAGAGAGTGAGAGAGAGAGAGAGCGATCGGGAAAGAGATGGGAGGTGACCCAGTCGCGGGGACGCGTGCCCACTTACTAACAAAGTCGTCGGAACCGAGACACGACTTTTCCACCTGTCCTAGGCCTCTCCGCAAGTCTCGATTGTAAGTACCTCCCACTCTCGTTGTGTTTTTTTTTTTTTTTTTTTTTTTTTGCTTCGACGGATATTTTTTTATTCCTCCATGCAGTTCGATTACGAGCCGCCGACACGGTCTCGTTACGCGATCTTTGCGTGTTGCGATTGACGTTCGAGACTCTCGGAGAATGTAGAATGTCAATCCGGTTGCTCTCCGTCTCCGCGTTAAGCTGAATTTTATCATCGTTCAGTTATTTCATCATTATCACAATTTCATTATTTATTTCTCAATAACGCATCTTCGAAAAAAATAATCGAGAGTCATTCAACGTTTTCAGCGACTCCAGATTAGGCCAAAAAACACATTTTCCACGAGTTACGGAATTTGCAAACAACCAGATGAATGTTTTTAATCGATCAAATTCATACGTTGCAGATATTGATCGCAGTCGAACTTTTTTTTTCCCTTCAATTTTAATGAAATCGAATTTTATTATCATTATTATTATTTTTATTTCTTCCTTTGTTCTTTTTGTTATAAAAAAAAAACAATGCGTGTGTTATCGTGAGTGACAGTAAAAGTAACGACGAGAAGATGCGAAAAAGAAACAAGAATATTGATTCGCAGAAATTGTCTCTTGATAAGCGCGAATCTCTGATTGGACTCAAATTGTGGCATATTTTTTTTGTTTTTTTTTTTTTATCCCGGGAGACGTCGATCCATTCCTCGCACGAGTTTCGATCATTCGAGATGATAGCCGAAGTGGGCTCTTGGTTTATCTATCACGACGACGATAATCCTCCGGGCTTTTGAAAACTCGCCGGATTGGTGGCACAACCGGGACACGTGTGGAGCGACTCGTGAACGAATATCTCGCAATCGAGACAAAACGTTTTCGTGCATTTGTTGCACACGTAGATCTGGAAATCGTTAAATCGTGGGAATGGGTTATATCGTTTCTTGAAGTGTTGCGTTGCATTGTGGGGTTCGTTTGTGTGTGTCTGTGTGTGTGTGTGTTTTTTTTTCCACGGCTGAGCGGGCAGCGACATTTTTTCTTTTACGGACGTTTGTGGCTTGAGACGGATTTTGTGAATGTTCATTGAGTTTTAATTGTTCGATGGAAATGCCGTTAACTTTGGATGGATGAGTCGAATAATTGTAATTGAGATACGTGGCTGAAGTCACGTGGAATCGCTCATATATATATATATATATCTTTTTTTTTTGCCGTCACTGCTCACCTTTTTTTCAGCCTCTATGTTCTTCTGACAACCGTAGCACGTGGAAATCTCGGCGGTGTTTTGTTCCTCGCGAAAATGATCGACGGGAAACAGATAGTGATAGGATCTGGCGAGATGGGGGGCGGAAACGAGAGTGAGGCCGCATGCACGACACTCGACCGGTAACTCGCAGTGCTTGCTCAGACATTGCGGACAGAGATATCCGGCGCTCGTGAGTTTCGACGAGTCGTCGGTGCTGTCCGCGTGACTGCGAAAAACAGAAAAAAATCATTCTTCTGGAAATCCGACGGAAGAGATAGCTTTACCAAAATTGAATGTTATTATTTTTTTGTCATTATTATTATTTATTGATTTATTTATTTGCAATCGTGCAGTAATGACGGCTTTCCCGAAATTTACAGTTTTTTCAGTTATTTACAACTTTTTTGCTTCCTCATAGAGAAAGCTATGCGACGATGGACCATTTAAATTTTTTTTTTTTTTTTCAAATTTCGAAAAAAATGTTTAAAAAAAATATTCATGTAATAATTTCTTATAAGAGTCCATGTTAAACGTGTGAAAATGAAAGTGTTGATATACAGTCCGATCTTGGAATAAGAGACCAAAAGCTCCCAAGGATTTTTCATAAAAATGTCGAGGAACATTTACCACATGCAAACGCTCATGGCCGTGTCGGCAGCGGTCGTGTGAAGAGCGTGATGCGGAAATCCCATTTTCACAAGAGCCGCGTCCAGCCTCGTGGCCGCCGGGGGTGGATCGATGTGAGCCTGCAATTGTTCCTTGAAGTGTCGATCGTCAAGAACGACTCCGTGTTCGCCACCCGTGGCCGTGGCCAAGCGCTTGCAAACGTGCAACTCGGCGGCCAAACCTATCACGCTGCATCGCACACTTTCGCTTTTCAAATTCTGCGGGTGGAAAAAAATTAGTATTTTGAAAAAAAAAATCCAAGCAAAATATGAAACAAATTAAAAATTTTGTTGGACAAAGTGAGTGAAGCTCGAGGGCTCACCTGGATGGTTTCGTTTATGTCGCCGGGATCGCAGGTTGTCAGGGAACCAAGTATGACGAGAATCTCTCGACTCGCGTGGGACGGCAAATTTTTCAACGACTTCAGAGCCAGTTCCAAAGAATTCTGAAGACTAGGCTCGCCGTTTAGTGGCGTGTGCATCAAACCTTGAATTTCCTGAAGCGAAAAAATGTTTTATTGTATTGCTTTCTCATGGAGGAAGCTTTGTTTTTGTGGACATTTTTTTTTTTTCGAGATGCTCATGAAAACGTGTTCAGAATGTCCCAAAACATCGAAAAATCACATTCAGAAAAAATGTCCGTATGTGTGTGTTGGTGTAACATTGGTTGAGCGTTTATAACTCGAGAACGGCTGTTGGCACGAAGTTGCACTATTATCGAAAGATGTTTTGGATTGAATTTGGTTCTCATAAAGGAATCATTGGCAAAGGTGTAAAATGATGAGAAAGCCATGAGCAAGGTTCTACTTTACATTTTAATAATTTAAAAACGGTACAAAATTATGAGGAGAAGCATTGTGCAAGGTTCTACTTTGCATCCTTGTTTTTTATTCCAAATGTCAACCCTAGAGTCATGAGTCGTGGTAACTTGTTGCCCGCTGGATTTTTGATTTTTGAATAAAAAAAAAAGGAGAGTGAAACAGTTGTGGGGCAAGGAGTTCCCCCTGATTAGACCTGAGCAGCCTGCGCAGGAGACTCAGTACTTTAGGGTGAATAACGAGTTATGTTCATTGTTAAGTCTAGTTTTTTTTTCTTTTGGTTATACCTTCACGTGTTTTTTGGAATTACCAGAAAGTTCGCTGATCTTTTCGGCTCTCTTGTTCCTGGTCAGAATTATTCCCAGCTGGCTTATAGGATTTTGATAGAAAAATTCGTCTATAAAGTCTTCCAGCAGCTGCGAATAAAATTGAATTGTCATTGATGAAGATGGGCGTCGATAAATCTTTGCTTTTTTTTTTCCAGATATTCACAGTACTTTTATAGTACATATCAGTCTGGTGGGTTTGAGATCTTGTATCGACATTGCTTCGGACGCGTCTACGACCAGATAGACGTGTCTCATCATTCCTAATCTGGCTCCGCCGGTTTTTTCCAACTGACGTTTTCGCTTTGCTTTGTGGATGATATCCGCGACCGACGCCTCGAGCATTCCATGATCGTCTTCCTGTATGGCTTCCCTGAGGATCGGGCATATCGACACCGTTACAAATTTACATAGCGCATTAAAAAATATTTTTTCATTCATCTGTCGAACCATAAATTCTTCCGACTACAAAGAAGCTAAAATAACGTCTTGAAATTTTTGTATTGCACAAGAATAAGTGAAAATCGTGAATACTACAATGTCAAATTGATAATTTCAGAGTAAAGTTGGAGAAAAAACCATTGTAATCAACGAAAACAATAAACATAACCTAAAAATGTTGGTCTCACCAGGTCTTCTCGTAGCCGGTCTCCCACCGATACTCTTTTCCTCCCTCGTCGTCGCCCATCTCGATTCTACTGATTATGAAACTTCGTGATGAACATCAATCGAACAATGTCACTCGAATCACGATGTTATCGTTTTTTTACGAGCCCACAGAGCCCACAAGGGTACTCACAAACACAACCTCCACATGAATCTGGTAACTAACCTAACCTATCTTCGGTCTCCATCGGAATCAGTGATGCCAGACTGAGGGATTTTTTCCCTCGGCGATGCCCCTTCCAGCTCCTTTTCGCAGATGTCGGCCCGGCCCACAGCTCGCGCGAGCGCAAGATTACTCCAACAGTCCCCGCCCATCCAAGAACCTATTTTTAACGCACGGCGTCGCTGGTATCGGTGACTTTGGCGCGACGAGCCAATCAAACGTCTGCCTCGGGTTCGCTACTTGCGTGCAAGCACACACGGCGTCGCTCGTATCGTTTACCTTGGCGCCATCTTCTTTTAAAGCCGACACGAGCCAATCAAATGTCTCTCTCGGGTCCGCTACTTGCGTGCCAGCGCACACGGCGTCGCTAGTATCGGTGACTTTATCGGCGCCAAAAATCGAATTGAAAGTCTAACCAAATTAACGATCTGCTATCACAAAATCATTTTTAATTATTCAAACATGGAAAGACTGCAAATTATAGCCTCATTATTTGCAATCATTACTGCGGCTCGAGTAAGATTTTCGCTTGAGGCAATCTGGTTTGTCGTTGAATATGATTTATCTGTTGCCGTACAACTGGGCCGCGTGGCGAAAATCGACCTGTGTTAGTATGCATACAGCATATCGTCAATTTTTCTATATATGTTACGTATACCAAAACCGTATGGTAAGTATATTTTTGAGACAGTCACTTTGACACAGAAATCGCGGGATAGATTCAATCAGCTGGGGCGGGCAAAATAAGTAAACAAAGATTCGATCGTTGTTTAGTAAGTGATTTTGATCGTCGTAATCAATTGAGATATTTGAGGTGAAAGTGACGATGAATCTTGCGGATCAGGGTGGTCTACCCAGTGGAGAGCACGGCGATATGCTTCGGTTAGTCTGTGTTAGTTTAGATTTACTATTTTAATTAAAATTTCGAAAATTGGCGCGCATCGGAACAAGCCAGTCGATAGGCGGACGGCCAGAAGAGCGCCTGCTTACGCTATTCGCTGCATGCCATGCCGTGGGCGGTATCAGCAGCCCGCTTCTCCTCAAGCGCCGCTCGAAACAGGCATGGAGAGGGCAGCTTTTTCGAGTCCCTTCCCCTAATCTGGCATCACTGATCGGAATTTGAAAATTCCGCATAACCCCAGGCCTGCCAATCTGGACCCAAAAAATAATTCCAGCAACACTTGTGCGCAAGTGTGGGACGACGGAGTGGGGATGGCTCGGAGAAGAAAATGAAGAACGAGAAGAAAAAAGACAGAAGAAAAAAAAACAAATTTTTGTTTAATTACGAAAAAAATATACGAATTTTATGATTTATTTCCATTTGTAAATTAACAGATGTCCATCGAAGGTGCGACACGACAATTCGTTGGACCTGAATAAACAATCGAGCAAAACAATGGCGTGTGCGTAAACGCATCAATTATCGGACGCATCGGGGAAACGACCATGTCGCCATCGGCGGGAAATTCAAATTCGATGACCATCGCAATGGCGACTGTTCATCATCACGAATCCACAAATTCGCAGAACGAACAACGGCATCGCGACAAAAACACAACGACGAAAGTCGATCGGACGTGCGATGGCTGATCTTTCGTGACGATTCACAGCATCGACGACCAAGACGACATTGTCGCGTGTAAAACGGAGCGACGTGACCGCGAGGGGGGAACCATCTCCCGCCAAAAAAATATTCCGGTCGTGGCGGCGCCGTGGCAAATGGCGACGAGGCGGTGGCGCCACCGTCGTCCCGGAGGGGGACGCGATCACTGTTTTCATACCCACGTCCGTGTGTGCGGCTGTGTAACCAGAACGAAAAAAAAAAAATCCGTGAAGACGAAGAAGACGGGAAAAATAGAAAAAAAAAATAACGCCAAAAAGTTTCGCGGTGGGATTTCGTCGTGTCGGAGGCATCGGTTTGTGTAGTTTATCAACAGAAGCCGCCGCATAAAAACGGTCGGTTGAATTTCATGAACGTGATAATTGTTATCGAATTGGGGAATTTTTCATTTTTGCAACGGGGATTGAAAATCGTCGATTTGAGGGTTTTGTCGATCGATCGAACGTTTTTCGAAAAGCATTCACGCCGAAGGGAGAGAAAAACAGGAAGTGCACGGTGTCTGGTGCGAGAGAGAGAGAGAGAGAGATAGCTAGAAGAAGCGTGTGTGTGTGTGCGAGCGAGTGGGTACGAAACGGCGGGCGAGGGGAGGGAGAGAGAGAGGGGGGCGGTCTTTCGGGTTTTGTGGAGAGAGAGCCATCTTGGCGAAGCGATCGCGGCTTGTTCTTGCGGCACTGGCGACCACTGGGCCCCCATTCGGTGAGACGGAAACAGAGACACGGGATTCGGCGGGTTCGGCGATAACGACAATTCCCACAGTCGCGACAGACAGACAGACTAACATGAAATTCAATCGAATTTATTAACATATATATATTTTCATATATAGATATTATTTTTTTTCTTCAATTATTTATAATTTTAATTATTTTTTTTTAATTTCGGTTTTTTTCTTTTTTTTTTCAAATTGTTCGGCAACGTTGCAACGATAATTTTTTTCGTGACTCCGACGCGACAATCGACCGACTTCACTTTTTATATCGTAAACTCGCGTTGTTGCAGACGGAAAGACGCTACCGTAGTGCACGAAACGAGTGAGAGGTCCGAACGAGCGAAATAGAGAGAGAAAAGAAGGATTAACAGTGTGAGAGCGTGAGCGAGAGAGAGAGAGAGAGAAAACCAGACGTACATATATATATATATATACATATAGTTTCCGGATATCAGACCGGGGAGCCCTGTAAGTTTTTCCGCTGGTTACCTACGCTACTGGGCCGCGTTTTTTTTTCTGTTTTTTTTTTCTTCACCGAATCTTCGTCGTGCTCGTGGGCTCGTTTTACGTTTATGCGGGAATTTGTGGAAATTTTCAAATACTCCGAAACGTCGTAGGGTCCCCTCGAGGCTGACTCTCGCGAAGCGGTAACGCCTTCGATTTGCAATTTACGCGATCGTTTCTACGTGCGTTTACCACGAAGACTCCGCGATATTCTTTGCTTTCCAGTTTTTTTTTTTTTTCAATCACTCACATCCGTCATCAACGCTGCTTGATTTTTTTTCTCTTCTTTCTCATCTTTTCCTTCTTTTTTTTTTTTGCACCGAACAATAGTCTGAACAATGATGATGAGAAATTTTTGTTGGGAATAATTGGGATCTGCGAGATTTGAGTTATTGTAATTTTGTTTCAATTATGTTGTTATTCTTGCAGAAGAATATCAAGCGACGACGGTAGAGCCGACCCGAAACCAAGATGGAAGGCGACGATGGCCCTTCCGCAGCCATCAACAACAATCTTGGCACTATCAAAGGTAAATTTGATTTATTTATTTTTGTTCTGATTATGTTGGAACGTCGATGTATATGTTATGGTCGATTTTGCGTCAAGCATTTATTCGTTTGAACGTCGCACGCGGGTAGAAACTCATAGGAACCCCGTGCCGCTTTTATCTTCTTTCTAACCTACGATTGAGGTTATCGACGCATCGACATTGGGATGCCACGACACGGTGTCCAGCGGTTCTTAACGTGAAACTGTCCTCGAATTTTGTTTGTCTTTTTTTTTAATATTGGTACATGGTTTATTAATTATTGGCACATACAATGGTTTCATTTATTATTGAAACAATAAGTATTTTTCGTTGGTTATGTTCTAACGGAAAAATAAATACTATTTATCAACAGTTTTGTCTACTTTCACTTTCGACAAACGTCCTAACAGAACCTAAAAATATTCTGGAAATTGCCCTTGAGTGGACTCGAATTTCGTACCAACTGATTACCGGACATCACGAATGAACAAAATATATATGTATATATATATATATATTTTTTTTGTTTTTTTGCCTAGCTGCCCAAGAAGAAATGGGACGACTGGACATTTTTGTGTGCGGGAAGTGCCACTCGGTGTTTCATTTTGTCGAAGAGTTCCAGGAGCACAGAACCAAGGAGGGCGCCTGTTCCGAAGTATCTCACTTTCGTGAGAACGCCAACGTTAGTACAAACAACGAAAGAAAATCGATCGTTACAATAAATAACAATAATTATTTTGCCTCATGAGGACCGAAAATTTTTCTGTGAGACGAGCTGTCGTTGTCGCGAACGAAAAATATTGAATCGATTATTTCTTTCTGTCTATCCAGAACGAACAGAAGGCGCAAGTTTGGGCTTTCCTGTTGTGGAAGGATTCGCAGATACAGCAAGAGGGCACCGACAAAGATACCGCAAATTCTTGGAAACTCTATCAAAAATGGTGCAAGATGGATCAGCACATAAGAGACACCTGGGTAACGGCGGGCAAGACCATACAGACTTTCACCAAAATCAGCAACGCCAAGATGCAGGACACGCCTCGTCAACAGTTTCAAACAAACACGACGGACGGTGAGAATGAAAATTTGAAAATTAGTCAATCTTTTAAATCGAGAGCTCATAAATTGGAGAGGGGGGGGGGGGACACTCCGATGACGACTTTGACATTGTTATTATTTTTGTCGTTGTTGTCGTCGTTGTTAATGACAATCGTTTGAACGTCGTTTCGATTTTTTTTTTCTTTTGTAGCCGGAAAGATAGTTGTTCGAAAAATTATGCGAAACGGACAACCGGAAGATAATCAAACAGACGTGAAGAAGGAAGCGACCAAGACGACGGAGACAAAACCACAAAAACCCATGGACAGTGCCGAATCACTGCAGAAGGACAAAAAAGTGAAGGCTTCGATCAGACCAAAGGTAGGCAATGGTTTTGTCGGGTTGGGTTCGAAACTCGGAACGGGCAGCGTTCGGAAAAGTTAAAATTGTGACTACATTGCTCGACTTTCGAGCTTTACTACGCGTAAACTATCAATGTTAGATATATGACCTTAAGTGCAACTCTCGTACGACGAAGTAACAAGCCCAAGAAAAAATATTTACTCCAACAATTTTTATCTATGGTCTTTTGTGTTTAGTTCTTGTGATAAAAATTGTCAGTAAGACAGCATTTCAATGATTTTTATTCCTTCAAATCTTTGGCTTTCTGAGAGAGGAATCTTCTTCCACTACGTAGGGTTCACAGGAAGCAAATAATTTGATTACCAGTATCGATCAGTCACCATTTAATAACCTTTCGTGTTAAATTCGATTTCAGGTAAAACCGGGAAAAGTTGCGGGTCAGGACGACGGAGAACCGAGCGACACGGAATACGTTGTGGAAAAAATTTTGGCCAAGCGATTCAACACGAAGAAACGATGCTCCGAATATTTATTGAAGTGGGAAGGATTCGCATAGTAAGCACATTTAAAAAAAAGATTCAAAAAACAATTTTGAAAGGGTGCAAAGTAGAACCTTGCACGTGGCTTCGTCATTTTACATATTTGCCAAACCTTGCTCTATGAGGAACTATGATACGATCAGACATTCTGAACACGTTTTCATGAACATCTCGAGAAAAAAAAAATGTTCACGAAAACAAAGCTTCCTCTATGAGAAAGCAAAAACATTAATCCCGAACAGTATAATGGCTGTTACATAGTTTGACGCGTTGTGGCAATAAAGTTGAGACTTCCGAAAGATTATTTATTTATTTATTTTCCAGCGAGCACAACACTTGGGAACCAGCCGAGACGGTGGGCACGTGCAAATTTCTTCTCGAAGAGTTCGAAAGAAATCTCGCCAAGCAGAAGGAGATCAAAGCCGCGCAATTGTTGCAACAAAATGCAAAAGCCGCGGCCGCGGCTGCGGCGGTGCGCAATGCCACGACGAAGACGTCGTTGAAGGCGGAACCCAGCAAACCCGGACCGAGCACAGCCGCTCAGACGACGTGAGTTTTACCCTCGTTGTCCGACGATATTTATTTTTTTCTATCAAATATGTTTTTCTTCCAACCTCATCGGCGTATTGAAAATTATTTGTGGACATTTTTTTTTTTTGAATGGCTGAAGTCACGTGGAATCGCTCATATATTTATTTTTCATTTTATTTTCTGTGAATTGTTAATGCGAGCGAATTTGATCGAATTATATGATGGTCAACTGATTATTCGTGTAGAAGGCCAATGCGCTCGAGCAAGACGAAGGCGATGGATCAGGTCAAGCAGTGGTGCGGTACCATGAAGGATGAGGATAACGACCGTAAGTGTAAGATGACATCCATTATTATTATTATTATTATTATTATTATTATTATTATTATTATTATTATTATTATAAATAAAATTATCGACGGGGGCGTTGACATTGCGGCCATCCTGGTCATCGGAAACAAACTTTTTTTTTTTCAATTCTATTCTTTACTAATGTGATTATCGTTCGACCCTCAATTTTTTTGCATTGCTTCATAATTACTATTTTTCCGGGCAAGTCAAACATTTTATTGTAAAAATCACAGTACTGTCTCTTTAACGCCGCTATTTTGTAAATTTTTCCTACAATTTTCTGATATCGGAGGAGCCGAACGATAACCCAATTAGAACGTAGCCCAAACGTTTTTCCATCCTCTCAAGGCGATGTGCTACCCATCGTCCGTCCCTCTCAGATTGCCACAAGTGCGAGGGAGATAGCGGAATCATTAAAACCCATTATTCTCCGTCCTGATTGAGGCAGGTGGATAAAACCCGGGAACGGTTGACTCGGTAATGTTCAGAGGCATTCAATCGTTCTCGAGTTTCATCGTAAATATCAATCGTCACCGAGAACAATGGTTTACAGTTTTCCGTTACCGACCGAGCACTAGCACATCGCCTTGAATCGAAAACGCTGAGAATACAAAAAAAAGAACCAATAAAAAATAAATAAAAAAAAATTATCCTTGCGACCTAGTTTTGGGAAAGCGTCGAATGGATTGCACGGACAGCGATTCGGAGGAAGCCGGTAGCACAACGGCAAAGCGTATGAAGGGTGAAACAGCGAGCGACGACGATTGGACGTGCGAGTCGGAAGACGATCGTATGGGTGGTGGCCGAAGCGACGTGATTCAACGTGCGTTCAACCGCGCGAACGCCCAATCAAACGGAGCCAACAGATCCGCATCGTCAACCGATCTGGCAACGTCGATGGGTCTGCAATCCCCCGAATCCACGAAAACAACAATCGCGACAACCCCGGTACTCGTGGCAAACGCCAAAGGCGTCGTCAAAGTGGATCCCAAACAAATGCCAAATCTCACATCCGGTGTCTACGTGATGTCACGAAAAGACGGTATAATAAAATTGGATTCTTCACCGGGTGGTAAAATCGGCGGAAAATCATCGTCCCAAACTCAGGGCGTGTTGATGGTGCAAAATCGTGGGGAAAACGTAAACACGGTTGTTCGCAAACAAGTAATATCGTCGAATCAATCGAATTCCCAAGCCGTGAAAGTCGTGTCAAAACCGGATGGCAGTCAAGTCGTCACGCAAATGAAAGTAATCACAAAACCCATGGGAAACAAAATGGGTGGTCGTGGAAGCGTCGGAGGAATGTTGACGCAAAAATCCGAACCTATAAAAATTCAACCAAAACCCGATCCCAATCAGATGCAACAGATTCACGTGGTAACGGCTGTGCCAAGCCCAATGGCGCTTCAACCGCGTTTGACGACCACCACGACGATACGTCCGAACGCGACGTTGCAACGAACACCGGACGGTCGTCCGTTGTTGCCGCGACCGACTCTGCGGGCGACCACGCCCACTAGCGTGCTCGGTATGACGGGCAATCGCACTCCCGTGCGCGCCCCGGGACCGCGTACCGGTCAATCCGCCCAGCCGCCCCGTCAGATCTTGCAAAAACGCGTGATAGCCAGTCCGCAAACGTCAACGAGTCCCCAAACCCCGGTAACGACTCAGATACGCGGTAAAACCGGTACAACAGCTTCGCACACGGCTCAGATGCAACAAAAAATCGGTGGTAGCCCGACGCAAACGAAATTCACGACAAAAACCCCGACGACAACGACGGGCAAGCCGCAATCGTTGTTGTCGCCACAACAAAAATTATTAATGGCCAAGAGAAAAGCTCAGGAGGCTGTGGGACTTGCGAAATCGGGCGGTGCGCGTGGTTTGTTGGCCGGTGCGCGTGCTGCGCAGTCGCGCGGTCGAGGCGCGGCAGGCAAAAACCCGAGCGCCGCCGCGATCGGTCAAACTTCGTTGACAACGATGGGTAACAAACCCAAGGAAAGCAAATTGGCCGAGGGCGACGGTTTGCACATGGAATTTCACGAAGTCGGTACGGAAGAGAGCAGCAGCGACGGTGAACCCGACATTCCACCGGTCGACGCGGAAACCTCGGCCACCACGCAACCGGAAAGTCCACCGCGACCGTTCACGCTTTGTCCATTGACCGGACGCATAATCGGTCCCGATGGCGAACCCGTTGACACACCGGTGGAACCGGAAACTCCGGCGATCGTCACGTCCGTCGTTCCATCGACGGCTTTGCAAGTGGCCATTGTGCCGAGCATCGGTACCACGTCGACGACCATCACAACCGCCACGACGACGTCGACGTCGAACATGATGATAACCACACCGATCACACACACCGAAGTCACGAACAACGACATTGTGACAAACGCGGCTGGTGCAGCGACTGGTGAACTCGTTTTACCGTCTTTGGACGCGTTGACCGACGCCGCGGGTATAATGAGGGTCGAAATGAGTCCGGGTGGCACCACCGGCACCATCGTACAGACTCAAGAAACTTCGCAAATTAATTTGAGCGGTGTTAACGTTAGCGCGCCTGATCTACCGTGTTTGGACGATACAATGACGACGGGTAACGTTGTCAACGATAGCGGCAACACGGTTAACATTGCGGAAACAACGTTACCCATGAGAACAACGGATCCGAATATTTTTACCACGACCGTTGTCGCAACCACCACGAACAACAATAACAATAACGACAACAACAATGTTAGCAACATCAGCATCAGCAGCAGCAGCAGCAACAACAACAACACGACAACCACGACGACGAGCGTTGCTTCCGTTGTTTCGGCGGTTGAACCAGTTAAATCGGATAACGTTGATAATACGCAAAATATTCAACAGGATGATAAAGTCAATGAGGATAGGCAGCACGTTAATGCCGATGAGACTTCGGGTCTTGTTACGATAACCGGTGAGGATGGGGTTGTTTATCAAGTGGCCGGTCACGCCGAGGACGGACAGACGCTTTTGGTGACCCGTAGCGGCGACGGTGATCAATCGTGCGTTTACGTGACCGCCGAACAACAGGGCGACGATGGTTCCGTATTGACGCTGGATCATGCGGTTGCCGAAGCGGTTGCTCAACTCATACCCGATCAGGTCAATCTTGCGCCACAATTTTACGTAAAGGAGGGCGGTGACGAGCAGAATGACAATCAAATGGTCATGTCGATAATGGACGGGAGCGGTGGCAACGTCGCCGGGGGACAGGAGGATCCCGATGGTCAGGCTCAGGTCGTTGCACAAGTCGTACAGGCCGACGAACCCACACCAGGTCAGTTTTATTTCCTTTTTTTTTCTTTCTTTTTGCGTTCTCATGAAGAAAGCTATGTGACGGTGGGAAAACCTCCATAAGAGAGTTCCTCGTCAGATTTTCATGAAACTTGGCATACTTATAGGTATTGATAAGAAAAAGTTTCAGTTAAATTTTTATGGCTTTTCGGAGCGCGAGAAAAAATATATCAACACTTTTATTATCACACGTTTAACATAATGCCTTATGGAGAATCACGCTCAATTTGATATAATACAAAAAGTCCTCGTCAGATTATAATGAAAACACTTGAGCTGCAAGTGGAATATTCGGAGAACATTTTGGGCACTTGAAAGTAGAGGTCAGGAGACTGTGATGATAATAATAAGCAAATAAACATCGGGAAAATACAGTTTATATGAGGAGTTGGTCGTGATGCAGTAGACATGGCAACGTTGCGCGTTTGTTTCCCATCTTCTCTCTCCCTCTCACGAATCAACATCATAACACGCGACGTTGTCACATCAAAGTACTACGTACCTCAATCAGGAAATGGTATATCTCAGGCTTGCTTTGACTCTTACAGTTTGTGGGATACTACCTTAATTTCCAAGGAGGGTTTTCTCCGTGTCCGAATGAAACGAGAGATCTGTGAATAATTCGAAGTTATACTCTACATGGCCGAATTATTCAGAAATTAAAAATTATTATACGTATGTCCGTATATTGTTTCCTCATAGAGGAAGCTGTCTAACGGTGGACGTTTTTTTCTGGCGAGAGATCTTCATGTCACCTTAACTTTTATTTTCTCATTGCTATTTCATTTATTTTATTTAATTGTATTTGTTCTTTGTTCTTTAATGATTGGCAGGTGGTACCCGACGAGTGGTTTTACTATTGCCCGATGGAAATTTGATGATGACGGAGGTCGACGAGGAGCAGTACGCCGCCCTCGAGCTCGACAAGTGAGTAACCGCATGTCACGAGTCGACGAGACAACAGCCATCGTCGAAGACAATGATGAAACATGAGACTACATAAAATAAAATTCGAGAAAAAAGAAAATAAAAACAAATGAAGATGAAAAAACAAAAACGAAAAAGAAACAACAACAACAAAAACCGAGAAATAATAAAAAAAAAAAGCCCCCTGCGCCGATGCGCGCGCACGCGACGCTTTTGTCAACAATGAAGATCCCGTACAAGAGAGAGAGAGACATGGGTAATCGTGAATGTATATATGTAAGAACGTTTACTTCGTACGAGAACGAAGCGCGAGAGAGAGAGAGAGAGTTGGGCAGAGGGGGGAGGGGGTGGGTGGGCCGGCGGCGGCGCCGACTGGGGAAACGAAAAATTCGTACGACCTCGATTAAACGTGTGTAAAGATTGAATGAAACTTAAAAAATGAAAGAAAAAATAAAACGAAGGAAAAACAAAAAAATTATAATCAATAACAGCTCGAGAAGGTATGACAACATAGTGGGAAAAAAAAAAGAATAATTCGCGGACCGATAAAATTGGCAATTGGACCATTCAACCCCAACAATCTACTATTTAGATTAAAAACAACACATGATGAAGAAAATGAATGAATAAATAAATAATAGTTATAATAATAATAATGCTAAGATAAGAAAGACGCAAGTTAAAAAAACAAAAAAACAAAAGAAAACAATGTTTTAAAACTTTTCCCCCCCCTCAATGTGTAACGGATACCGCCGATTTATTTTTTATTGTTACATTTAAATTGTAACGACGCGTGCGCATAGAATTATTAGCCATTAACAATATATATATTGTGTAATCCTCCCCCCTTCAATGGATATCGCAGAAAGGGATGACAAATTGAATACACAAAATGATGTATTTGACAAAACGTTTTGACGTCGGATACGGTGAAGAGTGGTAAATACAACGTATCTTTAAGGATCTAATCACCATCTGGGTTTTAATGAATTTGTGTTTTTTTTTCTTCTTCTTTTCTTTTTCTTTTTTAATTTTTTTTTCTAATTCACGAGAAGCAGCATCTCGATATCGCACGTGAATCCTGTGATTCGGTGACAACGATTATCGTTATAATGCTTCTCCATGGCACACAATAAAACGTATATGTGGAAAAAAAATAATGGTATGAAACCAATTGTTGTTCTCGAATTGGGAGAAGCTAATCGCGTCTCTCTCTCTCTCGCACTCTCTCTCTCTCTCTCTGTCCACCTCTTTCTCTCTCTCTCCTGCTTTCTGTTTCGATTACTTTTGATTATTCGAGTAATCAATCAGCCAATGTACGAGTCGAATAAATACATTCTTATACGGATAACGAACGGATCTTTTTTTTCACCCGTTGAGAAATCAAAAAAAAAAATTTTGGGGTGTGCTCTTCGGGAGTATTTTTTTTAGTCCTACCACCAACTTTTCCCGTTTTCAACGACTGGAAAAAAATAAAAATTGTTTTTTTCACACAGTCTAATAAACATGCATTTATTTTCTTATTGTTTTACTTGAACGCTGGATAAATCCGGTCGAGATGTCAAGCCGATTGGGCTCAAATTTGACAGCACCTACTTCGAATGTTAAAGTCGCCATACTAATCGATATTGCCTTCTTATCAACACACCCCATCGCGTTAATTGTAAAATTGTTATCGTGGCCAACGCGACGACAAACGAAACAGAGAAGGTTGGTAACCACAGACGTCACAGATAAAAACGGAGAGAAATGGCATCGCCGACTGTGAATGAAAATTCTCGAGGCAACGTCGAACACGTGTTTCACGATTTATTCCAGAATTTTTCGGAATGGAACCCCGAGAATCGTCGATCTTACGTGCCGGACGTCACGGATGCCTGCAAAGCGGTAATTAATTCAAACCTAGAACCCCGTCAAAAATTATTTTTTTTTTGTTTTAATTCTATTATTCACGAATGTGACTATCGTTCGAGCCTCCATGTTTTTTTTGCATTGATTTATACACAATTACTATTTTTTTTCGAGCCACGAGAGGTTAACATTTTATTGTGAAAATCAGAGTACCGTCTCGGAAGCGACGCCATTTTGTAAATATCTTTTCATATCGGAGGGCCCAACGATAATCACATTCGTGTAATAACGTAACTAACAACACGAATCAGCATCTGTTCGTTGCAGCAAATCGTGATTCATGAAAATGCGATGCGAGATATAGAAGATGCGGAGCATAAGGTCGATGAGGTCGAGGCAAAGCGTTTGGAGAGACTGATGAAAATTCGTAACAACGCCAGAGCCGTCGAATTGATGAGACTCAGGAGACAACCCTTGTGCACGAATTTGAATGACGATGTGGCGAAAAAATACGCACTGCTGGAATCGTCCGATCTGTGGTCGAACAACGGCGAAGATTTTCGCACTAACGAGATGTCGAGATCGACGTGGAAGCGAAGTCCGTCATCAGCGAGCAAAGATATCATCTTCGAGGTTCCCGAACAAAATTCCGTGCCCGATGAAAAAACCCGGAATCGCGAAAATAATCGTCGCAAGGGACGAAAGGTCAAGAGCGATTACAGCATCGCACGTGACGCAGCCAGGCTTCGGACGCCCTGGAAAAGCATTATGAGAACACAGACCCGAATGATCGTTCTTGTGGCCGAACCGAATCGCGTTAAATTTCATAATTTCGAACCGCGAAAAATTTATAGAGTATGACTATTGTTGGGAAACACATTCGTACATGAAAAAATTTGTAAAATAATTGCGTCAATAGCTTTTTGACCATACGACTCAACGGATTATCAATTTTGACGTCTTATTTTCTTTGTAATGAGACGACTTCGAAAATGAGACGTCGGAATTGATCACGTCACGAAAAAAAAAATTATTAATTTTATTTTTTTTAAATTATCATTTTTTAATTATTAATTTAAAAATTATAATTCAAAACCATGAAATATTTTTTTTTTATAGTTCAAAAATAAAAATATTCACTGTTTCTATTACGTCCATATTGGTTCTCGAAGAAATATATTTATATATATTATCTATTGCACAATTAACACAAATAATTATTATCATAACGAAATTATTACGAATAATATTTATCGTCAGGCTATTACAGAAATTTGTATCGATGAAGAACGTGAGCAGCAACACGGTGGCAAAGTTTCATATGGAACCCCGATCGTCATCGTCGAAATTTTCCATCGTCTTCGACTCGCCCCTCGGTGATCGTCGGAACCTCGCGCCGGGAATGAACGTGAAAATGATGATCTCGTTCAGCAGCGACAACGGTGACGATGCCGAGGAACGCATAGTCTTCAAAGTGCAATTCGGCGAGCCGGTAATCGTGGCCGTGAACGCGTGCAGAGATCCTCCGATTCTCAAGGGTACGATTATACGATCGACCAATTGCAATGCGAAAAAATTCGACGAATGCATTTTTTCCAATATCGAAAATTGCAAACTCGTTGGAGAATCTTCGGAGGATTCTTGGGACAATTTTGCGAATAACGAAGGTAGCTGGAGCAGTGAGACTGTAAGCATTCTTTTTGGAATTCGAATTTTCGGTCTTGTTTAAATTTAAAAAAAAAAGTTGCGCATTACCGACCAAGACTTACCTTATGAACATCTACTCGTTATATTAATTGGTTCAAATTTGAGCCTTAAATGGTTAAAAAATATAGAAAATTTATATAAAATTTATATAAATATAAAAATTTTTTATATTTTTTTTGCAAGATATATATTTTTTAACAGTTCGAAAGCAATTACGTGTACGTCCGTAGAAAAGAATTGGCCACGTGCGCCCCTGTGCCGTTTGCGCCTTTGGATTGCAAAAAATGTTTCGTAGGCGAGAAAATTGTTGTCACGACGAGATTGAAAAATGTCGGTGGCGACGGAAGATTCTTCACGATGAGCGAGTTCGATTGGAATTCCATGAGCATCGATGTGAGCTATTTAAAAATATTATTATTATTATTATTATTATTATTATTATTATTATTATTATTATTATTATTATTATTATTATTATTATTATTATTATTATTATTATTATTATTATTATTATTATTATTATTATTATTATTATTATTATTATTATTATTATTATTATTATTATTATTATTATTATTATTATTATTATTATTATTCTCGGTCACTATATTGAGTTGTGAACATTGCAAATTGATCTTTTATTATTATTATTGTTGTTTTTTTTTCAATCAGGATATAACGACGGATAACAAAATAATATTGCCACGTTTTTCAATTCGGCCTGCTTACTTTGCTCTGAAACGCAACGAGGAAGTTGACCTTCTCACCCACTTTTTTCCCGATTCACGTGGTGTTCAGGTCAGTCCGAAATTCCTTTTTTCAAATAAATCCACAAAAAATTCAGAGCATGAAAGAAAAAAAAATTAACAACTCGAGCTTACACGAAAAATAAACCTCGTGGAAAAAGTGTTTTTTATCCTAATTCGTGGTCGCTAAAAACGAAATTAACTCTCATTCATTTTTCCAAAAAAGCCGCCATTGAAAAATAATCAATGAAATATTAATAATAATGGAACCTGCGATCATCAAAACCTGTAAAGAAAAAAAAATTCCAACTCAAAAGAGCAAATAAGTTTTCAAAAAAGCTTGAAAAATTCACTTTTTTTTTAATTTCAGCAACTCTGTAATTCAAAGAATACCATCTTGGTTGACACAAGAAGTAGATTGTCGTGAAGGGAAGGAACGTACCACGAGTCCAATCTTGAGAACGATCCATCGTTCTCAAGATTCCTGTCGATAACTGAAAAAAAAAGGTCAAAAAATATGTTTCTAGCTAAGATCTCGAAAAAGCTTTTTTGGAAAAATGATTGAGTGTCATTGTCTTTCTCAGCGACCTCAAATTAGTCTATATAACCCTTTTTTTATTAGGTTCTCATAAAAAATGAAAAATTAATGAACTATTGCAATACAATCTGTGCTCTGAAAAAAAAAAAAAAAAAAAAAAAAAAAAAAAAAAAAATCAAGGCAATGATCGTCAATCTGTTCAGGTTGACAAATTGTACATTGCTTGCGACAACCTGGCGTTACATCCCGTCGAATTGTTAGGCGACGGAGTCCTTTATGATCCAGGCATTGTCACGTTGAACAACGTACGTACTTCAATGCCAAGTCAAATTGAGGACTGACCGAATTTTCGTCAACAAAATAGTTCGAACGAAATTTTTACGAACATTCCTTCACCTCGCAGCTTGTCGAGCGAAACTATGGCAGGCAAAACAAGAACAAAGAAAACTGCTTCGAATTGACAATCAACATGGGTTTCGGAGTACCGAATGACATTCTCGAAAAGTCGATTGCCGTGTCGAATACCAGCGATTTGGAGATTCATTACCGCTGGACGACCGGTTTGACCAAGTTCGGAGAGACGAGGTCCGAAGCGCAAACGTGGAAAGATTTGCCGTGCGATTTCTTGAGCATATCACCAAGCGGCGGCTTCTTTCAGCCATGTTCCAGCGTTACTTTTGCCATAGCGACGGCATTGACAGATTTAACGACCGATATCTATCGCGGGGTGCTGCAATTGTATCTCGAAGACATACCAGCGGCAGCGATACCCCCAGAGTTTGCGGGACGAACGGAAATCAGCAGAAATAATCGAAGATTGTGCGAATTGGTAATTCTTTCGTTCGTTCATTCTCGTAACGTCGGATCTCGTATTTCGAAATCAATAGAAAGTACAAACACATTGAACAATTGGTAATGAATTTTAATGGAAAACAGTCCATGGACATACTCGACAAAGAAATCGAACTGTGGGTCCGTTGTACCGCATCGTCTTATTCAGAACCGTTTTCTTACGTCGAGTCATCGGAGACTTTTGAATATCGCAGTGAACAGCATTCCGACGATTAGCTGTTTTTCGGTGTGTCGATCTTGGTCTGTGTATTTAACATTTACCGATTCAACACGCACCGATATAACACGAGCAAATTCGACATTGATTATCAACAGTCCGTTCGAAAATAACCCAGACTTAGAATAAATAAAAAAATATTCACTTCGAATTTATATTCGAAGTGAATATTTATATAATTTTGTTCCTATAAATTGACGAAGTCAATTATAGGAACAACAAAATTCTCTTTTCTTTTCAAACATGATAATCAATAATACTACGGCATGTTTACAAACAAATTAACCGACCGAATGTGCAATCGTAAGAATTGCACAAAACAAACAAAAAAATTACATACATATGTTGAAACAAGTTGAAAATAATTATGTTAAAACCATGAAAAATATCCGATTTTATGTTGAATTTTATCGAATATCAACATTCACGAATGTCAGAGAGACCGGTTATCGTTAATGTAAATCAGAACATAACCGCTGTCAGCGACTCCGAAGTGAATAAATTCTCGAGAGTTAAAAAAAGAGAATCATTGAAACAGGGATTCATCGACCCGTCGATAAAACAGATTCCTCATGGTGGGACTGGTCGACGTTCCATGGTGGACGGTGGACGCTGCGGTCGCCCCCGCGCGCGCCATTGCGGCGATCCGGAACCTTTATCCGAACCCCAATTTCTCTCTTTCTCTCTCTCTCTCTCTCTGTATTTTTCCATGTCGGTTATATTTTTGTTTCTTTCTCTTTCTCTCTCGCATCATCTGTATGCATCTATATTATCTATACACATCAAAATGTATATCCATTCCGTTTGATATTTTTCATTCTCTCTCGCTCTCTTTCGCTCCACTGAAATTGCTGAAATGGAGGTAGACATGGAACGCTGACTCCCGTGATGGCAGCAGCCAATGGAGCTTGACAAGAGAGACATGCATTAAATGGTACCTCGTTCTTTTTCTGTACAGTCGGATGAGAATATTTGAGAGCGCATGACGGGTTGCAGCATTTAAGTCTGCAACGCGTCGAGCTGGACCTAATATTCTCACCCGATTGTACAGAGAAGGACAAACATACCAATCAATGCTATCTCTCTCGGCAGGCTCCCCACCACGGCAGTCGGCGTTCCAGGTCTACCTATATTTCAGTCTCTCACTCTCTCTTTTACTCACTCCCACGAATGACGGTCTAGCGGCGGCGCAATAGTTCCTTTCCCGGCGGCAGGTGGAGCGCGCGGGGGTTCGCGATTATCAAGCGGGCGAATGAAGAGACGAAGGTTGCGCCAATCAGGGCGCGGGCGAGAAGTGCTTGTCGTGCTTGTGCTGCTGCTGCGAACCCCGAGTCTCGTGAAAATAGTGAGTTATATAGAAGAGCAAGTGAGCGAGGTGCTAGTTAGCTATCCGCTGCCTGGCTGTCAGTTCCGCACATTCGAGGAAGGCAACACACGACGTACCTCGTCGTGCTCGTGCAGTCGTGCTCGTTGCGGAACGCGGCTCTTTCTCTATTTCTTTCTCTTTACACACACAGACACACACTCTATCTCTTTCTCTCTCTATCTTTTTCTCTAAAATCACATTCTTCCCGACAACGAACAATACACTTACACACACACACACACACCGATTGCCGTGCTCTCCTTTAAACTCTCGGGGTTATCACGGTCGCGCGGGTTCGTCCGAACGGGCCTCGGCCGAGAGAGAGAGAGAGGAAGAATACACATAGTTATTCATCGTTGGAACGCGACTGTTTGCTCGATCCACTCTCTTGTTTAAAGTGTCGGATATCATCGTCCGTAAAAAAAAATATATATATATATATATATACATCAACCGTGCGTGTATCAGTGCTACGCTTATTCCACCTGTCAACGATTTAACGAACACGTTGAACACGAAGGAGAGAAAGAAGAAAAACAAACAAACAAACAAAACAACAACGCAAAATCACAACAAAAAACAAATCACAACGTGAAAAACATTTATATTTATTTGTTTATTTATTTATTTTAAGTACATATTGCGAATATAACAATTTGCGGAACACAAAAAATTGTGACAAACCGAACGAATGACAATTAACGAATAATTCACAGGACAGAGAGAGAGAGAGCGGTAGAACGGATAATGACGTAGGATTCCGAGAGAGTTTTCGGACTGGCGGTGTGGTGCCTGTGTGTGTGTGTGTCGTCGCATGCATCTATCTATATCCATCCATCGTTAGGCAGTAGTGGTGGGGTGGTGGTAGTGGTGGTGGTGTTGCTGCTGCTGCTGCCTCTGCTTCTGCTGCTTCAACGTTCGGAACAGTGCGTGAAGATAGCGTCGTGAGCGTCGGACGTGTGCACCACGCTCTTTTGGGGCGTATGTGTGTGTGTGTGCGCGTGTCGTGTTGTTTCACCGAGGGTTGTGTGGAACCGTGATAACCGGTGGATGACTGTCAACACCCCGACGACGACGACGACGGTGCGCCACCACCGTAAATAATATTATTCAACGAAGCTTCGAAGAAAAACAAGAATAACGAAACAAACGAAGAACAAACGTCATCATCGTCTCGAGCCTCCCCCCCCCCGTGGGTGTCTATATGTAATTCAGATATACGCACAAACATATATAATACATATATATATATATACGCGTAAAGAGACATAGCAAATAATTACGAACGATCAAGGTTTTCAATTGTTGTATAAAAAGCCTGGCGTAATCAGAACCGACAATCGTGGATAACAATGGACGACGCGAAAATTTTGCGATGAGCGTGTTTGGCTCGAAAAATCGCGAGTTACGTCGATTCGTGGTACATCGGGTGACGGATTTTTCACGACTTTGAGGGGGAGGCGAAGAGAAAACCGTGTCCTACCCTCTTTATACCGACCCTCCCCTCCGCCCCTTCCGCGCCTCCATCCCCGTCACGCATCGGGGTACCCAACGACCTTCCCCCTCCCCCGCCCGCCCGCTCTTCCCCCCCGTCCGCCCCTCGCACATTGGCTTTGGGGTCTTTGCTTCCGGATTTCGTCCTTACGTCCGGGCCTCTCTGGGGGCGATCACCCTCCACCCCCCCACCCCACCCCCGATCCCACCCGCCGAACGAAGAATCTTCCGCCTAAGGGCATTTACGAACTCTCCCAACGTTACCGCGGCGGGGTACACACACGCACACACAACAAAAACAAAAACAACAACAACCACCACCCGAATAGACATTCCTCGTCGGGGTGGACGACCAACCGGGGACGTGCACATCATCGTGGGACACAATCGTGACACCCAGCAGCGCAAACGAGAACGTGCACTAACAACAACGAGAAAAAAAAACAGCGAATTTTTTTGTTTGTTTTTGTTTACCCGTCGGTATACGGGGAATTCGAGATCCGTTGGGATTCCACGAACGTGAATCGTTAACGACGGAGTATAAACGTATAACGGTTTTGTTGTTGTTGTTGTTGTTGTTGTTGTTGTTGTCCGACTGCGGTCGTCGTTCGCTCGTTTGAGAAGTGAACGAAAAAAAAAAAAAGAAAAACGACGTGTGGTCGAGTGGTGGCTGGTGCGTTGTAACCCCCCGCCCTTTTTTTTTCATTTTTCATTTTTTCGCGTTGAAATACGCGAAGGAGTCTCGCGAGATTCGCACGGAGCGAACGGTGCTGAGACAGAGCGTCAGCAGCACCACGAGAGAAAGAGAGAGAGAGAGCGGCATAACCGAGACGTTTGTCGGTGGTTTTCAGACTGCTAAAAATACTAATATGCGCTAAAGTCGCCGTGGGCGACGCGTGGCGTGGCGGGGGGAGGGGAGGGGCGGGCGGAGGTGATCGCGGGGCGGCACGCCAGAAGCGAATGAAACGCAAAGGGGGATTCGCGGAGAGACGAGGAGGAACGTACACACGTTAGGAACGAGGGAGAGCCCAGGAGCAAACGTCATTCAACGACGTACTTGTACATATAAAACGTACATGTACACAAAGGGATAATAAACGGAGAAATTAAGACTGTTGGATATCCGCTTGTCCATCCACTGTGACGTTCGAATCAACAAATTGTTTTTTTGTCGGTGCAAAAAAAAAATCAAGAAGAAGAAAAAAAAATCATTGCCGGCGTTTGACCTCGACGAAGAATCCTCCGAGGTTTAAAAGCGTTTGCGTTTTGCGGTTTGGATTTTGGATCCTGCGAGTGCCTCAGGTCACATCGTTGGGTCTGGGGTGAATTGCAGGGGTCGTTCGTAATTGGACGTCGAGGATAGATGAAATAAAAGCGAGGCCCGCGAGGTTCGCTGTCCTTGCTGATTGAGCTGTGCGTTCACACACGCTGCCGCTGACGTTTTGCTAGCGCGACGGCAATTGTTGTTTTTTTCGAGGGAGAACCAAGAGAGAGAGAGGGAGAGAGTGAGGAACAGTCTCGGATCGTTTGTCATAACAGTGATTCGTTAACGAGGATTGCGAATAAACTCGCCGACGAATAGGTGGGTCTCAGAGGTGTCGGGAAATCGTCCGAGAAGAGGGGCTTGTGCGATCAAACGACGAGGAGGCGAACCGCGGGACACCCGCCACGACCAAGATGGCCGACCTCGAGGCTGTACTCGCCGATGTGAGCTACCTGATGGCCATGGAGAAGAGCAAATGCACACCGGCGGCCAGGGCGAGCAAGAAAATCGTTCTACCCGATCCCAGGTATGTCCGTTTACTATCGTCCGGTTAATTAGAGCTTGTGATTCACGTTTACCTTTTCTTTCCTTTTCAGTTTATTCATTTTTCATCGTATTATTTTTTTTTCACACGTGTCAACGATTCACAGATTGTTCATTGTGAAAATAAATTTTTTTCGCGCTATATGGACCGCTAGGTCGTCCTAGGGTGGCAGCGGTATATAGAAAAAAAATAATAACGTAATTTGTTCGAAAACAGTTTGCTTTTTTCGTGAGTGAAAAGAAGGAAGCCGTATATTTCGTCTCAGTAGCAGCAGCAGCAGCAGCATTATTATTATCAATAGGATAATCGGCGGAGGAAGCAGCAGTTACATGTTTGCTCATCTCGAACGGAGTAATCGGACAAGCTCGACGATAAACCACCACGTGCCGGCCATCTCGAAGATTCCCTCAAGAAGAGGGAAGAGGAAAGAACAAGCTTGATCCGCACGTGCTATTTGCATTCGGGATTCGCAGCAGGAGCACGGAAAACCGAAGATCAAACAGAGAAACGAAGATATGAAGAGTGTGAAAAAAAAATGTAGTTGTAGCCGTACGGGCCACGAGTGTTTATAAACACCGGGAACGTCGCGCGCTGACGTTGGTGCACTCTCGGTGCATCGATCTAGCGTAGCTGCTCTCGGCTCGCTTTTCCGTGCATTCACCGAGCGCGAGAGCAGCCGCCCACCTTTGAGCCGACCGCGGCGCGCGCTGCCTCGCTTCCTCCTCGAGTGCTCCCGGAACTCGCGGGGTGCCAGTCCGCGCACTGGTTGTCCCCGTGCCCATTCCGTGAATATCCGAATGCGAAGCCGTGGAGGATTACCCATTTTGCCTCTTGCGATCGGCACTGCATCATTATTGCTCACGGGGGGCTCATTGTCGGGTCTTCGTCGCTTTCTATAAGGGCACAAAACTCATCCACGACCTTCTCTCCACCCGCCCCCGCCCCCACCCCTCACATGTTATTGTACCGTTGGTACGTCCCCATTTCGTAACGGATTATCCGTCTCTCGTTTCGGCTTTATCTGGAACTCCGGAACTGGGATGAGAATTTCATTCAATGAAAATCCATAACGATGATCGCTTTATCAAACAATGGAGTTATAGATAATTATCACGTGGCGATTCACAATTTTTCACATTTTTCTGCGATAGTGAATAATCGAAACGGATTATCGGTGTACGTATCGATGATAAAATCCATGATTATTCACTCGTGAAATTATTTTAAATGCATTATCGTTGAATGTAAAGCCCAACCGTGGTTCTGGATTCGACGTAGCTTTCGGGGCTTCGGTAATCTCTCTGGGCTGAAAAGTACGCGAGCTCTTTCCGGCTCGCTAACGGGAAATATACGGACGAAAGAGTGAGTGAGCGAGAAAATCTTATCGGGATTCTTAAAGCTCGTCGAGTTTCAACTCCACACTCGCTCACTTTTACCCTGTTCTTCGGTGATTCCTCGGTACGATTCTCGGAGAGAATTGGATCGCTGGAATTTATCGAGTGAACGGAAGCGATCAGATGTTCCTCCGGCTGTAGCGGGTGGACCAGTATCGAAGCACTACGTTTATTATCTTTTTGCTCTTTCGGCCCCTGTCCCCGCCCACGCTCCCAATCTCGTGCCACCGAGTTTTACCGCATTTGAGGGCCATTGCGATTGTCCTCTCTCCGGTTTCTCGGGCGCGTTCGCCGTGAGGAATTCTACCGGATCAATCGCGGTCCGAATTTGTCGGAAGAACGAACACGGAGAACAGTCGAGGAGTTTCTGGCTCGTCGACTGTATCTGCATCACGTCTCTCGACTGGCTCTCGTGCGAAAGCCAGACGGATCGGGAGACGTGGCGGTTCTAATGGAATTGGGCTGCGATGAGGTTTCAAAGTAATCACGGAATGGAGCAATTGTCTTTGAAGTTGATACACGGAGAAACCTTTTTTTCTTTCTTCTTTTTCTTTTCTCAATCTCGAATTTATTCGCATATCAAAAGGGGCCTCACATTTGAAAAAAAAAGGTTTTTTAAAGCAAATGAGAATGCTGAAACATTATTGTGAGAAAGGGTCATGGAATATACGCGATACATTGTTTTATTTATTTGCAAAAATGATAACCGTCTTGCGTTGGTCGTAGGTGGTTGAAGGATGGAAAAGGCGTCGAAGACTCTCAAAAGGGTGATCTCTTCGTTTGAGTGCACACGAACGGGAGAAACGTACATAGCAGAGTGATCTTTCTGTGTAACTGCAACCCTTAGATTTTTCAGAGCGCGTCGAGCGCGCGCACTTGCACCCTCGCACACACACACACACATGAACACCGACCGATATGCCACGCTCGAGCATCGACCCTCCCCCCATTTCTCGTTGATAACCTCGCGCCCGAGCGTCGGCAAACCAAACACCCCCGTTGAAACGTACTGGTAGAGCCATGAAGTTCCAGCACTGGCACGTATTTTTTCAACAATTATTTTCCACGTATTCGCCAACAAAGTTTTTATGAACCAAACACCCCCCGTTTTCTCCGTTTTTTTATCTTCTTTGATTGACGATTCATCGATTCCCACATATTCATAACCCTCTGATATTCTCTCTGCTGTAATCCACGTTTGTCAACTGTCAGACGGTGAATGTGATTTTTAGATGTTTTGGGACATTCTGAATACGTTTTCATGAACATCTCGAAAAAAAAAAAATTCATCAAAACAAAACTTCCTGTATGAGGAAGCAAAATAAAAAATTCGACCGCATTACTACGTAAACCCATGAAAAGTGTTTTCATGAAAGACTGGAGAGTCATTCGAGAGACGAAAGTTGACCCACTGTCTCAGCACAATCAATGGTAGAACCGACGACCACGGTAATTGCATACCTCGTGGACCGTTTGCCATTGTCCCAAACTCTTGCCACCTTAAATCAGTTGAAAAGTTTCTTCAACGTTGTCGTCGAGGAAACTCGGAGGAAACAATGGCGAACAAAAGAGACACATGATCCAGCTGTCGAAGGACTCCATGACGTTGGAAGTTTTCGACGATCGCTGCAGGAAAATCACGTCTTCGCTCACGATGTGCTTGTCAAACGATTTCGACGTGTAGGTGTTGACGATGATGAAGCGGAATGATCAAAGCCTTAGAGCGACGCGATGAAAAAAAAAAAAAATAAACCCAAACGATCGAACAGATGCGACAATGTGGACCCTTATGGGAGACAACATAATCAACGTGTCCCGAAGATATTTACATCCAAGCCCTTCGCTCGTGACCCTCACCCTCGTCGTTATCATCGTCACTGCTGCACGACTACGACGATATGCTTCCCGGTGGTAAACCGAAATCCCGTACCTTCTTTTCTGCCTGCAACGCCGCTCGCTTTACGAAACAAATTGGCATTTTAATAACCCTATCTCTATGCACGACGGTCTTTCCGCCTCGGTTCTCTTTTTTCGACCCCGGCTAAATAACCTCTGCCTTCCATTTCACGTGAAACATTCATGAAGCTAAATCTTTGGCCCATTCGGAAAGTGTAACCCTCAGCTGTGTATATGCTCGCGTCACGGAACCCCGGAACGAAGATTTTTTTTTTTCACTCCTCGTCGTGCATCGTTGCATCTTGCTTCACTCACCGAGCTCTCGCGCTTTTACATCTTTAGAAGCATTTCTTTGTTTCATTTTTGAAGCGACAGCTTTATACGTGTCTCACTCGTTGCATGTATTGTGCATTTTTTGTTTTCCTCACTCCTGTCCTTTTGTGTTTTAACATAACCAAATACCTGGGTGAAGTTGATTCACGAATGGTTCCAGGTTTCTGGATATATATGTGTGTGTGTGTGTATATATGTATAATCATCATCCTTGCTCCGTTTTTATCCGTTTGGCCGAGGTGATATAACGCCAACGCGGACCGCGTGCGACAACGTTTGGCATTTTAGTCACGGTCGTTTGCCGGGAGAACACATTGCCCGGTCCGTGAAAATACGTTGAGACGAATAAAAGATGAAAGCGTAGAAAAAAAAGGAACACCGGGGAATATACGATGGGCGATTCCACCGCACAACGGTTGAGCACGGATTTTCACGAGCGAGCAACGAATTTCCAACGTCGGTACACAACGATCCAGGCTCTCTCTCTCTCTCTCCCTCTCTCTCTCTCTCTCTCTCTCTCTCGCTCTTTCTCTCTCTCTCTCTGCTCGTACGGTCGTTCTATTTCGTTCCGGAATTTCTTCGAAGCGTGCGTATGAAAACCACAATACGGTCTAACATCTCGTTTAACACGAACGAAATAACAACGTTGAATTTTTGCGTAACTCTTACCGGAACACCTGCATTTTCATTCGTACGTACTCTCTCGGCGTTTGTATGTTGATGCGTGCATGCAACATGTATATATATATATATCGGGGCTTCGGTCATTACTTAAATCATTGGCATTGGACGCGTCTCGCAAGCGGGACTCGAATAGACTGGTTAGAGTATAATTCAGCTGGACCGCGAAGATCGTAATATCGCGGACAGGTATTATGGACGCTAGTTGGTTGGTTTCGACGAAAACTCAGGGTGTGGGGGTTTTCTCGGTAGTCTCGGTCGAGAGCCATCGACGTCACTGCGGGAGGACGAACGTTTATTAACGTTTGACCGAGTCGTAAAGACCTTGTCCAAATGACCACTCAAAAATGTTTAACTCAGTTTTCCATTAACTTTCAAAGGTCGATTCGTGTATGAGTGCATGTATAATGAAATCGCCATTTCGCCAACCGTCGCCAAAATGCTTTTGTTGTTTTCACGACTTTGAAGGATTTTCGTTGCGTGACGAATTTCAATTCTGTTAACGATATGGGGGGTGGGGCTCGAAGTTCGGAATGAGCATTGTTCAGAAAGGGAAAAATTTCGAACGCGCAATGCTTCGAACGACAACGTTACGAACGATCGCGGCGCAGAATGAAATTGTTTCGAATGGATATGTACAATATTCCAAACGCCTACCCGTCGCTGCGGTTTTCAACATTTCCCGACTTTCGAGCTTTCCCACGCGTGGATTATCGAAGTTAGATGTATAAGAAAATAGATGCATTTTTTACCTTCCCGTCCAAACGCTGGATAAACAACGCTATTGAGACCAAAAGTTCACATAAACAATGTTGTAGAGAATTGAATTTTCTATTCTAGAACATTGCTTATTCTGAACTTCGAGCCCCACCCGCATGAGAGCCCCGTTTATCAGTGCACTGTGGGGGCCTTCGATGGCCGGAGTAAAGGTCGGAGTGGTCATCAACCAGGGTGAAAAAATTCGGGGTTAAGGGTTGTTTCTCTCGGCAGTTGTTCCTCGACTCGCCAGAAGAGGCCGCTTTTCAACCCTTCGTCACACACGGTTACCCGACAGCTTCGAGTCTAGTGGGCTCTCTCGGAGTGTGGCCTCGAGCTTTCGAGCTTCCGGGCGGTGTCGCTAACTTTTCCAAAGATACGGCCCTGCCGAGACACGCGAGGAATACCTTGGACGAGGTTATGAACGTCGTTGCGAGTGGGTCGTTAGTTATGTCAAGAGGAAAAATGGCGGAGAAAAAAAGAGAGAGATAGATAATTAACTAATGACGCGACTGCCAACTAGAAAAAATCTGTCACGAGCGTCACGTGACTGTCGTTTCACAAGGTTCCCACGGAAAATATTGTTAACTCGTTCTTGTACAGCTTGATTCTTCGATATCCACGAGTCGTGGATTCTCAAAGTTGGCGTGTTTTATTGAAGCAGCCATCGATAATCGCTGAGCCCCATGTTTTTACACGACCAGACGCTACATTGCCGATCTCGCGTGACGGTAACACTTACGCAGTGTCTTCGTTCTCGTTTCTTCGGTGTCTTCCACACACACACACACACGCACACACACACACCTTCGTTATACGCGCTATAAAGTATCGTCGATTAGATTAGATTAGGCGTAATACAACGATCGTACAGGATCAGGCACTTCGTTCGCTAACTCGCAATCTCTCGCGTTCTACGTCATCCGAACCATTTTTTTCCCTTCACATTTTCACATTTATCAATCGAACCCGAGATTGATGGAAATAAGGGCGCGAGTCACGCAACACTTACACGACGATCAACGACAACGGAAAATGTTACATTCGTAATTTTTCACGACTTTCAGATTTTTATTGTGATATCGATGGATTATCATTTTACTGGCTTGTTTTTTTTTTTGCTTAACAATGTATATATTTATTTTATCTCAATTACCATTGTGGTGATTGATCCGTGAGGCGCGTCTGCAATCGTCTTGCCCTCCCCCCCATTCGTTTATCTATCATCTCTCTCTCTCTTGCTTATTCGGCAGAGCCGATAGCGGCTGCTGCAAAACGAGAAAAAGAAGAAGGCTCGGTTGTCCCGACCAGCGAGAGACGACTATCGGAGCTTTCCCTCCTCATACAAAATGAATGTAGGCCGGTTGGTGGTGGCGAAAAGGGCGGAAAAACACCGTTGGCCTGGCTCACGGAAGAAACAGCCTCGATCTCTCGAGGAGGGGGAGACGGCGGGTGACGACGCGGATGAAGCTTTTCTCAAGAACGGGGAAGGCGTGCAAAGAAACAGGTGTTTGCAGTGGTCGATCCGAGAGTCTTGAAACGGCTCGGGGCGGAAAGAAGTGGAGGGGGAAAGGAGGGTGACATCGAGCTTGACCCGCGAGATTCCAGACAACGCTCGCTGAAGGGGTTGCACAGAGCTTGATAGCAGACAACTCGTGTATTCATGCGTTTCACCGAGATTTCCACGTACTTTGTCCACAGCCTTGTGACCCGGCCTGAACCAACGCGATGAGACCGAAAAATAAAGGAAGATGAAAACAAAAATCTTGATACAAGAAAAGACAAAAGAGTTTGGTCGAGTCTCATGGTCAACTTAAGGGATCATCCTAGTGTGAAATTTTTTGATAATCGTTTTTTTTTTCTTTTTCATTATTCGACAGTATACACTGTAATCAACATTCTCACCAATTTTCAAATCGAAATTCGAATTATTTCGGTCGCTACAGCCTTTCTTAGCAGAAAGGATTGTAGCTTTACCTTAAACTAATCGGTCTGATTTTAAAAAAAATCAGACCGATTAGTTTATCCTAACTATCCAAAAAAAAAGTCGCGAAAATCTACTATTTTTCGTGGGTCACACTAGGATGATCCCTTAATCCACGGCGAGGACTTTTTACGCCTTCGCTGGGGGTGGATAACTCCCCTGCGGGTGACTCTGCCTGGTCGCTTCGCGAATATTCCCTCAATCTTCGTTTTCTCGCGCGTTGGCGGTTATGGCGAAGGCGACGGCGTTCCCGAAACGGTCCTGTGTCCCACTTGAGAAAATTGGCAATAAGTCTGAGGAATCTCACGAGCGCATCGTTCACCTCGACGCTCGTTGCCACTGACAGTTTTGCTGCTGCTGATGCTGTTGTTGCCGCTGTGCTGCACGAATACGAAAAGATAAGAAACGCCGAAAGTTTACCTACGGTAATTTCACGATTCTCAAAGCTTTTTCGAATTTTTATCGTACACATCGTTTGAACTTCATAGCTCGGTGGAAAAAATCCGGGGTAGGAAAAAACTTTTTGTTTGGGGGTGGTTGTTGTCGCAGGACTCTGTAAGGCATAACGAGATGTCTGGCGACTCATGGATGACGTGTCCCGATCTACACGACAATCGGAAAATATTGAAATGAAACAGAGTCATAAGATTTGTTGCAGTCTCCGTTGGAAACTTCGCTTTTTCAAACGTCTCGGGCAAACTTTTTTCTTCCATCTTCCAAATTGCCACGAACTTTTCGTCGGAGGGTTTTTTTTAAATTTTTTTTTTTGCCTTCTCGTAGGAAGCCGTGTGATGGTGGACATTTTTTTGTAACCGCTTTCTTCATGGAGGAACCTTCGTTCATTGCCGGATGATTCAGAGGAATGAAATCACAATTTTCAACTTGCAGCTTTTTATCGTTACGTTTTGTGAAAACGATTTCGGACCCAGATGCACAAACGATTATTATCGTTTACGATTATTACTACAGCCAAAATAATGGAGGAAAAAATCTGAATAAATTCAGGTACATACGGGGCATCAAGGACTACATCCTAAAAAAAATTTTAAAGGTTCTGAGGGGGGGGTCATCAAAACCGATGCCTATAGTCGGTAGAACGGTTCATATAGATTCGTTCGTATTAAAAAGTGATTAATTGCGAGTGTTAATTGTCATCGTCGGCCCAGATCGGTTTACATGTGGGTTTGAGTTCGATATGCCCCCGGACGTCCCATCGATACTTCACGGTGAAATATAAATTGCGTCGCGACGCAGTTGAATGTACGGCAAATTGAGGAAACGGCCGGACCAGTGTGCCCGACCGTTGTGTATGGAGAAGGGATTCGTTACAAAGTTGCCGTTGATGATCCAATTTCGTTGGTGTTCCAATTTGCCTCGTCGGAATTACCTGTGGCGCGGCAAGCGCTTGTTGTAATATATACATACATATATATATATATATATATTCCTACGAACCGTACGAGGCTTTTGGCATCGTGTAACAACGAGAGTACATGCCTCGAGGTTGGTATCCCCGATGTGTGGGTGCGTTAGTGTGTGTGTGTGTGTAATGGCAAAGCAGAAGCAGCAGCGGGATTGCAAATACGTCGTATTATTGTAGGAATATCCGTATTACCATCGTTTCGAGCCTTTGACGAGCCTCTCCGTATCCCGACAGTCACTTTTCCAATTTAATTAATTGCATAGCTGTCATTACATGCAGTCAAAATGGTCGACAACGTCCGGGGGGGAGGGGGGGGGGGGGGCAAAAATTCAATTTTGCTCAACGGCTCTTCAGATTCATTTCTTTCTCTTTTTTTTGGTCCCTCTGGAGAACACATTTCTATGCGTAAAAAAGGGGTGCAGTTCGTAGGGAATAAAATCTCCATGTATAAAGAATTGAAAAAATGAAAAAAAAAATTTTTAAAGTTTATCAAGACCAGTCGGACGTTTGTTCGATAAACTTGGGACAATGAACGTGACGAAATTCGTTCGTCGTAGTTGTGTAGACGTGGAATAATAAATCGAGCACGATTGTCCGGTATCGCGATGGTGAGGGTGCGGGACCCAGAGAGAGAGAGAAAGAGAGAGAAAGAGAGATCAAGCAAGAGAGAGAGGCGTGAGGGCCGAAAGACGATCGATGGACGAACCACGGGAATGACTCGTAGACGACGTGACCGTCGAAATAGATAGGCAATTTCAACTTGACGAACTAACCAGACACGACCACGCGTGATGCACAATCTTTTCCATGACTTTTCAATCCACTTTTTCTTCATCCGCTCACCGAAAAACAAAAAACAAAAAAAAAAAACAATGGAAAGCACCCGATTCATAAACCGAATAAACAAACTGATTGAATCAAAAAGGGGTGAAAAAAAGGAAGAATGATAATTTCACCGGAAAGAATTAAAAAAAAAAAAACGAAAATAGAAGAAACAAGCTCGGTTAGATGAAGAAGCATCCGGAATTCAAACGAACGAACTGTGAAATAATGCCGATGCAGTCCAGAATGGTACACGAAACGGGTTCGACAGACCTTAGGCAGCCGGAGAATTTCCGGACGAATTGTCGGGCAGACAGTCGATAACCCGAGGTCCGGAAATTCTTCGATGAATTAAGTGGGATCGTGCTGGGCTAAACGAAAAGAAACGTGTGGCTCTCACATCGGTGTTCTCGGCGGATTTTTTTTTTTTTTTTTTTTTTTTTTTCGGGTATGCCGATTACGAGTCGTTGCTGGGTTCGCGTCTCTCGGATCCGCTGCTACTGGTGCTGCCACTGTCGAACCATATATACGATGTGTATATATATATATAATATGTATATACATGTATACATCTGTATAAGAGAAGAAGGAACGAGTGCAATGGGGCGCCGGCGCGTCGCATCCCGTTGGGTATATCCTAGAGGGAGGTGGCCTAGAGGGAAGACCAGAAATATAGAGAGATCCGTACATATATATATATATATGTATAGATGCATTGAATATCTTGGCTTCTCGGCTGGCTTCCTACGCTACCATTTTGACCCAGCTGCCTCGTAATTCTTTCCCGCGTTGTAGGAGAATACTTGGAAGGATATCTTACCGCCGCTTTAAAGGCGCGAGAGATAGAGAGTGAGAGAGAGAGAGAGAGAGAGAGAGAGAGAGAGAGAGAGAGAGAGAGAGAGAGAGAGAGAGAGAGAGAGAGAGAAAGAAAGCCCTGCCGCCATCTTACCCCGATAAAATTAGCATTTAAAAAAAAAATTAATTTGATCATGCAATTTTTTGACGAAGTTAGGTTCTAATGATTGAAGAGAATATGAATGTACGGTTTTAGACCAAAATTTGCGTCGGCGTATACCTTTAATTTTGGATTTTGCGTTTTGTCGATTTGCAGGCGTATTTTGCGTTTCTCGCTGGAAATGGTGAGCACGAAATTTATAGAATATTGACTTCTCTATCTTTTTCACACAAAGAATTTTGTTGTAAAATAATTATTTACTGTTAATAATAAGCAAAAAGTATGAAAAATTACGACATTGGCCCAGTTTTTTCAACTTTTGGAGAATTTTCATTAGAAATAAGTGACACATTTGAATGGCAAAGTTATAGAGGACAAAATGTGATTATTGGCGGTCGATGTGGAGCGATGAAGAACGGAGACGTCGACGTAGCACATCACATTGACTACATAACATTTTCCAGTTTTAAGCGACTGAAAGATTAAATCCACCAAATACTCGTGGATTTAATCTTTACCCTATCCGAAGTCGGGGGGGGGGGGTAAGTCTTTCAAACCCAGCCGCCATTGTTATATTGAACGGATCCATTCTACTCTCTATCCTCCTTCGGTGATCTTGCTACAGGTCTCGTCTCGATGTATATATATATATATATATATATATATATATATATATATATATATATATATATATATATATATATATAACAAAGCGTTTCGAGTTTAATTAGATTTAGTTTGTGCCGGAAGAAGTTCATCCCGTTATCTTCAAACTGCCGCCCATGTGATTCACTTCCGAACAGAAGGAAGACGAAAAAGATTATCTCTGCTTGCTCATTGCATCCCCCTCGGGCTTATCCGCGTTCTCTGTTTCAGTTGCTCGGATTGAATTTTGCACGGTGCAAAACGGCTACCGGCATTTCAATTCCGATTTTTCGTTCTTTCGTTTGTTCATTTAATTTCGAGCGGTCTAAACTTCGAAGAGAAAGAGAAGAAAAATGAAACGAAAAAAAAAAAAATTCGCGCGACGCTCTTAATGAGCGATGACGAGGTCGCGAGTGATCGGCATGCGGGAACGAAAAATCGCTGATCTCCTTTCTCGACGATCGCCCGGCCCGCGGTGGCCTCGCGGACCCACCTCGTGATATCCGCTCGTGACGCCCCTCGTTCTTTTATTATTATTATTATTATTTTATTTTTTTCAAATTCTCGATCTATGCTTTCACCGTGCGGTTCTCCTTGCTGGGTGGTGACTCTACTCCACTACGTCCCGAATGACGTCAGGCCGACGCGCGGGAGCAGTTACGAACACGGTCTTATATACAGGTCTGGAAACGATTCCGATTTGGTAGGCATCGTATACGGTTTCACTATAGTTTCCATTTTTCGCCACCACAGGGCACTGACATCGGACTGTGTTAAACAAGGACGGACTCTTTTGTGTGAGAGGGACAGGCAGAGTAGTTTCTGCCTGTCTCTCTCACTCCTCTAAATGAGGTGCATTCGGCGTCGATCTAACCTCTACCTTATCGTATATATAGTGATACGAGAAAAACCAAATGATAAAATAATACTAATAATAATTACAATAATGATTTTTATTATTTTATTATTCATCCAATAATAAGGTTATTGAAAACCAAAATGATTTTTCGTACGTAGCTAAATTGCAAGTGAGTTCTTTATGGGAATTTCAGTGTTTAACAATTTAGATAAACTTAATATTTTTTAATTCAATGTTTTTCGTTTCATTTATTCGTGACCATTTTTGTCATAGCTTTATCAGCGCGTTCAAGTGATTCGATTTGTCAGGTGAGTTATTTATTGACAGATTCGACAGTCTTCGAGGTTGTTTTTTTGCATCGCCACGCGAAAAACAATAACACACTTCGATAGCAGCGACACATGTGGCGGCGAACGGAAATAATAGCGCCGAACGTTGATGTGCCTCACGGCATCGGTGAAATACGGGCTTCGTTTCCAGACCTGTTTATAAGACCGTGGTTACGAACGCGACTATCGTCGTCGTCGACGCGATGCGTTCGACATAGGTAGGAGAGTGTATCCTTCGTCGTTTGAGTCGGTCTCTCCCTCTCTTCATCTCTGTACCTTCCCTCAGTCCCTCCACCGTCGTCATCCATCAAGCCAATACGCCCTCCCCCCCCCTGCTTCAGCGAATCTTATGATTTATTTTCATCATAGACATCGGGAGCGTCACCAACCGAGCACACGATCGGAGCGAGAGTCTAATAGCGGCATAGAGCTCTAACCACTTCATTAGCTCTGCACCGAGCTCTCGCAATTTCAATCCCCCCCCCCCCCCCGATGAACTAATTTTCTATATACATATATGAGCGATTCCACGTGACTTCAGCCACTAGAAAAAAAATTTTCCACAAATAATTAAAAAAAATTGAGTTATTTTATTGCAATATCCACCGCGTGCCGATTTTTTCTTAATTTTTCTGACGGTTTTATCGTTGATTAACGTTTTTTTCATTCTCTGAAAGCACATGAGAAAATATATATATACATGTATACATCAAACTGAAAAAAAATCTATTAATAAAATCGGTAAAATTACGCATTACCGATTACCGATCTCACGATATAAAAGATACCAAAAGGTCTTTTTTCGTATTCAGAATTTGGGGAAATTTTGAAAACTAAAATGAAACGTGCATTTTTTAAGAAAAAAAATATTTTTGCATATTTTGTCCTGAAACGGACGTTGAACTTGCTCAATAAACTCTGTAATTTTTTTCTGGAAGGCCATGAAAAGACGCACATTTTTGTTTTCTACAAATGTAAATACGTCAAATCCTGCCGAAGATACAGCCATTTGAATGGGAAAATAAAAAAAAACCGTTAATTAACGATAAAACCGTCAAAAAAAATTTTTTTAAATCGGCACTCGGTAAATATAGTGCAATGAAATATCTCAATTTTTTTAAATTATTCGTGGAATTGTTTTTTTTTTTTGAGTGGCTGAAGTCACGTGGAATCGCTCATATACGTATATTTATTTTCAATTTTTTTTTCTTCTTTCGCTTCACAGATGATTCGCGATGAGTACCGAGAGCGAATAGCTCGGCTATCGGCGCGTGTGTTTCCCAACGTAGTTGGGAATACTCACGACGATGTGTGAGTACGTGTGTGTGTGTGTGTGTGTGTG
The DNA here is from genome assembly GCA_963662125.1 of Diplazon laetatorius. Classification (NCBI taxonomy): domain Eukaryota; kingdom Metazoa; phylum Arthropoda; class Insecta; order Hymenoptera; family Ichneumonidae; genus Diplazon; species Diplazon laetatorius. Next base: position 3,222,594 of record OY759165.1, on the reverse strand, counting down.
TGTGTGTGTGTGTGTGTGTGTGTGTGTGTGTGTGTGTGTGTGTGTGTGTGTGTGTGTGTGTGTGTGTGTGCGTGTTCGTATTTATGCGAGGCACGTGGAAAATAGTTTGAAGAGAAAATCGGTGGAAAGAAGAAGCTGAGGAGAGAGCGACGATGGGAACACGTTGACGAATAATGGAGCATTACGACGGGTCAACGGGAGGCGGCGAGAGCCGATGAGGGTAGAAGAGACAAGAGAAGAAGAAAAAAGAAGAAGACGAAGAAAAAATAAAACAACGAAGAAGGATGATGGAAACAAACGCGTCGACCGTGGAGCGAGAAAAGTAGGCGTCGGGCTGAGGAGACGTTCGCGGGACGCGCCACCACCCGCCCCTCCTCCCCTCCACCCTTGACTGTGTTATACTTTGATCGAACGTACACATTACCTATTAATAGGTTGCTGGTTACCGCCCATGTACATGCTCCGCATCGCGGCTGATCATCTTCCACGCTCGTGCAATCGGTTGAAACACACTCGCTGATGCTGCTGCTGCTGCTGCTTTGCGTGTTTGAAAAAACACAAAAAAATCTAATAATAATTTTGATTAGTAGTTTTGAAGGGATCGACAACGTTAATCGTATAATGGAGCCTAGATGTATTTATATATAGTAGGGTTGTCCTCGTTTGGGGTCAACATTATTTCATCCCTCCCATGGGCTTAGATGTATCTAAATATATATTTTTTTAAGTGTCGACCCTCAAGATTTCTCACCGAATTTTCTATTCAAAGAGAAGAAAAAATTTAGTTGCCCGCTCTCCATTTTTTTTCGAATATTTCAAAAACTTTGGAAAAAATGAAAAAAATTTATTGAATATTTTTTGTGGAGAATTCAAATTTCTACGAAAAAGGTTATTTGCATTATCGTCGTATCTCACATAGTTTTAGAGTTATTATGAACTTTATCGAAGCTTTTGAGGAACAAGGTTGATATCTTTTTTCTCGCGCTCCGGAAAGCCATAAAAATTTAACCGAACCTTTTTCTTATCAATACCTATAAGTATGCCAAGTTTCATGAAAATCTGACGAGGAACTCGCTTATGGAGGGTGCTACCTTAATCGACATACGTCCGATGCGCGTAAACTGCATCGCGGTTGCAGTTGCAGTTGCATCCCCGTGAATCGTGACGATCGTCGTACGCCACGTTTATCCCGAATCGTGAGCATACTGTGGTGGATCACGGTCGATAATGTGTATCAACGTGTTAGTTCGATGGTCAGGGACGTCACGATGTAAGCGCATATATATATATATATATATATATACGTTTTGATCGCGTTTGAATCCGCGCACATCGCACGTTACGTGTCTGTACTTTGTGACCGTTACGCGGTAATGTTTAAATAGAGATGTATCGATAGACGATGGAGCCTCGTGTGTGTGTGCTCTCTCTCTCTCTCTCTCTCTTGCGTTATAAAATATACACGACGGTCTGTTCTCAATGAGGGGAGTACGTGGGACGAGAACCGCGAGGGACCAATTGGCTTCTCAAGGCCGTGTCTTCGACGATTACAATTAACGTTTAAACATACGACTCGTGGCTCGATTAAAAAATGAAATAATAATAATAATAATAATAATAATAATAATAATAGTTATGATAAACATTATAATCGTCGTTGAATCGACGGACCGAATCGACGATATTTCATCAACGTGGATCAACTCCGGACGAGGGATATATATATATATATATATATTTTGCTTTCTCATAGAAGGAACTCCTCATAGAGGAAGCTTTGGAAAATGAAAAAAATCGAATCGTTAGCTCAGCAGTCTCTCGGTATAATACAGTGAAGAGTTCCCGTTCCAAACCTCCCCAAATTATTATTGATAATCAACATTCGCGCATGACCCAAATAGAATTACCCTATTATATATAGACTATGTATATAATTTCTTTACTCGAGTAAAACACCTCACTCGCTTCATAATCGAACGAAAGAAAGATGCTAAAAAATGTCGAGACATTTTCGTGATTGTCGTCTGCCGGCTCGACCATAAAAAAAAATAAAATAAAATAAAATAATCGTCAAAAAAGTTGCGACATTGTTGGGAAAAAACGACGATGAAGAATGAATTACAAAAAATTTTCGGTTATTGAAAGTTTTCACAGCGTAATAATTTTTCCATTGTTAATGTTGCAGTGTGAGAAGCGTGATGCACAAATACTTGGAGAAGAAGAACGAAGTCAACTTCGATAAGATATTCAATCAAATTCTAGGTAAGTCGAACGTTTATTACGAGTACGAAGTTGCATTATAGACATTATACGCGTTCTTAATTTTTTGTTTGTACATTATTTGAACAATCACGATGATAATCACAATAATCATGATAATCATAATAATCATAATAATAAATGTTAAAAAAAATTACGAAATATTAATTAGAGTTTATTAATTCATAGTAAATCCGTTATATGATGTTTCTAACGTACTTTGACGAAGGACGACCTTGTTATAGATGTAATTCCGTGAGATTATTTTTTCCTGTCTTGGTTTGAGAGCGAGAACCCTACTTTACCGATATTATTTTTTTCTTTTTTCGGTTTTCTATTTTTTTTTTAAATTGAATCAATAGCTCAGTCAATTCGTGAGAATCAACGAAGCAATATTCTTCTATCAATAATGTTCTTGATAAATGAAAATTGAATCGTGAAAAAAAAATGATTTATTAATTAATGTTTCAATTTTTTCTTAAAAATGAAAATAAATTGATGCTTAACTTATTTTTAATCGTTGTTTAATTTGACATCGCAGGCTCTCTTTTATTCAAAGACTTCTGTGAAACTGTGGCGGAGGAACCGGTACCGCAACTTAGGTTTTACGAAGAGGTAAGTTTCGTACATCCGCACCTGTGTAAATTTTATCACAGAGCTGCTCTCGTTGTTACGAATAAAAAATGGCTCGACTCATTCCATAATCCGTCTCATTTTTCAAATCGTCACACACCATCGTTTATCCAATTAACCCGCTATTATTACAATCTACATCACTACTCAATCGAGACACCGAAACTAGACGGCTGAAACGACATAAACCACTCGAAAAATTCTCGAGAGTATAAACAACAAATCTAGCCGAAAAAATCGATTTTTCGGAAATCCTAGTGGTCTGTCCCTTTAATAAAAATAATTTTAAAAAACAAAAAAAATAATAAAAAAAAACAAAATCTGTGGCGCCTGTGTGAAACATGATTGCGTTGGGAGAATCGCTGTGTCAGTTGAACACCCGAAAACGAAATATCATGGGTTTAGGCAAATAGGCCTCGAACGTCGTTTTCCAACGAGCGATCGATACTAATGACGGCAGACAATAATGAACCCCCCTCGACTACGTGGCTCCCGACCTCGTGGTAACCCACTGTCGGGTATCCTACGGGTGACTAAACGATGATATCCATTTAGCGCGCATCGGGGAAAACGTGCCAACGACGACGAGCTTACGCGTCTGTGATTTTATATAACGATCGAAAACGAGAAACGCAAACGAAACGAAAATTCGTTTATTTTATTTTTATTTTATCATTTTTCTTTCGTCGAATTATTCATAACAAATTGTTCTTCGAACATTCGGATAATTTATTTTCCCTGAGATATTAATTTTTTAAAATTATTTTAAAAAATCGAAGTTCCATCGAACCCCGAATTGGTTAAAAATTAATTTCAAATTTTGTGCAATTCGTCCATGAAAATTGAGTTATCAGTGGGAAAACTTTGTTTGGCTCGATAATTTAAATTCTCAAACTTGAGTGGTGCTCCACGTTTTCCACCAGTTTTCAATACCCTAAAATAACATTTTTTATTTATTATTGTTTTTTGTCGTTCACGATAACGAATGTTATCGCGTGATGACGAGAAAAAAATGGAATTGATTGTAAAACGCGATAAACGTTGATGATAATTTGGTAATGAGAAAAGAGTGATTCGTTCGTGGTTGTTTGAAATTATTGCGTTTCATCGTTTTTAATGATTTTCCATGTGCTATTTCGTCGCAGATAAAGGCGTACGAGAAGCTGGAATATCCGGAAGACAGGAGAAGGCTCGCACGTGAAATATACGACAACTTCATAATGAAGGAATTATTGGCGAAGACATATGTAAATTTTTCAAACACTCGATAATATTATTTTAAACCTTAGTCTGCAACATTTTTTTGTCTTTTATTTCTTTTTCTTTGGGCCACCTTTAATCTGTGAACATGGCTCACTTGTGCTCCGGCGGTTCAAAAAGTGCTCTAGAGTTCTCTAAAAAAATTTCATAACATTCATAATATTCATAAAATCTTATCAACCAACCTGGTACGAGGATCAATCGATATATCGCCGAAATAATCATTTGTTTAAACAATAAAATTTGTACAAACATTATAAAACAGAGAGTGACTCATGTTTACAAAACTAAGGGTTGAACATTTTTTTTTATTTAAATCTATTATTCCGATCGTTATTTCACAAGCATTGTCTCCAAGTGAATTTTTTTTATCGCTATTTTGCAGGATTATTCGCCGGACTCGATATCTCACGTTCAAAAGTACCTCGTGAAAAACAAGGTTCCCGTAAATTTGTTCGAGGTGAGTCCCTGAAATACATTCGCACGCTTCGTCATTTTTACACTCGACACAAAATTATTATATCACTTGAATAAAGATTCTTCATTCATTTCATTCGGAAAATTTTATTTTATTTCCTCGAATAAAGATTTTTCAATTCATTTTACTTGAAAAAAGATTTTTTTTTCATTGATTCAATTTTTGTATTTCTTTCAAATGTCGTTTCAGCCGTACATCGAGGAAATATTTAATCATCTGAGAGGAGAACCGTTTAAAAAGTTCCTGGAAAGGTATGAAAACGCTTGGGTCAAAATAATAATAAAGAAAAAAATATCATCCAATGGTATTGATTATTTTATAATATTGAATTACAATTATTAATAATTTATTTGTTGTTTTGTTTTTTGGAAATTTATTTTAGCGACAAGTACACGCGTTTTTGTCAGTGGAAAAATCTCGAGCTCAACATACAATTGACGATGAACGACTTCAGCGTTCATCGTATAATCGGCCGTGGCGGTTTCGGCGAGGTTTACGGATGTCGTAAAGCCGACACCGGCAAGATGTACGCGATGAAGTGCCTCGACAAGAAACGCATAAAGATGAAACAGGGCGAAACTTTGGCCCTCAACGAAAGGATAATGCTATCGCTAGTCAGTACAGGGGTTAGTATAAATAACGGTGATTAAATCGGTCAAGAAAATTTATTTCACACCTTTTGCCGGATTGTAATTGATTCGTTGGTTCGTTTGTTTTCGATGACGATGCTCTTGGGAAATATCGTAACGATGAATTATTCACATCGACGAATGAGAAAAGAACATTCTTTACCCGCCAATCGACATCTTTCTTCATTTTTAGGGTTTCGTAGAAGTCGAGGAAATTACTTTTTTCGAATTACTATTTTTCCATTTTTTTTTTCATGTGGACGGTAAGATGGGGTTAATTAATTGGTTCAAACATGAGCCTCAAATGGTTATCTTAACCCCTGGCGTTTTAACCCCATCTTACCCCAAATCTTTTTTTTTCGAACATTCGAAAAAATGAACATTATGGCGAACGAATGTATAACACGTACCGTCCGGTATTGTTGTCTCAAGCAGGTCGATTGCCCGTTCATAGTGTGCATGACGTACGCTTTCCACACGCCCGACAAACTCTGTTTCATTTTGGATCTGATGAACGGTGGGGATCTGCATTATCACCTGAGCCAACACGGTGTGTTCGGCGAGGCGGAGATGAAGTTTTACGCGGCCGAGGTTATACTCGGTTTGGAGCACATGCATCGAAGATTCATCGTTTACAGGGATCTAAAACCCGCCAACATACTGCTGGACGAGCACGGTCACGTGAGAATATCCGATCTCGGCCTCGCTTGCGATTTCTCAAAGAAGAAGCCCCACGCCAGTGTGTGAGTATGCATTCACTTTGACATTCATTATATAAAACCATGATATATATATATATATGTATATCATGAAAATACTGGTCGGAGAAGGGAGTGAAGGGAAGAGACGAGAAAACGTGGGTATATTTATAATATTCCGAATGTTGACCGTTTAGAGCATTGTCGTGCCGAGCATTATGCGTTCCAAATTTTGGTTTCTCCGAACGCTGCTTGTTCCGAGTTTCGAGACCAACCCGCAAACATTTTCGAGAAATATAGATTGACCGTACGAAAAATAAATAACAATTATTTTCATTGACATTTTTCGACAGCGGTACACACGGATACATGGCCCCCGAAGTGCTGTCGAAGGGCACGGCTTACGACTCGAGCGCAGATTGGTTTTCCTTCGGTTGCATGTTGTACAAGCTTCTCAAGGGTCACAGTCCGTTCAGGCAGCACAAAACCAAGGACAAACACGAAATAGACCGTATGACGCTCACCATGGTTGGTGTAAATGTTACCACACGTTGTTTATTCATTCGTTTATTTCGAATTTTTTCTTCGATCGAAAATTTAAAAGAATTCTAAAAAAATAAACGATCCAAATGAAAAAAAAAAAAAAAAAAATTAAATTTTCGTTGTTTTTTCATGTCCGCAGAACGTCGAACTGCCCGAATCATTCTCGCGGGAGTTGCGATCGCTTCTGGAAGGTTTGCTACAGCGTGATATCAACAACAGACTCGGTTGTCAGGGCGACGGTGCCGACGAGTTAAAAGCCCACACGTTTTTCAGCGGTATCGATTGGCAACAGGTTTATCTGCAAAAATACACGCCGCCGTTGATACCGCCGAGGGGCGAGGTAAACGCGGCCGATGCCTTCGACATTGGTTCCTTCGACGAGGAAGACACCAAGGGCATCAAATTGACCGACGCGGATCAGGATCTTTATAAAAATTTTCCCCTAGTCGTGTCTGAGAGATGGCAGGCCGAAGTCGCGGAAACCGTGTTCGAAACAATCAATAACGAGGCGGACAAAGTGAGAGTCTTAATCCCCCTCCCCCCCCCCCCCGCTCCACCGCATCTTTCACATAACGTTATGGTTATGCTTTTTATTTGTTCCGTCGATTTATTTATTTATCGCCGTTCACTCGGTAAATCCAATATGAGTCGACGATACACGTCCACGATATTCAATTTGTCTCGTCGGATTGTTTGAAAATTTTCGTTTTCCATTGTCACGCAGATGGAGAACAAGAGAAAAGCCAAGCAGAAACTACACTTCGACGCGGACGAGAAAGGTTTGCGGAACCTTAATTTTTTTGGTTTTCTTTTCAATCGTATCACATTTTTTAATTATTTTTTTTTTCAATCAAAATAACAGTTGAGGGGTGAAGGTACCAAAGGCGCAAAAAAAAAAAAAAAAACAATTATTCGTTCGATATAGAAAAATAATAAATTCGCAATGTAACATTGTTATTGTTGTTACCAGGGTCCGATTGCATCTTACACGGTTACATAAAGAAGCTCGGAGGTCCGTTCGCAAGCGCGTGGCAAACCCGTTACGCCAAGCTCTATCCAAATCGATTGGAACTACATCCGGAATCCACGACAAAACCCGAACTCGTGTTTCTCGATCAGGTCGAAGAAGTCGGGGCGGATCTTCAGCACGTAAAGGGCGAACAGTGCATTGTCGTGCGAACACGCGAAGCCAAAATAGTGCTGACCAATCCGGTAAGTCGATTTTTTTTTTTCAATTTTTCAAAGTTGACGAAAGTTATAGCGACAAATTTGATTTTTGGAAAAAATTTAAAATATCACAAAATGAAAACTTATCGATGGATTTGGCCCAAATGCGGTACCAACCAACCTCGGGTACATATCTCTTCGTCAAGAACTATTTGGACGAGTATCTCAAGATTTGCGATCGCTAGAGTGATAACGCCCGTTTTTTTGACAACTTGAAAACGACACAAAATCCGAGTCGCAGCTTTAATCATCGCGAAAATTACAGACAAAGAAGGGATTAATGGAAATGCACATGTGTGCAAAATTTGGGGGCTGTAGCTAAAACCGTTCTCGAGTTATGCACGTTTCAATTTTGGGACCCCATTACACACTCTCACACATTCGGATATTTGCTCCAAATGTGTTTTCTCGACGTTTTACCACATTCTAAACATGGTGATACGAAGATCTCGAAAAAAAAAAACGATTTCCCACCGTCACATAGCTTTCTCCATGAGGAAGCAAGAAAAAAAAATCCAATTATTTCAAATCATGATCGTCATCGTGTGATTTGCGAATGTTCTCGTGGCCAATCGTCCCCCGAAAACTATATTTTTATCCCGTTTCCAACTCTCCGGTTTACTCATTCATTCGTTGTTGTTGTTTTTTTTTTTTTCGTTTGATTTTTTTTTGGTTCGTCGTTGTTTATAGTCAATATTTGTCTGTTTGTCTGTTTATTCAGGACGAGATAAGTCTGAAGGAATGGGCTTTGTCGCTTAGATCGGCCCACAAATGTTCGATGGAGATGCTCGGTAATATGGCGAGAAAAGCCGGAAAGATTTACGGTACCGAGCGTGATGCGGTAATACCGCCGATTCAACGATCAACGAATGGCAATTAAACGATTTTACGTATTTGAAAAAAAAACAAACAAAAAAAAATAATAACTAACGAACGAACGAACGTTTTCTCGTCATCGTCATACGCGAGTGTCCCACTGCCCGGCAGCAGCGACAGCAGCAGCAGCAGCAGCAGCAACACATTTTTTTATACTAAACAAAACAAAAAAAAAAACGAAAAAGCGAAAAAAACGAAAGAAGAAAAAAAATAACGAAAACGCATTCGAAGAAAGATAACCGCGAGGATTGGATGACGAAAAATTCCGATCGTCGAATACAACGCGAAAAGATCGAAAAAGCTCGAAAATCCCACGAGACAAAATTTTGTCTCGCGTTGCGAGGACCTAAAAATTAAAAAAAAATTTAAAAAAAAACCTTTTCGAACAATTGATTATTAAAGAGAAAATGGAAAAAATTTTAGAGAAAAAAACAAAATACCGAACAAAGTTGCGGAATAAATGTGAAACGACGAGCACACGCGTGAGAGCTTTTTCATTTTTTTTTCAAATTCTTTTTTTTTTCATCGCGAAATCTCGGTATAACGATTTTCAATCCAGCGTACCGAAAATTTCCACATTTTTTTATGATTTTTTATTTTATTTTAATTTTTCAATTTTTTCATTATCTCTCGTTTTTAGCCACCCCTAATCGCAATTCTACCAAAAATTATTAAACGCAAAAGAGGAAGAAAAAGTTATGACTAAAAATTATTTTAGAAAAAAAGTATAAACGAAAATTTTGAAAATATATATTAAAAAAAAATAATAAAAAGAAAAAAAAAAGATAAACAAACGAACGAATCCTTGTACGGCGTCTAGCGTCGCGCTGTATAGAGACTCTAGCGAGTAGAGCGTCGCATCCGAGGCGGCTCCCCGGGGTCACGTGATGCCGCCCTCCCCCTCGTCCTCCTTCGCCCAATCCGGGTCGCGCACACACTCGGCGAGCCTATCGGATGTGCATAGCGTCACGTCGTTGTATTTGTACGTTAGACTGTGTGTGTGTGAGTGTAAGTGTGAGTGTGAGTGTGTGTGTGTGTGTGTGTATGAGTGTGTATGAGTGTGTGTGTGTGTGCAGCGTGGCCGTAGCGACTAGCGAGTCAGTCCACGTGTGAAACGTCGCCGGAGAAAAAGTATGACAATGAATTTAGAAACAAAACGAAAAAATAAATAAAAAAATTCAAAGAAAAAAAATTAACCAAAAAAAAACAAATAAAAATAAATGAATAATAATAATAATTAAAAAAAAAATAACGAAGAAAGGGAAGTTGTAAACGAATACACAATTACGAACAAACAAACAAACGAAACATAAATCGCCCACTCCTGAACCACAATTAAATCCTCATATATATATATATATATATATATATATATATATATATATATAGCCCTCGGTAACACACGTAAACCGACGCTCACACCGATAGTGTATTATCGTTAATAATAATTACCGCCGATAAGACCGTATTTTTATTATTTTTATTATTATTATTATTATTATTATTATTATTATTATTATTATTATTATTATCACTATTAGTTGTACCATTATTGTTTACTTAATTTATTTTACTAATGCAGGACGGTTTTATATCATCATACATATATATATCACACTACTACAGAGATAACGGGGAAGCAGAAGAAGAAGAAGAAGAAAAAATGAAAAAACGAAAATAAAAATAAAACAACCAACAAAGAAAAACAATCCATTATTTATTACGGTTAATGTGTAGTATTTCACCGAGATGAATAATCAATAATCGAAGGACGAAGCAAAGAAGAAACAAGAGAAACGGCCGTTTGTATACTATTGACAGGAAGACAAGAGAAGAGAAAAAAAAACAAAATAAAAATAGAAATAAAATCGAGAACAAGTGAAAGATGAAGATGGAAAAAAAACTGAATATTGTTATAATTGTGTAAGCTCGAGCTGATACGCGTTCCGCGACCGAGCAATAAAACAAAAATATGCGATAAACAATTGTTTGAAATTGCGTTTGAATTGGATTGCAAATTGATCGACGTTTTAACGGGTGAGACGAGATGCAACGAATTAACACGCACAAGTAACATCGTCTTCATTCGTCCATGTGCGTTTGATTTTGTTTTTTTAAATGGTTGGACGCGCTTTTTAATTAATTTATTTATATACAGTCCGACCTTGGAATAAGAGACTAAAAGTCCCCAAGAGGGAAGAGTTTTTCTCGGAAATGGCATTTTTCAATTTTTTTTTTTTTTTTTCATTACGAAAACATTAGTTAATTATCCAAACTCTACTAAATATAAAATTCAAATGCTGAAGTGATTATAAATCGATTTATTCATTAATTAATGTATTAATTTATTGATATTATTTATATATTAATAATAATGATGTCTACATCGTAAAAGCCATGTACCCTTCGAATTTCACGTTCCCACGTAAAACGGTTTGAGCTATGCGTTGATGAGTCATTCAGTCGGTCAGTCAGGACACTTTGTTGACACTAATGGAGTTCCTTAATAGGGATGTTGGCGAATTTCAACAAGTACATCCCCCAGATAGATTTGAAATAAATAAATGGAAATATGTGCGAAACTCCAGCAATGTGGTCCAATGAGAAGACGTGGCTGTAAGCTCGTTTTGTTTTCCATTTGAATAACATGGGATTTTCAGGCTAATTCGGTAATTATTTTTTCAAGTTGTCCCTAAGCACAATTTATTGAAATATATTCATCAAGGGAATATATTTCAATAAAATAACTCAGTTTTTGTTAAATTATTTGTGGACATTTTTTTCACTGGCTAAAGTGATGTGGAATGCCTCATATATGAATTTACTTATTTGTTTATTCAAACAAAAAACAAACAAAAAAAAAATTGATCCCTGGTCGGATATTTCATCGATCACGAATTTCCCTCAACATGCGAACGAGCTTCGGATCAGCGTTCACCGATTGTAATCGTCTCTCGAGAGCCTCGAAGTCCGCCCTTTCGATCCACGTAGGTGGATCGATCTTTCTTGATGGCAGAGGAGCGATCAAACGTTCGACAACGGCGCACAAACCGCACCACGTGCGAAAATTCATGGGCTTCGTGATTTCTCCCATTGTCTCGGTCAAATAATCTTTTTCTTCGTCCGTCATGGGTTTGCCGAGAATTTCTTGAATGGCTCGATCTACGTCGCACGATTGAATGTATCTCGAGCCCTCGAGGGTCTCCTCGTAATAGCGATTGAACGATCTTCCGAATATGAGCTTTCGTCCGGGCGTGAGAAAAACGTGGTTGCTCAGATAGTCCAGTGGCCGTGTGTCTGCGAAAATTCGTCGATTGCAATTGTTTGTTGTATCTAAAAATAATTTCATAACTCAGAAATATTTAATATTTAATATTTAATATTTATTTGAAAAATTTTAATGATCTAGAAATCATGAAATATAATTCTATTCAATGTTACAATATCAGCGGTGATAAAATAATCTATCAAAACTATAAATAATTGCTCGAAAAAATTAGAAAATTTCAATAATCGAAAAAAAATTTGATAACAATTTTATTGCCCTTTTCAAAAACGTATTTTAGATAAATGTTTCCACGAACGAATGCAGTTCGTTTGAAGAGTGATCGTCAGGGGTTACTTGGCCTAACCGTTCAAAGTCGTTTCACGCGTTACAAAGACCATGTGGCTTCAGGTAAAAACTTTTCTCCGTGCAAAATGTACAAAGCCCAAATTCAGTCAAGTCGTTCTACCGGGCTTTACAATTTTCGACCGTGAAGGATACTCGTTGTCCGACCGACAACGAGTATCCTTCACAAACGTCTTCTCTATACCTGCCAGACTCGCGCTGTCGAGAATCTGAAATCTCGAGCTCTGCCTCGAGAACACTTTTGGCACGTTTTGCAGCGGTGCCTGAACGCTCGCCGCTTGTCGAGATCCACGCACACATCCCGACGAACATTCACCCCTCACCCGGTAAGCTTCCTCCAGTGCTATTCTTCGCTGCAAGTTAATGAATTTGAAAAAAAAAAATAATAATAATAATAATAATATTAATTATAATAATAATTCAAAACGTAGGGTAAGATAGGGTTAAATCGCCATTTTTTCACTTTTGACGCCGTGAAACCTGCATTTATCAAAATATTCTAAAACATCAATTTATCTAGAAAATTTCTATGTTACTTTACTTATTATTGAGAAAAATAAAAAATTATTAAAATATTTTTCAATTGACTTCGTCCCTCACTCTGACGGAAAATTCTTCGTCAATAGTTTCTCTGTCCAATTCACGTCCCAAATGTTTCAAAATTTCCGGACTTATGAAACTCGCGATCGTCTCACGTTCGTGTGGAGAAACCATTTGTCTCTCCGTGGGCAGAGATTTCGGTTCGGTTGTGTTTCCATTTGCGACAAGAGTTCTGCGTGAAAATAAAGAAAAAATCGATTTATCCTACAGACTCGGATTGCCAATCTAACGACAATAATGAGCTGGATAAATATTGTAATAAAAAAAAATTGGCCGATAAATAATATGATACGGAAAAAAATTGGTCGAATACTACAATACAAAAAATATTGACCCATGGAATATTGCAATAAAACGAAAAAAATTAGCCAACGAATATTACAATGAAAAAAATGTCCATAAAAATAAAAAATCCGATAAATATTATTTAATTTAGATAAAAATTTCCCAATAAATATTTTACAACGAAAAAAGTACAAAAAATTGTCCGATAAATAATATAATGAAAAAAACAAACAACTTTAATTGGCCAATGAATATCGTAAAAAAAAAGCGAATAAACAAACAAAAAAATTGATCGAACGAATTTCTTCGGCTGGCGTCGTCGATCTGAGACACTTGTGTCTCCGGTGGTTCCGGAGGATCTCGAACTTCCGTTTGCTGACCGTAGGCCGAAGCCCTGCGACACTTGCGCTTCCTCAAACGCTTGCCACGTCGTCTCATCGGTAATTCGGTGTCGCTCTCGGTGACGACGTCCCCGTCGTCGTATCTCGGTGAGCCCTGGACGTACAATGACCATTGTAGAAAAAAAATAAACAATTATTAATAACAAAAGAAGAAAAATAATCGTTCGAACGATGATTATTACCGCCTCGCTGTGTTGGACCGAGGGCGGCTGTTGCGCGGGCGATGGAGGCGGCGGAACGAGCGTACGCGACTGATGAGGAAGACTCGGTTTCGACATCTCGCACTTTCTCGGCGTTGGCTGACGTTCCAGAGTCAGGGCGTGCCAACTCAGGGTCTCGTTATCCTGAAAACATAACAAAAATATTATTCAAAAATATTTTGTTCTTATTATTATTATTATTATTATTATTATTATTATTATTATTATTATTATTATTATTATTATTATTATTATTATTATTATTATTATTATTATTATTATTATTATTTCCCAAATCCCAAAAAATACCCATTTTCATTTTTTGATTTTTTTTTTTTAATTATATTATTATTATTCAATTGGAAGCGGATGTAACCTGGTCGTGAGAATCGGTTCTCAAGTCAAGAACCAGGGTAGTTCGTTCGCGAGGATTGCAAGTGTTTGGTAAATCGTCAATTCCGTGAATATGACTGTTGAGAGGTCCGCTCGCGAGGGTCGGAGCCGGAGTCATGGGTCTGGAATCGGTTTCCGTGTATTTTCGAAACAATTCCTCGGGCACGGTCGTGGTGGCTGGGCCATCGGGATTTCCGGTCGTGGCCTCGGACGTTACAACGCCATCGGACGCACCCCCGGCGATCAGAGTCGCCCGAATCATTTCCATTTCCGCGGGTAGAAGAAGAGCTTTTCCATCGGTAGCCTGTAAACAATTTATTTTTATTATTATTATTTTTTTTTCAATTTTTTCAATATTTTTTTTTATCAATCCAATTGTGATAATTTTTCTCCGCGATCCCCAAATTAGTCTATACAAGACTTTTTTTCATTGGGTTCTCGCGAAAAAGGACAAAATTTGTAAACTAGCGTTATAAATTATTGTTAAAAAATATTTTTCGTTAATGTTGATAAAATAAAACAATGCAATTATTTTTTTTACGAAAAGGATGCCGAATTTATTCGTTTTTGTTGCCGATAGTAGAAATTAATTTCCATTATCTTGGCAAACGATGCAAATTATATTATTCCATTGGTTCGAAAAATTCGTTGAAAAAAAAAAAGAAAACGATGAAAACAAAATGTGAAAATAATTCGAATTGTTGATATCAAACCCATGACTCTTTGGCACGGCGAACGAATTCCTTGGCCTCGAGGTCGGCCGGATGATTGCACAAAACGGAACAGCCGTACGGAAATGGATTGAACAGACCGGCAAACGGTTTTAGCGTGAAAGGCGCGGGTTTCGTGGATCCCACGAGTTCAATTTTCTGTAAATAAAACGAAAAACGAATTTCACGTCGTACATTTTTAGAATTCCGTAGATATCTAGATCGTCCGTCAAATAAATAAATAAATAAATAAATAAATAAATAAATAAATAAATAAATAAATAAATAAATAAATAAATAAATAAATAAATAAATAAATAAATGAATAAATAAATAAATAAATAAATAAATAAATAAATAAATAAAACATTTGTCTTACCTCGGGTACGGGTTTGTAAACGGGTCGTACGCGAGCCGCGATGAGTCCCGTTGTGCTCGAAGCTCGTGGCATTTTACGGGAGTAGCCTAGTGTAGATGGTTCAAAAAAATCAAAAAAAAATTTTTGTTCCGATTTAACCCTATCTTACCCTACCAATTCTCGTGGGCAGGCTGTTTAGTTCTGACCTGGGGTAACTCGTTGACCCACAACTATTTTAGTCTCCCTCCGTTTTTTTCAATTGCTCGTGACACTTCTCACACACACAGGCACCGATCTTTTTCTCAAACAATAAACAAAACAAACGAGTGAAACATTTTTTTTCGGTATGCAGAATTTCATTAATACAAAGACATAACATTTGCAGCGATATAAAAATCGGTGAAAAAAAAATTGATGAGGACAAAATTTTGAAAATCCACCGGGGTAACAAGTCACCCCCCCCCCCTCCTCCGCCGCAGGTCAGAACTCTGGGGCTGACGCGAGAAAGTGCGAAGCGACGGAGCAAGTGCGATTCAGCCGGCGTGTTGCCGACGACGCTTGTTTTCGACTATCGCTATGATAAATTCGTCGGCAAAGGTATTTTCGACGGTTCCGGAACTCGATTGCGCGAGCGCGCGCAGCTCGGGGGCCGGTTCGGGGTGGCGAGGTCGGTTGACGGAAGAAAATGTGCCAGGCGCCTCCTCGCACAAAAATTTTTCGGCGCCGCGAACGCACGAGAAACACGTTGCCACGGTCGCGATGGATCGATCGACGGCGAGTCGATGCATTCCGACGCGGAGGAGTTGCGGGAACCACCTGCGTCAGGCTCCGATCGCACTGTTAAACGCTCCAAAAAAAAAATACGAGTTCCATGTAAAATCTAATACTGTATTATCATTGTTATTATTATTATTGTAGGGTTCCGGATATCATGTGCTTCTTTTCTTCGATTTGTTCGCGTTTTAGTCACCGTGGTTGTTTTGTTAGCGTTGCCCATGGGAATGAAAGCGACTGACCAAAAAAAAAACAGTCTCTCTGGGAAGATTGAACGTGTAAGATGTGTGACGAGCGAATCCCCTCGAAGATGCGAGATCTCTTGATTCTTTCTATTTTCACGACTATTATAATAAGAAATGTATCGTATTCGATCAAATAAAACACTTTTGTTATAAACCTACATTAATTTATTTTTACTCAATGTTTCATTTCACAATGTATCGGGAGAATAATTTCGATGATATTCAGTTTGGATAAGTTTGCGGTTGATAATGACCGCGATACTGCTTCTTGTATTTGAGACCGGTGACGAGTGTCGAACTTTTCGGGAATGCCGTTTTACCTCCGAACTTCGTGTCTTCCTCTGCAAAAAAAAAAAAAAAATGATTCGACGATCAAATATGAAGAATTTGTTGTAGCTGGAACAAAAATGTCTCATAATTTTAACAATAATCATACTAACCGGGATGGAATCTGTGATATTCGTATAATATGTGTAGATTCTTCGGCAATTCCACTTTCCGCAATGTCTCGAAAGGCACTGTACTGTCGATCGGTGTTTCATAAAATTTTTTCAAATCATCTGAAATATGTGAAACGATAATTATTATTGATCATCGTGTGAATACAATACGACCTCGAAATAAGAGACTCGGCAATAAGAGACTTTCCTCAGTTTCTCACTCGAACGCTTCCCCCACTCCGAATCAAAATCCGAGCTCTGGAATTTCGAATAACCCTCCCCTTTGGGGGCTTTTGGTCTCTTATTCCAAGGTCGGACTGTAATATTTATTTCATTAATTGTGACAAATTCACGCGCAGATGTGTAATCTCACCCACGGTCTCGATGGCGTGCAATATCGAATTGGGCAGTGGATAATCAAATTCTTTCTCGCAAGCGACGAATAAATTGAAACGCTGACCGAGATCGTCGATCTTGGTCGAAGGGTCAGTCGACAATCCGTGATCCTTGCAAATTTTATCCAATCTCAGGCCGGCATCGGGACTCGGCTTATAAGATTTCGTCGGACGCAGAAAACTGAAAAATTAGTCCCAAAAAAAAAAAAATAATCATTATTATTATACAATATATCTATCGTTAAAGTTTCGCAAGAATACAAAATTATCAAACAATCAACAACAATACTCGTATATCGAATTATAATACTTGTGTTTCAGTCCGAGTAATTGAAAATTACGTTTGGCACGAGTTAACAAAAAAAAGAAGTAAATACTAAAAAAATTAATAATGATAATAATTTGCAATATTTCAATTCTGTTTCCGTTTGCATTCGATCGCTAATTAAACACCAATAAGTTTATAAAATTTTCTGTTCAAAAGTCTGCAAGATAAATACAATTATAACGAAAGTCCTCGGCTTTCGTCATAATTTTCCGGTAAATTTCAAGTGAGGCGTTGTATTTGCGGATTTTTTGAAAATATTCGGAGCGGTAGCTTCGAAAATAAGGGCGGGGGCGGAGGGGGGAGGAATGCTCTATTTTCCATATTTTTTGGAATATTTTTTCAAATATGCTGTTCAAAATTACAAATTACGACGATAAATTGTCGTGGATCGTCGTCATGTTCCCTTGCATTAATCATAAATATCAATAATAAACATTGGTAAAGGCGCCAAACTTTTCGTAATCACCGTAAAGTAGCGTGAACGATAACACAAAAAAATATAAAAATAATAAAAACAAAATAAAACCAAAAAAAAAAAAAGGTACGAATAGCCGAGCGAGCGAACGAAAGGCTGCGAAGGGAACGCTGGCTGGCCCGTGAGATCGATGTCCGAGCGCGCCGGCTGTACGGTGGTGCCCCCCGATTGTGTTTTCCAGAAGGTACAGTTACCGCCAGGTACGTACAACGTTTTCCACGGGCCCCGCGGTAACTATGCCTGCCCCACACCCTGCCGCGACGCATCGCGCGGCCGGTGGCGGCGCCGCCGACGCAAACCGGAAATTCTCAACTAATTCTCAGCGATCCACGAAACATGAAAACCCCATTCAGCGGCCCGCGACGACAACCAACCCGATCGTTCGATCTATCGACTCGAAAAGAATAAATTTTCATAGATATATATTATATATTAGGGAAAAAAAAATATAAAACGACCGCAAAAAAAAAACGAAATAAATGAAGTAACACAGCATAAACGCGGAGTTGCATAGAATGGCAAACTTCCGCAATAATTACAAGGACGTAGAAACTCGATGTTGAGATACCGCGCGCGAGAATCGGCATCCCATGTAAATATGTATATATACATATATATTAAGTGAAAAAAATCTATTAATAAAATCGGTAAAATTACGCATTACCGTTTACCGATCCCACGATATGAAAAATACCGAACATTTTTTTTCGTATTCAGAATTTGGGGAAATTTTGAAAACTAAAATTAAAAGTGCATTTTTTGAGAAAAACAATATTTTTTCGTATTTTGAAACGGACGTTCAACTTGCTCAATAAAATCTAAAGTAAATACGTCAAATCCTGCCAAAGATACAGCCATTTGAATGGAAAAATTGAAAAAAACGTTAATTAACGATAAAACCGTCAAAAAAATTTTTTTAAATCGCCACTCGGTGAATATATATATGTGTGTGTGTGTGTGTATGTGTGTGTGTATACATATATATCTCGATCCCAACGAAACATCAAAGATACCCGTTGGCCAAAGTTGCATTGACGTCCCTCCGATAAAAATTTGTTTATCTTCGCAAACAATCAAAAATTCGATCGATATCAAATAAAAAAATCGTTTATTTTTTTCAAACACATACACGTTTGTATGTATATAGCCAATCGACTGGCGATTTATTCAATGCACAAAAAAAATGCAGGAATCCCCCCGATAAGGACTCTCGCAACGATTTCGCCACACAACATATTGTTGTTACCACAGAAAGAAAAAACAAACAAACAAAAATAATGAAACACGCGTTAATCCCCTTCCCCTCCTTCTCCGGCGCCCGACCATCGACCCAACGAATATAGAGTGAAGTGAGCGACAAACGGGTCAGCGATCCGATCGATCAATTTTTTGCCCGATCTTTCCGTACAATCGCAACATCCTCATTATTTCATTAAAATTAATTTTTTTTTTCGCAAGTTGTTTTTTCTTCTTTCTTCATTCAACGTTTCTCTCGTTGCGCTACATCATTGCGCCGTGCATTGCACGCAAATGGAAATGACGAAAATCGGAAAAAACAAAGAGAAAGAAAAACAAAAATTATTATAATGACGATGACTAATGGCGAACGTCGCGGAATATCGGCGTTTCGGCCGCGTGAGAGATCGATCTTTGGGGAAAGCCGTGTGCCGGGCCGGGCGAAGCTGTGTGCGTGTATGTATATTCGCTTGCGCCAGCGTCCCTCCGTGCGTGTGTAGCGCGTGTGCGTTGTGTATGCGCGCGCGCGCGCGCGCTCGCGAGGTTTGCTACGGTTGCAACGCCAACGGTCGGGGAGCGCTCACACCGCTTCGGCCCCCCGAGAGTCCTTGCTTAGATTTTATTCTATGTTTTCTTTTTTTCTTCTTCTTTTTTTTTATTTCGCGTCTCCGTCGTTGCTCTTGCCGTATCTCGTTGTTGTCTCAAGCTCTCCGGTGAAACCTTGCAACCGGATAAAAAAAACGCACACACACACACACAAAGTCGGGCGAGATCGTTGCATCGCATCAAAAATTACGATTCAACATTCAACTAGTCGCTACCATTTTGTGTTTTTGCTCTATTTTGCCACGTTTTTGCGAATAATTAAACCCACGCGACATAACAATGAAATCCAAGGTCGTTTGAGTAACCAAACGAAACAACATCGACAACAAAAACAATGATAATCAAAAAAATCGTTTACTGTTGTTTCGAATTTTCGTTTCCCAGGATGAATAAGTGGCGGGGGGCGGGGGGCATGGAGGAGGAGGGGAGGGGGCGCCGTCGTAGCGACGATGCATCAGCAGTAATATTATTAGCGTGAAGGGAGCGATCATCCGTAACAGCATTTGCTCGGATTTCGAGTTGGTAGAGTTGCAGGTTACGTCACGTAGTCTAGCTACGGAGAGACAAATAGAAGCTAGAGGAGTAAACGGCATCGCGGTGAGGCCAGGGGAGAGGGCGAGAAGGAGGGGTGGGGGGGGGGGGGGGGAGAGGAGGTGGAGTAGAAAACGGCGATCGACATGGAGGATCGAGAACCAAGAAAGACGAAAGTTTCGTCGGCGTAAAAAAGTTTTGCGAAGATTCGAAACAAACGTCGCGGAGCGGGGCGGGAGGGGGGGTGGGGGCGAGAGCCAGGGAACGGCGGGGGCCCCGCGTTGACACAGCGACGGCCCTGGCGAGCTGTCAAACCTCCGCCGGGGCGTCGGGTGTGTGTTCGCGCGACGAGACAGTCGTCCGTCTGTGGTGGGGGGGAAGGACTTCGGGGCTGCCCGAGCACGGCCGAGCAGCCGAGCCGGCGGAGGGGCCGAGGGGGACACCGAACGAACGGCAACATGGCCGCAGTGTTCCCAGCGAGCTTGCCAGTGGCGCGTCGTTCCGCGTGCACAATTTTCCGACGCGCGACTACGACACCATCGTACGCGATAGAAAGCCCGTGGAACTAGGCGGGGGAGGGGGGAAACTAAAGAAAGAGAATAAGAATCCAAAAAAGAAAGAACGAAAAAATTGACAAAAAAAAAGAGAGAGAGAAAAAACACACACAGACACAAACGATGTGCAACGAAAAATCTTATGATGGCTCGTCACTGATTGGTCGTTGGTAAGACGGAATAGATATATATCGAAGACGATGGATAACGGTAAGACTTACCCGCGAGCGGCCAGAGACTTGCCGTCCCACTCGAACTTCCTCTGAAGGACGCGGGTTATCCGTGACTTGGGTTTGTACGTCCTTACGATATCCGTGATCGGTGTATGCTGGTGTGACATACATAAGAATACAACTGTATCGTGGAATACGGAGATAAAGAACGAGGGACGGAAAAAAAAAGAGAGAGGGAGATAGGTGATATAAATTTGTGGGCGCCACAAGTAACAGTGTCGCGAATTGTGATGATACGCGATTAGTGCGCGAGTGTGTGTTTAGAAGAAAAAAGATATATATATATATATGTATACACACACATATACATATACAGATATTAATCCGACTTACATTGTTAGAGAGTAGATTCTTAGCGGAACCCCGAAGAAATTGGAGCCTAGAGCCATGCCTGATGAGGGCCGCCATCTTGTCGATACTGTTCGAGCGGCAAGTTCGCCGTCAGGGACCGCTCGGTGGCGCTAGTGCGGAGATCCGCCGATCGCCGGACTGCTGCCGTCGTCGTCGTCGTCGCTGCTGCCGCCGCCGCCGCCGCTGCTGCTGCTGCTGCTGCTGCTGGTGGTGCCTCGCTCGTCGCTCCGCGCCTGTGTGTTTTGCGTCCGCGACATATTTCCCCCCTGTGCGCCTGTCCGCCATTTTACAGTCGCCATTGAGAGGTGAAAAACCCTCCTAAATGTTTGTCGAATAACTCGTGTGTCCGGACGGGCCCCCACCGGCATACCGCCCCGTCGTTGACGCGGTCTGCACAACCAACGTCCACAACCATCGAGGAATAAAAAACAAAAAAAAAAAATAACAACCAACCAACCAAAAAAAAAACGAACGGGATTTGTGAACGTGTGTGTTTGTGGTGGACGATTATCAGTTTAGATTTATCATCATTATTATTTTTTTCGGTTTTAACGCAATTGGCAATACGTTATATATATATATATATATATATATATAACGTTCTGGGTTTGGGGAGGGAGGGGCGCAGGAGGGGAAACTCGATGGAATAATATAACGTTGGGGACAACCCGTGTCGAGAAAATTCCCCGGGACTAGCGGAGAGTTCTTTTTTCTTTTTTTTTTTCAACTTTCTTTTCCATCGTTCTGTGGTGAAATAATTTTTTCGTCGGTTACTGTTTTTTTTTCTGTTTTCTTTCTTACTCAATCGTTGTTGATCGTTCGCGTGTTACAAAGTGTCCGACGAACTAGTGGGTAACTTATTACACACTTACACACACACACACAGACACACCGCACACACATACCGACGATGGAGAATAAGCCATGACGCACCCGTCCCATCAGACGAACGGCGCCAGCTTGGAGGACTGCCACACGAATTTCTTCGCGCTGGTGAGCTTTTTTCTTTATTTTTTTCCCCAACATATACATACACACATATATATCACATACGTTTGTGTGTGTGTGTGTGTGTGTGTGTGTGCGTGCCATTCGTATTTACATAATTTTTTGTTCCGTCTGTTCGTACTTCCTGATTATTATTATTTTTATTTCATTGAAATACATATATATATATATTTTTTTTTTTCATCGTTTCCGACTAATCGATGCAATCGCAGTCGATGCAATGGCGATATTGTCGATTCCGTGTAATATTTCGTGATTCGAGAGATCCGGCGACGTCGGTCGAAGGGCAACGATCGAGGCTCCTCACGTCGTTCTCACGTCAATAATTTACTTTCCAAAACTGGGGTGAAAAAAAAAGAGAGAAGATGAAACAGTAAATTTTGTTCATTGCCAACGAAGAAAGAAAGAGAAACAAAAAAATGTCTTTCGAGATTTCTCGGTGCAAACGCGAGACGGCGATACCGATGTAAAACGAGCTGCCAGCGATGTCTCTCTCTCTCTCTCTCTCACACTCCTCCCGTTACCCCGTGTGTCTCTCGCTTTCTCTCTCTCTCTCTCTCTCTCTCTCTCTCTCTCTCTCTCTCTCTCTCTCTCTCTCTCACTAACTCCATCTTCCTCGCTCTCCGGTTTGTTTAGCTTTGGCGAGTAAAACCCGAGAAGAAGTAGAGGACGCTTCGTTCTTCCTTGGAATCGTTCGGGAGGAAAAAAATATTCAGAGAGCGAGAGAGAGAGAGAAAGGCGCTGGGAGTGTCATAATATTTATTTATCTTTTTTTTTTTGTTCTACTGATTGAAACTATGATGATAATTATGATAATCGATGAATTGATGACTTTCTTTTTTGTTTTCCGAGAGTTCAGGTTTTTGAGATTATTATTATTATTATTATTATTATTTTCAATATTTGTGGGTGAGCGTCAAGCCAACGGCCACCACAGGGACCCCCGTGCGCTGCTGCTGCCGCTGCTGCACTCGGGGGAAGGACCCTGTATCGTTTTTTTCTCACTGTGCTCTCTCTCTCTCTCTCTCTCTCTCTCCCTGAGCCTCTCCTCCTTCCCTCCCTCGTCCGCTCTGTTTGTGTCCGACTCCGGCAGTGCCGTGCTGCCGCCTCGCGCTCGCCACTGTTGTGCTCTCTATTCGTCTATCTCTCGCTCTCTCTCTCTCGGCCGCGAGACCGAGTGTGTGTGAAAGAGAGATATATAGAGAGACACGATCTCCCACACGGACACGTACGGTCGTGTGTGTCCGCCGTGTGGGTAGGTATGCGTTTTAGACAAGGATCCGACAGAGAGAGAGAGAGAGAAAGAAAGAGTGATGAAGCGAGCGGCATTGCGAGAGCGAGAGGACTGCGTAACGTTGTAAAGGTAGTATCCCACAAACTGTAATAGTCAAAGCAAGCCTAAGATATACCATCTCCTGATTGAGGTACGTAGTAATTTGATGTGACAACGTCGCGTGTTATGATGTGGATTAGTAAGAGAAAGAGAGAAGATGGGAAACGAACGCGCAACGTTGCCATGTCTACTGGATCACGACCAACTCCTCATATAAACTGTATTTTCCCGATATTTATTTGCTTATTATTATCATAACAGTCTCCTGATCTCTACTGTCAAGTGCCCAAAATGTTCTCCGAATATTCAACTTGCAGCTTGAGTGTTTTCATTGAAATCTGACGAGGACTTTTTGTATTATATCAAATTGAGCGTGATTCTCCATAAGGCTCCATGTTGAACGTGTGAAAATAAAAGTGTTGATATCTTTTTCCTCGCGCTCCGGAAAGCCATAAAAATTTAACTGAACCTTTTTCTTACCAATACGTATAAGTATGCCAAGTTTCATGAAAATCTGACGAGGAACTGTCCTATGGAGGGTACTACCTTAACCATGGGCGAGGAAACAACTCGCCATCACACACACACACATACGCACGAAAGAAAACCGGGGCTCGTGGAGAATCACTACACTGGAAAACTAATATTTATATCTTCGACGTACTGGCATTGATGTCCACTCTATTTCTCTCTCTCTCTCTCTCTCTTTCTCTCTTTTCGCTTGTGTCTTGCCGTCTTTGTCTTTCTCCGTCTCTGTCCATCGCTATTTTATAGATTTGCGTGCGTTACATAGCCGTGCGTTATTTCCATGTAGGATGTGTGTGTATTATTCGATGCATGCGTCGTCGCGTCCGACGTACGACGTCGTGAGACACGGGAGTGAAGGCGCGCGCATGCGCGGGGAGTCTCTCTCTCGATCGAGTGTGTAAAGCCAATGGATTTAAAGCTTGCGAATTGCCGCGCGTGCCCCCAATGTCACGACTGATTCACATCAGTGCGTATACTTACACACACACACACACACACACACACACACACACACACGCCATATGGACATGTTACACGCGTATAGAGAGCGAACGAGCGGTTTTGCGTTGGGAATCGAGGACGCTTAGCCGCTCGATTGACCAAAATGAAAAATTTAAAGGAGAAGACGAAAAATTAAAAGATAATGTTTATACCGATAGAATCGAAACTAATTGTCATTATTATTATTTTTATTGGTTTGTTGGTGACGTGTGACAAAAGTTTAGTGACCCAAAGAACCCAAAGCACGCAAAAAAAACTGTCGGATGTCTGGGAAATAAAACCAAAACGAAAACAAATAATAATAATAATAATAATAATAATAATAATAATAATAATAATAATAATAATAATAATATATGTTACGATACGTGCTCACTAACTCGAAAGTTCCTAAATGTACCATGAGATTCATGTATTGGATTAGCATAAATGTAACATAATAGACTATAAGATTCATGTATTATATTAGCGTAAGTGTAATATAATGTAATTTAACAGTTGTAAAGAGAACACGCTTGACCATGGTCCGCGTGTTTCTCTACTAAACCACCGGACAAAATGTGTAAGTCCGAGAAGAGTGGAATAATAATAATAATAATAAAGTCAAAGAAATATTTCCATCATAATTTTCTCACCCCACACATCTGATTCTTTAACTGAAGGATAAAATGAACAATCATCTCCAAAAAGAAACTCGAAAACTCGAAAAAAAAAAAAAAACGGTGTAGAATTCGGAAAATCCGTGATAATGGATAATTACCATTACTTGGATTTGTGAATTACTGGAATTCAATCACGAGATATGTATTTTCCGAGGGGCGCCTAATTTTGGTGTTTCGCAAGAGTGTTCGCGACTGTGTGAGAGAGGTTTTACTGTAGCGTCAAGCATGGAGGAAGGTGCGCGCGCGGTTGCGAGCGTGTTCTCGAGGTTTAACCTCGAGAATAGCGTAACGGTGAGCCAGTTTCCTCGCTCTCACGCGGCGACCTGGTGGACGGGGATGCCGGACTCGCGAGTGAGAGAGAGAGAGAGAGCGAGAGAGATAGATAGATAGATAGAGCGAATGAGTGAGTCAGAGAGGGACAGACAGATAGAGAAAGAGATGCACGTGTGCAAGCTGTGTGTAACTCATCGCGGTCCTGGTTTCATGAAATTATTTTCCACGTCGTCGACACACGACTCTCGCGAATCCGCGAACGGAAAAATAAAGCAATCGAAGGAACCTCGACGTTTGTACGGAAAAGAATTTTTTTTTTTTGTGAAAAATCGAGATAAATATTGTGGATCCGTAACTGAGCCTGGCCAATGACTGAATCACGCCAATGACAGTCGTGAAATATTTGACCTGAAATTTTTCGTTTGTTGACAAAAAGGGACAGTCTACACGTTTGTGAGGTTAATTAATCAATTATCATTTTTCAGTATTTTCGTTGGATGTATTTTTTAAAATCATTTATATTGTTATAAGTTATTATTTTTTTATTATCATTATTTAATTATTTTTTATAAATTATCGTTTTATTATTATTATTATTATTATTATTATTATTATTATTATTATTATTATTATTAGAGAAAAAATTTAATTTGTGTATAAGCGAGTTGGCTGGAGGCTCGACCTCGTGTCACGACGATTACAGAATCCATGGCGAATCTGTCGACAAGGAGATAAGACGTGATTGCGGGGTTGGAGGACGGCGGCGGGGTGGGCAACGCAGAGAGGAAAAAAGTTTCGGTCTTATTTGGAACGAAGGCTGTGTGTGGTGTCGAAGCGAAAACCAGTTGCTTAAGCACGTCTCAAATAATAGTGATGCCTAGTTAGATCGATGCGAATTCAATCGTTCGACGGTTGAAAAGATTGTTGTTATTGTTTTTTTTTTTTTAGAGTCAATTTTATTTTAGAGATAGTTCGGTTATCTTCGAAAATGCAACGGAATGTCACGGGGCTATATCGAACTCACCTTCGATTCGTTGTTTCAACGTGGATGTGGAATCATTTTTTTTTTGCGTTGATAAATATATTATTATTATTATTTTCTATTTTCTATTTTTCGTTTTGACGGTTATATACATATTATCAGGACCCAAGTCTAACAAAAATATAACGATTATTATTATTATTATTATTATTGTTATTTCCGTTACTTTCGAACCTCAAATAAAATGGTAAAATAAATTTGAACGAATCAGTAGAGTGAAAAAAGTTTTGAGAAAGGAAGAAAGCGACAACTCTGCGTGTGTGTGTGTTCTTGAGTGTATGTGTCAGCGGCAGTGCGCATCGTGTATTGCGAAGTGGAAGCTGACGCACAAGAAGAGCGAGAGGAAAAGAAAAAGTATGTGTGTGTGCCGGTAAAAGAAAGAGGCAGAGAGCAAGAGAGAGAGATAGAGAGAGAGAGAGAGAGAAGAGTAGCGAGACGGATGGAGGCTAGCCCGACTGTGGCGGTCGTCGTACCCGCTACTCGTAACATTCCTTTCGCCACCACGGGCTCTCGTATCGCCTCGCTCTTCTTACATCGCAGCGCCACGTACCATACTACATACATATACACAGTACACACACATACACACATATACGTATATAATATAAATATATATACACATATATCAGAGTGTATTTTTACCTTTCCATCCAAACGCTGGGTAAACAATGGTATATAGACCAAAAGTTTACATAAACAATTTTGTAGAGAATTAAATTTCCTACAAGAAAGTCCACGACGGCGTTTATCTGACATTGATAGTTTGCGCGTAGGAAATCTCGAAAGTCGAGCAATGTTGTCACGCGGCCGGCGGACGAGGTACGCAACTATAGCTATGTATAATATTCCGAATGTTGACCGTTCCGAGCATTGTCGTCCGGAATTTTGGGCTTTTCGAACGTTGCTCGTTCCGAGTTTCGAGCCCAACCCGGTAGAGCGTAGAGCTGTGGTCCGTGGCGCGAGGGCGGGGGGGGGGGGGTGGATGCATCGACGTTACTCCACCCACAATTTCACCGACATTTTCTACCGTCCGTCCGTCGTCTCCTCCAACCGCTCGCTGGGGGGGGGGGGGAGGTGCCTCCCTCATTCCTTCCCGAGAGTTTCCATTTCCCGCGATGTGTTTCACGCTTCGAAACGTCACGTGGGAAATTGTCTCGTTAATTCGCTGATTGTCGCAACATCCAACTTTTCACATCGACTCTAGTTGTTGTTGTTGTTGCGGCTTTTACTTTTTTTCCAAATATATATGTATATGTCGATATATTTTTAAATTATTTTTCCTGTGTCTTACGATTAGTTAAAAGACTTAAAAAAAATTATTTTACGATGATTTTCTTCACTTTTTAAAAATTAGTTATCTTCCTGTCTTATGATTATTGAGAAAAAAATATTATTATTATTATTATTATTGCTGTTTTTTGTTCATTTATTACAAAAACAAAAATTATTATTATTTTTTGCGTGTTTGAAAAACCCCCGAATTCATTACCAATTTGATCTAGTTGATGTTGTTATTGTTGTTGTTGTTGTTAGTATTGTTATTATCGTTATTCGTGTAGTTAGCGAAGTGCTCAATTTTTTTCTCTGCTTGGGAAAAATTTTAATTATAATTTTTTTTTTTTGGGGTTCTCGATATTAATGTAGATACCATTAATGTACCATTGGGTCACGAGACAGTTCGGACGATGATTACTTTTTTGTTACACTTGCCGATGATTGTGAATACGTTGAACACGTGGCAGAACGATGTACATATGTATATGCGCACGCAAGAAAGAATGAAGAGAGAGAGCATTGACCGAATAAGAGGCACGATATGCATCCTCGTGATAATAATCGTCATGCTCGAGAAGACGACTAATGAGCGGTCGTAAGAACGTGGAACTACACTCGTGCACAGTCGGTAAATCCAACATCTTACCATTCCTCCACCTCCCCCTGTCCCCCCCAACGATTTATACCCAAATCGTTGGTGTGCATCGTTTTTCACGGTTTTCAACCGTGCACACAATCGTCGGCCCGTACGAAGCTACGAACGCAATTTTTGGATCTCGAAACAGTGCACGATTCCACGATTCGGATTATCCGCAATCGAATTAATGATAATTTCAATGATTCGATGTCAAGATAAAATCCAAATTCATTTTCGTTGCATTATTGTCATTGAATAATAATTGCAAGTGCTGATCAACTCCGATCGATGGCCCTTTGACAAAAAAAAATATAAATGAATAAAAATCGCACGAATATCAATAAGATAATTTTAAAAAAATTCGTTCTTTTAAGAAATGTCTTCTACTAATACAGTACGACCTGGGAATAAGAGACCAAAAGCCCCCAAGGGGAAGAGGTTTTTCTCGGAAATCGCATACCGCCCTCACTACCTCTGTCTGTCTCTCTCACTTTTTTCCGCATGCGATCCTGTCAAAAGTTTTTCTTCCTGCCCCTCCTAAAAATATAATTGTGGCAATGATAAATATTTACGTTGATCGCCGAGCGAGACGTATCGCGCGGATAGGAACCGCCAGTGTCAACGTCCGTTGCCCGCGCGGCACACGTGCTTTCCCCGGGTCATTCGGTCGTCGTCCGCCGATTAGCCCAGTTGGAATGTTCGTTTGACCTTGCAAAAATTAACTCGGAAAATTTTTCCTTTTTCCAATCGTTGAGGGCGGCGGGGCGGGGGGGGGGGACAAGTTTAGATTGTCCTGATAGTGGTCCAAATCCAGATTCTCGAAATTTCAACCCTCGTGCTTTGATCGCCATCTTTAATTCGAGGAAAATTCGTTTTCGTTGAATAACCCGGTCATTATCGAATTTTCGAGTGAGAATTCACCTAACGAAATTTGTGGAAAATTTAATTGTCTATAACTTTAGTCATTACATTATTTTTTTTTCTACGATTGATATCTTTCGACTTAAGATAGTAAAATAGGAGTTTGATTTGATTATCGCGTTATCCCGTTTATTTCAAAGTTTGACGCGTCAAATGAGTGTGAACAAACTTGTGGACAATGAAGTTCTTTACAACTTTAGTCATAATAATTTTTATTTTGT
>OY759165.1:2959315-3192644 GCA_963662125.1 Diplazon laetatorius | reverse complement strand
AGAAAAATAGAAAAATAGAAAAATAGAGAAAAATAGAAATATAGAAATATAGAAATATAGAAATATAGAAATATAGAAATATAGAAATATAGAAATATAGAAATATAGAAATATAGAAATATAGAAATATAGAAATATAGAAATATAGAAATATAGAAATATAGAAATATAGAAATATAGAAATATAGAAATATAGAAATATAGAAATATAGAAATATAGAAATATAGAAATATAGAAATATAGAAATATAGAAATATAGAAATATAGAAATATAGAAATATAGAAATATAGAAATATAGAAATATAGAAATATAGAAATATAGGAATATAGAAATATAGAAATATAGAAATATAGGAATATAGAAATATAGAAATATAGAAATATAGAAGAGTGAGAGGAAGAGCGAAAGGGATAGAGAGACAGCGAGAAAAGGCGTATCGCGCATATCGCAATATCTTCTTTCCCTCTCTCTCTCTCTCTCTGCTTTCCACTCTGATAAGCCGGCCCTCCCCCTACGCTGATCAATACTAGCGCACGCGAGCGAGCGAACCTCTACGTGTTCGCAAGGCCGTCCGCGTGCTGCTGGTGCCGCCGCCGTCGTCGTCGTCGCCGGCTCTCTGTCGCTTCCTTCTTCCGATCACAGAGCCAAATCAAAACAATCAGAGACACGCGCGTACCTTCCCATACAGTTGTCAATGTTCCAATGACACCTTTATAAAGTGCAACAGGCGAAAGGGTTTTGAATCAGGGAAAAAAGTAATTGGTTTATTTTTAGTTTTGCTTGGCCGTGGTGGCTAATCACCGAACTCTCGTGTGAATATTAAAATTGATAGTTCTTTTTTTTTAATTAAATATTTTGGGTAATTAGTTTTGTGTGTTAAGATCTTCAAGTTTGATAGTCAAAAATCTTTGAATGGCAGCCCCCTGGAAATTCTCCCCCGTCTCTCTCCCCCGAAAATCGGAATTTTTAACAGCCTAAATTTCGAATTGAATCGAACGAGTTAAGTTAACCGGGCGAGTTAAGTTAACCGGGCGAGTTGAGTTAAGCGAACAAGTTAAGTTAACCGAACAAGTTGAGTTAACTGAACAAATTGAGTTAACTGAACGAGTTGAGTTAACCGAACGAGTTGAGTTAACCGAAAGAGTTGAGTTAACCGAACGAGTTGAGTTAACCGAACTTATCGAGCTAACAATAAGATAATCGAACTGGTTGAGTTAACCGAACGAGTTGAGTTAATCAAACGAGTTGAATTAATCGAACGAGTTAGCTCATCGGATAATTACTGGAGTTAATTGAGAAACACTGAAAAATCATCAACGAATATGTAATTTGATTGAAAAATTTCGTTTGTTTTTTGTTTTTTTTTTTTCGTTCAGACGGACCTCTGCGGCATAAAATGGCGAAAGCTCGTGTGGGGCGAGATGACCGGGGGTTTCGGGGGCACCCCCCTCGAGGATCCGGTACTGTCGAGCTTCTCGAAGTGTCTGGCGAGCGACATACTCTGCGTTTGGCGGCGGGTCGCGGCCGCGCCACCCTCCACCGGTTCCGGTACGACCGGGGGTGGCATATTCGATCTGGGCATCGCACCGTCACCGGCACCACCCCCGCTCTCCCTCACCGCGGCCAAGGAACTTTGGATATTCTGGTACGGCGAGGAACCCGATCTCTCGGGTCTCGTCTCGCCGGAACTCATCACATGCGGTAAATATCAACTAATCTCATATATATATATATTTTTTTTTACCCTTAGCCCGGAAAATTTTCGTAAATAATGTTTTTTACATTATTCGTTATAATTTTGATCGAATGTATTAATCGGAAACTACATTCTGAAATTTTTTACCGATTTTTTTTAATCGATAGTTTTTTTTTTTTTTTTTTTTTTTTACGATAACGACTTTAAGAGGAAATATCTCGTGACCGAAGGGTTTCGAATACTCCATTTATTATTATTTTTTTTTTTTTTTTGAAAATCGGACGTAGCGACGATGTCTACGAACGAAGCGAGCGAGCAAACCGTGAAGCGTGACCCCGCGGACACGCGACAATCGGTTCGGACAGGAGAGAGAGCCTCCCCCCCCCACCCCTACTCCACTACACTCCGGTGCACGGTCTCTCGCCCGGTGCCCCTCGATGTTTGGACACGTTTGAACCGTAGACTCGCCCCGCGGGGTCGTTGAACCCGGTGATCCCCGCGCTCCCCATTCGTCGACCACGATTTACCACGATTCGTGGTGTCTTCGACTTTGTTTCACTTTGCTCATCCGACATTCCATTTAAAAAATAATAATAATCATGAAGATGATGATAATAATAACAATAATATAGTAATAATAATGAGAAAAACAAAATTTGCGCAATTTGAGTCATCGCCTTTAAATGAATTGATTTCTTTTTCAAATGATTTCTTTTTTTTTCTTATTCCTTATTACCTTTTTTTTTTATTAACAACAACAACAATTCATCATCATTATTTTCATTCTTAAGATGCATTTTTTTTCTTTTTTTTATTAATTCAAGAAAATAATTTTTAAAATTACATATTTTTGAAAAACTAATATTCTATAAGTGAAAAAAAAAGAATATTCTATTAGTTTATTTTTATATTCTTTAAATTTTGTTTTTCAATTATTATTTTGATTTTAACTGTGAATTTTTTAATTTCTTTTTTTTTTTTTTTTTCAATTTTTATTTCTATTTCGCCTACAAATGCGCAATAATCGCGCGAGCGCAAATTAAGAGTTGTACACACAACGGGGTTTCGTGTGCGTGTGACGTTCTACACGCGCCCACCGTGCGATAATAAACTCCATTCATCTCCGCGGGCCGCGGCGACTGAATGGAGCGCGCGCGCGCGCGCGCGCGGCGCTCTCCTGTCCCGCTGTCGAGAGCGCACGTTACGTAGACGTTTTCATGATTCCCAAGCTCCGTACAATATACACATACATACATATATATATCTATTATTTTTTTTTCCAAAATTTATTTAAACAAAAAAATACATATAGATTTTTTTTTAAACTCGCTACAGAGACCCGAAAAAAGAAATGATAACATAAAAAAAAAACCCTGTTGACCACCCTCTTACGGATTAGAAAGTGAACTCGAAATTTTTCGTTTGCTCCCCCATCGAGTGGGGTGTCTTTTATTAAGAATCCTCAAATGTTTATAACGTATGAGATCATCGGTCGCACACCTCGAATAATGTCCTTGTTCTTTTTTTCTTCACCCCCCCCCTCCTCTCTCATTGCTCTGCTTGCTATCTCGTCGCATGTTGCAATGCTCAACTCGCGACGAGGCAGAGTGAGAGCGAGCCCCCGGCTCGAAACAAACGTTGTGAACGTGCATCCATCGTGTCTACGATTCCGTCGTAACAGCCAACGTCGGTAACGGTATCCGCGCTCGAATAAAGAAGTAAAAAAAAAAAAAAAAAAAAAAAAAAAAAAAAACACCTTTTCCGCATCGTGAGACTCTCCGCTACGGCCACAACAATTGCCAGCATTTTTTTTCCGCTCGTCTTTTTATTTTCTTCTTTTTTTTCTTTTTTTTTTTCCCTCGCTCGTCTTGCGCCGGCTACGAAGGGAAAGCAGAGCGCGCGCAAGTCGCGGACGCCATACGACGCGTAGAAAATTCGAGCGCATCCGCGCCGCATCGTTCGGACATTATAACACAATCGACCCGAATTTTTTCGAATTATCGTCGTTTCATCGGAATTAATTCGAAATTTTTTGTCATACCTTTTTCCGAACATTTTCATTGACCCGTGATTCGTGGATTTGAAAAAAAAAAAAAAAAAATTCTATTTTCAATTTTTTTCGAAAGGTGTTTCGAAATGTTTTTTCTAAATAAATGAATACATCAATAAATAAATAAATAAATAAATAAATAAATAAATAAATAAATAAATAAATAAATAAATAAATAAATAAATAAATAAATAAACAAATAAACAAATAAAATTCCAGTGATAATGAGAAAAACATCACCCTTGCTAACGATTAGCGTTCATAAATCCTCAAGTCATTCCGAACGTTGACAACTCCACCAACGATGCATTTTTACGTGGCTATGGTCCCCCGTCCGGCTTCCCCACCCGTACTTCCCCTTCGTCGCTTCTGCCCCCCCCCCCCGCCCCACTCACGCGGTTTATCGATCGAGGGAACACGTGTCCTGGCTGGTCAGTGGTTCTCCGTTGCAACCCGGCGGCTCGATGTGCCAAATCTCTGCGCCGGCGTCTACGCGGATGACGTCGAACCAGCCGCCACACGGCTTTTCCGTAGGCGGGGGCGGCTGCGGGGGGAACGGGGGGTGGTTATCGTGGGGACGGCTCGCTGCCACCTGGAAAAAAAAATTATAATAACAATGATAAGCTCGCCACGCCAAACCGCGATAAGAATTTCTCGACTGTGTTAATCATCCCCCCCCCCCCTCCTCGCCCCCTCCGAACGTACGACATACCACCGAGCGAAGATCCATAATCTCCCACCCTCCATCCCTCTCTCACTTGCCGGCAAAGAATAAAAAAAAAAAAAATAGACTCTACTTTCACCGTAACACACAAACGTGGAGCGCGTGCGCATGCGCGGGCCGCGACGCGCGCCATAATTCGGTTTTGCTAAACCTCTCACACGTTGGTTGAACGTTCCTCGTGATCTACCTCGTATTTTCCAACGCTTTGAAACACCGCCCAGCATATCGTCTCCCACGCAGAAAACGATGAAGAAAGAAAAAAATTATGATTGTCCTTGTTTATGGAGTTTTTTTTAAACGTCTGTCTCTCTTGTTGTCTCTGCGTTCGTCTGATCTTTCTCTCTCTGTCTCTCTATCTCTTTCTCTTCCACCTTCGTTTACGCGGGGCGCGTTGCATCGATTGCTAAACCTCGGGCCACGTTTCTCTTGCGCTCTTCCCCCTCCTCTCTCTCCCTCTCTCTCTCTCTCTCTCTTGCGTAGCCAGTTCTGCAATCGTTCGCCAACGCTGACAAATAGGCTTGCAGGAAGTCGTGGGTGGTTATTGTCACTGGGATTCTCGCATATCTTTTGAATTTTTCAATTTATTTATTTGTTTATCTATTTCCATTGAAAATATTGAGAAAAACAAATTTTGTAATACGAAAAAAAAAAAAAAAAAAAAAGATTAAAATCTGATAAATAATAATTATTTAAAATAATTGTTTAAAATAGATTTTCGACGTAATCTCGATCGTTCTCGTCAACGATCAGTGATCCATTATTCGTTTATTTTACACATCACAAATAATTAATTAAAATAATAATGATAATAAAAATAATTCGCGTTTGAAAGAAAATTGAGAAAAGAAAATTGTTTAAAATAGATTTTCTACGTAATCTCGATCGTTCTCGTCAACGATCGGTGATTCATTATTTATTTATTGCATACATATACATATATTTTTATTTCATTTCGTGAATTGCAGAAAGCGAGCAAGGTTCGTGGGAGAGCGGTCTGTCGTACGAGTGTCGGTCGTTGTTATTCAAGGCTCTTCACAATCTGATAGAACGTTGTCTATTGTCGCGGGATTTTGTTCGTCTCGGCAAGTGGTTTGTTCAGCCGTACGATGGATTTGAGAAGCATCGTTGCACCAGGTAATCAAACTATTTTTTTTTTTTCCCCGAATTTCTTTATTTCCACAAACACAAACGTTGTCCGATATATATATCTCGTGCAAGCACGTGAGTTGACACAACTGGAGAGAACAAAAAAAAAAAAAGTTTTTTTTTTTCAATTTTTTTTTGTTACGGTTTGGCAGCAGTCATCTGTCGTTCTCATTCGCGTTCTTCGTACACGGCGAGAGCACTGTTTGCGCGAGCGTCGACGTCAGGCAACATCCAGCTGTGCGGCATCTCACAAGGACGTGTCTTCAACGCACCCAGACCGTCCAATCGGGCCTCAAGGGTGAGTTACTCCAAACACAATTATTTTTTCCCCACCC
Source organism: Diplazon laetatorius (assembly GCA_963662125.1). Taxonomy (NCBI): domain Eukaryota; kingdom Metazoa; phylum Arthropoda; class Insecta; order Hymenoptera; family Ichneumonidae; genus Diplazon; species Diplazon laetatorius. Next base: position 3,186,690 of record OY759165.1, on the reverse strand, counting down.
ATCCCCCAATCGCGATTACGTTCCATCGATATTTCGATTTCGCTTGTACACCGAAAACAACGAAAAAAAGATTTCTCTATGAGGACCTATGTGCAGATCAATTTCGGCTTTCTCATAGAGGAAGCTTTGGCAAATGTGCGAAATGATAAGGAAGACACGAGCGAGGTAGTACTTTGAATCTCAATAATTTGAAAAAGGGTAAAAAATTATGAATTTGGATTCATGGAATTGGAAATTTATGATTTTCGGATTTTTTCCTTTACTTGTGACACGAGACCTTCCTTCATGCCAAATTTCAAGATTCTAAGTCAACCGATAGTATCAATTTCGACCTAGTTATTGAAAATAAATAAATAAATAAATAAATAAATAAACTAATAATAATTGTTCATAGAATTATGAATTTTAGATTTTAGATTTTTTTTTCTTTCCTGTTTTTTTTTCCATAGCCATCTACCGAAACAATGAAAGCAATAATATATAAATATTATAGAAGTTGAATATAGATTGCAATCAATGAATTTGTTTATTTATTATCGTTATTATTATTATTATTATTCGTTTGTTACAGTGATCCTGGCTCCGTACGGTCTCGCGGGTACTCTGACCGGTCAGGTGGGTCGCGTGGACAGTCAGCTGCTCGACGAGTGGAAACATTTTTATCCGATAAACGGAATCAGCATGGAAACCGGGGTGCAACCCCTCGTCGAGGTGCTCGTGGGCGGTGTCAGAATGCGTTATCCATCGTGTTACGTTCTGGTGACCGACATGGACGACGCACCACCGGAAACTCCGCTTTCGCCACCTTACAGCCCGGCGAGTTACGAAAATCCGAATTCCACGCAACGGGATTTAAAACCGGCTACCGAATTGCCGGAACGCGTGTGGGCCGAGTGCTCGCTCGGCTCGCCGATATCCGTGGCTTCCAAGACCAACCCGGAATCTTCCTCGGCCCTCGAATTGGGCACCTGGACGTTCGTCGACTCCACCCAAAAGTCTTCCTGCAGCTGCTCCAAGTGAGTGTCGCGAAAAAATTTGTTCTTTTTTAAAAATTCTTTTTTTTTATTTTTTTTTTTTTATTAAAAAAATCTATAATTTTTCGTTGCAATTCAACCCTATCGGTGTATCGTGTTTTTGCACTTCGATGACTTTGATAATACACAGCACTGTAATGTGATTTATTCGATCATGGTGTGGAATAAATCAATGCCATAGTTTTTTTTTAACCCTAAATAAGAAGCACCCTGGTGGACACTCTGAGCTTCATTCATGAATTTTCCCAGATTTTTTGGGCTAAAGTTTACTATTTTTTTTTAAAGCCTCGGGTCGTATCGGGACCACGATGCAATTCAGCGGTGCGAAAATCAGCGATTAACTGATAGGGTTGAATTTTTTTGTCTATTTTGCATCGATATGGCTGTGACGAGCAATATATTAGAGAGAGCGTTTACAAAGTGTGCATCTTGTGCGTGTGTGTGTGCGTGTGTGCTGGATGTCACCGATTATCACCGATTTTTCTTATTCAGGTTGTGTCAATGGTTTTTCGTCCGAAATTGATTTAGTTTCTGATGTGCAATTTTTTAGATTGTTTTTTTTTTTTTAATTTAATTTATATTTTCTTTTTTCCGAACTAATCTTTCCCTGAAAGTAGACTATTTCGCGAGTATCCACTTCAATTTTCAGATTAATCTAATGAAAAATGGGGACGTTTTGTTTTTTTTTCACGATGGAAGTCTTTAAATTCGAAATTTGGCCAGTGTGACTGAAATGGGCTTTGAATAATATAGAAAAAAATGGAGTATGGCCAAAATAAAAAATAGAACATTTGTTACAATCAGCAGAATCGTAGAATTGGTCTTTCACACGTAAACATTGTTACTATTATTATTATTATTATTATCTGCCTAAATTCTTCAACTTGAATAATTAATTACGTTCTGCATGTCAGGGAGGTTTACGAGTAGTTTGCAACATTTCACGAGACAACGCGTCGTCTCACGAATTAACAGTAGTTCAAATGTGGCTGCTGCGATGTGTGCATGCAAAAAGTTTTTTTTTTTTTTTTTGGCAAACTGAAGAAGTGTCTCGAACGTCAAACGCAGTACGTGACGATCGATTATTCATGCCAAATCGTTAATCGAAGATGGTAACTTGACGTGGACTCGTGAGAGTCCGAAATTTCGGATTGATTGAAAAAAAAAATTGAGGAAGAAAATTTTTTGAATTTTTGAAAAATTGTGATTTTTCAATGACGAATCGTCTATGTGCATCGTGTGCATTCGAGTCAAGTGTTTCAGTTTTTGTTTTTTCTATGTGTTAGCTGAATATTCACGAGTGTTTGAGTTGCAACTAGAAAAAAAAAACCCCCAATGTCGTCGTTCCTCTTTCAGTGTTTATAACATTAGTTTACAAATTTTTCTTTTTCCGCGACGAACCCAATGAAAAAGTGTTACACAGACTTATTTGGGGTAGCTTAGAAAGAAAATGACACTCGATGATTTTTCCAAAGAAGCGTTTTCTTGATCTTAGCGAAAAATATGTTGTTCGATCCTTTTTTCAAGTTATCGACAAGAATTTCGAGAAAAAAAGTCAATTTTTCAAGCTTATTTGAAAATCACATGTTTATTTGCTCTTTTGAGTTGGAAATTTTTTTTTCCCACAGGTTTTGATGATTTCAAGTTAAAGGTTATTTCATTATTATTATTATTATTATTATTATTATTATTATTATTATTATTATTATTATTATTATTGTTATTATTATTATTATTATTATTATTATTATTATTATTATTATTATTATTATTATTATTATTTCATTATTTATTTCTCAATAATGGTTCTTTGGAAAAATAAATGAGAGTCATTTTCGTTTTAAGCGACCCCAAATTGTGATAAAAAAAATCACTTTCCGAACGACGTTCTTTTTTTCCGGTAAACCAGTGTATTCTGTGAAGAATAAAAAAATAAATTAACGAAAGTCAGAATCGTTAACGAAAATTAAAAATAAGAAAATTTGTTGAAAAAAAAAAAAATAAAATAAATAAATAAATAAAACCTAAGAGAAAAAGAAGAAAGATGTTAAACACATCGGTTGCAGGTGCACGACCCCCGGGGGTTGGAAAGGCCTCACCTCCTCTCAGGTTCAGAGAGAGAGGGTTGATAAGGGCGGACGGAGGGTCGTGCCTTTTCATCGACGTTCTACCACCCAGTGGGATGCCTCTTGCCCCTCTGTCCCTGCCAATGCCCCCAGGTGGGTAATATCTGCCTACCCCTCTGACCATCCTCCACACAATAACATCTTCGATATCGAAACTAAACGCACTATTTTATAATTCAATGGTAACAGAAATAATTTTGCTAATCGGTGAGTGACAATAATAATAATAATAATAATAATTATAATAACAATAATAATAATAATAATATTAATAATAATCACTGTCACGACAATCAACGACGATTGTAAAACTTTCAATCATGCAAAATGTAATTCGAATTAACACATATGCTTCTCGTTAACTATTTTCCATTGTATATTGGTATTAATTTCGTGAGAGGTCGGTCAGAATAAGAGATATTCATTGAATCGAAGTATATACATTTTAGGGTGATTCTTATTTGGTTCATGTCCAAATGTTGATTTTGTTGGGAGCTCAATCGATTAAAAAAAAAAAATCTTTTAAAATTGTTGATTTTTATTTATTTTCAGTTGTATTTTTTTTTCAAAATTATTATTATTATTATTATTATTGATCATAAATGAGGAAATAAATGAATGATAATTAGAATCGTTGAAAATTATCAATATCCATTGGAAAAAAAAGAAAAAACAAACCAATATAATTCGACATCTTTAAAATTATGAATAAAATTCGAAGAGAAAAGAAAAAAAACATTCTATTCTCATTGTCAAATATTACTTTTTTCCACAAAAAAAAAAAATTCTTTTTAAAAAGATTATAAAAAACAATTAAAAAAACACGATCATCGACGAATCAAATCAATCAACCCCCCAGCCCTCGGTCTCACAGGTTTCGGTATCACAATAACAATTCGTTATTTCGCACGCAAATAATCATCATCGATTAATCCCATCATCATCGACTCACGTTCTCACGATCACCCGATAGTGACTTTGTCGCACTGTTCGATGCAACGTAGTAGGTAATTCATCACGGGCATGTTAGATAATTCACGTCTCAACGTGTCATCACCATCGCTCGATGCAGAAAAGAAACAAGAAAATTTTAGTGGTAACTGTGTGTCGCATGTGTTGCTTGTAACAGGTCATTCGGTGTGTGTATATCGTCGATGAGATAAAAATCCATTATTCGACTAATTCACAATCGCTTCGTTCGTCAACTCGCCTCGTCATTTATCAACCGGAGAAAAAAAAAAAACCACGCACACACAAAAAATGAATGTATAACAATGATTTCTGGTGTATTGTCAGCTTCTTCACACGATTCGTTGCTCGCGATTGGGAAATAACCTGAACGAAACAAATTCCGTTCACGTTTCCCTTTGACGAGAACATTTTTTTTTTTTTTTTTTTAAATAAATGAGGAGGTACGACGCCCCGAATCACCGGATTGAAAACCTTCGATACTTCGGTACGACACTTTATACTTCGATAAAGTATCTGGAAAAAAAAAATTAGTGATATCGTAGAATGAAAAAGTTACTAAAGAAAAATCATCGACCACATCGGGTGACAGAAGGGTTTCCAATACGGAGATTCGGGGCGTCGTACCTTCCCATATACATACATACATATATATATATACAGGGTGTCCCATTTCTTCAAAATTCGGTACGATCGATTTTTTTCATGAAAAATCGATGAAAAATCCTCAACACAGGGTATCGTTGAATTCGTCTCGGAAAAAGAAATAACTTCAGGTGGTTCAAAACCATTGTTCCCATTTCGAAAAAAATGTCATAACGCTCGTAGCATAAGAAACATAAGCTGTGACAACATTTGATTTTATCAGAACTATGTTTCCCCCTTCGAATCCTACAACTTTCATCCGGCCCATATCGTTGTCACCCCTTTTCCCCACGAGTTATTCGACTCTGCTTCAAATGGGACACCCTGTACATATTTATTCGACAATCCATTTATTTTAATTTTCCATACATCTCTCCGTTGTACAAAAAAAAAAAAAAAAAAAAAAAAAAACCGCGAGTCGACTCGATCGATTCCCCAATAAAAAAAAATATTTTTTAAAAACCCAAAAAATTAATTATAATAATCAACAAACAAAAACGCAAAAAAAAAAAAAAAAATAAAAAAAGAGAAATTAAATTAAATTAAATAAAAATAGAAATAAAATAGAAATAAAAACCTGTAGGTCGAACGTGAACAGAACGGATGGAGCTCCGAACACGCCTCCGGGTGGTCCGCCGTCTTACCCCCGTGGGCCGCCAACGGGTGGCGACTGTCCCCCGGTGCCGTCGGTCGGTTCCCCGGGTTCGCCGGCCCCGTCGCCCCTTCCGACGCCTCATTCCGAGCCGGCGTCGGTGCCACCGGCAGATCCGACGATGCCCACGCTGAGCCCGCAACCGCCGCCGAGCCACTCGAACACTGCCCCGCCGCTCACGCCGTCCCAGGGACCCAAATCCGCGTCTTCGTCCACGACAACCACGACAACTTGCTGCAACGCTCAAGTACCGAGTCCCGCCGCAACAATGATGAATTTGAAACGACCGATACTCGCTTCACGCGAATACGAAGGCGCTTTGTTGGACGACGATCGGCCGTTATCGTGGCTATACGATTATTCGACCCAAGAAGCTTGGCTCAATCATCCGGTAAAACGTTTCAAAGGCTCGGCCAACGGCCCGAATTTCGTGCGTACCAACAATCTTTATCCGACGTCCAATCAACATGGGGGACATTCGATTGTGCCGAAACTCGAGATAAAACAAGAACCCAATGTCAACAATCCCGTAAGTCAAATCGAGTGTTGAAAAACAAAAAAAAAAAAAAGGAAAAGAAACAACCCTCTCCCACCCCGCCCCCCCGCCCCATGGCCCAACGTATCGTCAAACTCCTTTTTTTATTTATTCGTTTATTTGTTTTGTAATGTTTGTTCGTCGAAACGAGATTTTTTTTTCTTTCTTTCAATTACAAGTATTATTTGGAAATTCAAATATTTTGCCCAATAGTTGTTTATTGTTTTTGTTTTGTTTGAGGAGGTCTTCTCGTGTGTTTCACCCATTTTCGCGGTGATTTTTTTTGGGAAATTAGGTTTGGAAAGAAACGGGTTTTACATTTTTTTCAAGCATTTTGTTCGAAATTTCACAAGATAATTTAGGTCGCGAAGATTCTTTATCGTCGTCCTGGTCATCGGAAACAAACGTTTTTTTTTTTTTTTTAATTCTATTCTTCACGAATGTGATTATCGTTCGAAGCTCCGATATAAAAGTTGTAGAAAAAATTTACAACATAGCGGAGCTTCGAAGACTGTGCTCTGATTTTTCACGATGTGAAATGTTCACTTCTCGTGGTCCGGAAAAAAATAGTAATCACGAAGCAATGTGAAATGAAAAATGTATAGGGTCGAACGATAAACCACATTCGTAAAGAATTACATTTAACACAAAAAAAAAAAAATAGTTTGTTCGAAATATCTTGTACAATTTCGAATGAAACGCTTTGAAAAAAAAATGTAAGAAGTTGCCTCAAACGTGTACAAACGTAACTGTGAAATACCAAAAACTGTATTTTCAAATTGAATTACCAAAAAATCACCTCAATAAAATGGAAAGAGACCGCCTTGAATATTCTTTTCTCGCTTCCGGGGCAAAGCTCTTTCGATCGCAGTTTGAACGGGGGGGGATGGACTTGAACATAGCTTCGTTTTTCTTCTTCTTCTTCTTCTTCTTCTTTCTCATCTTCTTCTTCGACTAATTGTTTTTCGTTTTCTTTTTAATTTTATCTTGAAAAAAAAAAATTTCTCTCACTCTCTCTCTTTCTTTTCTCTCTTCCGTTTGAATTATTTCGTCGACTTTTGTTTTCGACAGGGCGAATGCATGGGTGGCGGTAGAAGCGATCCGTACGAGTTTGACGCTACAGGCGAGGAGAATAGTGTCGGAGTCGACGGTCTGAGACGACAGAGGGACGAGCCCCCGAAGCCCGGATCCTTGTTCACCAGCGAGGGACTCCAGGCCTCATACAAAGATCTCGAACAAATTTTCGACAATTCAGATCCGGACACTTCGAGCGACGAGACGGTACGTAGAAGATAGAGAAAGAGAGAGAGAGAGAGAGAAAAAGATAATAGAGAGTGGGTTAATTCTCCGTTTCCGGCTCCGACTCCGTTCTTCTCGCCTTCACTCACTCATCAATCAATCAATCAATCAATCACTATCGAAAAAAATCCGAAAAAAAAAAAAAACATCAACAAACTATTTTATTTTATTTGTTCCACCTCGTTGTTCATCGTCATAACTGTAATAAAACAAAAAATAACAACCCCCTCATCCTCCTTCAACAACCCTCCCTGCCTCCCCCCCAAAATAATAAAAATCGATAATAATTCAAAAAAAAAAAAAAAAAAAAAAAATCATTTTTCTGTCCAAATTCGATAAAACAGAATTTGAATCAGCTGCAAGTACAAACCCCACCGGGTTCCAACAAATCCGGATGTTTGCACGACGACACCCGCATCGACGGTACAACAAACAAACACAACAATCGCGGAGTCGGTGTATTGCGTCCCGAAGAATTGTCAAAGATGTTTCCAACCCCACCGTCGCTCGAGCACAATCCCGTGGCATCGCCGTGTCAACCGAACGATCAACCGATGGAACTGCAGGACGGCACGACCAACCAACAACGTTCGAATCGTCAACAACCGGATATATATCCGAACATGGGTTCGCCCCAGGAAGAACCCATTGACGATTGGTCGTACGTTTTTCGACCTTCGTCGTTGTGCAAACTCGTGGGTTCGTCGAAATACGCGCCCCTCACGAATTTGCCGAGTCAATCTTTGCCACCCGTTAATTTACCCCCACACTGTGTTTACAGGCCCTCGTGGCAGTGCAATCAAAATTCAACAAACAACAACAACAACAATAATAATAATAACAACAACAACAACAACAATAATAACAGTGGTAATAACAATAATAACGATAAAACGCAAAATTCGCGACCGGGTTCGGTATTGTCGCAGCATCAACAGTCCCACAATCATCAACAATCGTCCCAGGGTCAACAATTACCGTTGCAACAAATTTCCGGGTCCCAACAGCAGCAGCAACAGCAGCAGCAACAACAACAACAACAGCCTATGCAACAAACGAACCAGCAGCAGCAGCAACAGCAGCAACAACAGCAGCAGCAACAACAACAAGTTTGTCCGGCGAGTCCGGCGACGATGGGAGTGGCCTATCGTGGAACAGCGACGATGGCCGGTCGACCACCGCCCCCGCCGTACGATCAACCGAGTCCCGCTACATCCACGACATCGTCGTACTTGAACAAAAATTTGAACAGCATAGAACCGGAAACCCCCGGTCCGGCGCGTATTCCCGAATCCAATTCTCTGGTGGTTAATATTCTATTGGGCGACACGGCATTGAACATATTTCGCGATCACAATTTCGACAGTTGCAGTTTGTGCGTGTGCAACGCCGGTCCGAAAGTCGTGGGTAACATAAAAGGCGCGGACGCGGGTGTTTATTTGGCCGGTTCGTGGAATTCCGTATCATCGAGCACAACGACGAATCACGGTGGTGATTTGTTCACCGAGGACGATCAGATAAAATGTTCGTGCGGTTTCAGTGCCGTGGTTAATCGTCGTTTGGCACATCGGGCGGGTTTGTTTTACGAGGACGAGATGGAAATAACCGGAATCGCCGACGATCCGGGTGACAAGAAAAAATGTTCGCTCGCGAATTTCGGAAGTTTTGGGATCGTCGGTGGTGGTGGTGGTGGCGGTGGTAACAACGTCGGTGGTGGTGGTAAAATTATGGATGGCATTGACGCGGTTACCGGCGATGTATTGGAATTATTGCGGGAACAATGTTTGATAGTTCAAAGTTCGGCCAACAGTTTGTACAGAGCGTCGAGATTGTACGCGAGTAATCGTCGAAACAATCGCGACGACGATACGCGTCCGAGTTTGAACAGTTTGGAATTCAACGACGGTAACGAGGTGTCGTTGGCCGCTTTGGAACAGGGACGAGTCGACGGGCCGGGATTGGATCGGGCCAATCGTTCGACCGGTATTCATCGATGGACGTTTTTGCGAGCTCGGGGCCCACAGTGCAGCGGTGATATCGTCAGAATAATGCGGGCTTTGCAACCCTTGCTGCAGGAAGCTGTGCAAAAAAAATGTACCACCAGAATGTGGGAAGCGCCTTACACGGTTGCCGGACCTTTGACCTGGCGACAGTTTCATCGTTTGGCCGGACGTGGCACCGAGGATCGTTGCGAACCACAACCCATACCCGCTTTGATCGTTGGTTACGATCGCGATTGGTTGTCGTTGTCGCCTTATGCTCTTTGCTATTGGGAAAAATTGCTTCTGGAACCTTACGCCGGCCCCCGCGACGTTGCTTACATCGTCGTTGCGCCTGACAACGATTGCGTTGTCAACAAAGTCAAATCTTTCTTTCGTGAATTGTCAACGACTTATGAGGTAAGGGAAAAACGTTTTTTTTTTTTCGCTAATTTTTTTTTTTTTTTTTTTTTTTTTGATTTGTTGATTTATTTGTTTATGTCACGCTGTCCGTAAAAAAAAAAACGTCATTGTCAATTATTACTGAATATTCGATCCGTCGAATTAATTTATTTTCCACTCGTTGCCAAAATCTCGGGTTTGAAATAAAAACCATGATTATCAAATTTTTCACGACCGTAAATATATATATTTTTGTTTTTTTGATTCTCAACGAGAATGTAAGAAAAATAAATTATATTACAAAAATAATTGTCGTTAAATTTTTTCGAATATTGTTGATGAGCTCGTGTTACTGTCGATTTGCAGATATGTCGATTGGGCAGGCACACGCCGATCTCCAAAGCCGTGCGTGACGGTATTCTTCGGGTCGGTAAATCGGCCATACAAAAATCTTCGAAGCAACCCGTGGACGATTGGTTCAAGCTTCTCGGCGAGAATCAAATGGGCGAACTTTTGCGTCTTTACGCCCAAGTTTGCAACAATCGTCTGGCTCCTTATCTGACCCAAGTCATACAGGATCGCAGTTTCTTGGATAACACGGATTCACCGAGCAAACAGCAACAATCTCCCGGTGTGTCGGCCACGGATTCGATGCCACCTACGCCAGACGGCGTTACCATCAAGACCGAACCCAATGGTAAACACCAATCAAATTGAGCTTTACTCGCGCATCACTTTCTCACCGTGATATGTAGCCACCAAACGCGCTATTCCACAAAAATGAAATTTTACACGTTTAACATGGAGCCTTATGGAGAATCACGCTCAATTCGATATAATACGAAAAGTCCTCGTCAGATTTTAATGAAAACACTTGAGCTGCAATTTGAATATTCGGACAACATTTTGGGCACTTGACAGTAGAGATCAGGAGACTGTGATGATAATAATAAGCAAATAAACATCGGGAAAATACAGTTTATATGAGGAGTTGGTCGTGATCCAGTAGACATGGCAACGTTGCGCGTTCGTTTCCCATCTTCTCTCTCTCTCTCTTACTAATCCACATCATAACACGCGACGTTGTCACATCAAATTACTACGTACCTCAATCAGAAGATGGTATATCTTAGGCTTGCTTTGACTCTTACAGTTTGTGGGATACTATCTTAAAATTTTTCAGAAATTCAAAAAAAAAATAAAAAAAAAAAAAATAACGCATTTTTAAAAAAGTGTGGAATAGTAACTTTTGTACCTACAGGAGATCCAAGACGCGTGTATCCACCTGTGAAATTTTCATCGTTTACTCATTACCTCTGTGAATTAATCGCAGATGGAGAATCGGCGCGCAGCGAGACGCCATCATCGAACGCAACGCCAAATGCAAATTCCACGATGGGCAACACGACACCGACCCCACAATCGTCATCGTCGGCCACCACGTCGCCATCGACGACGACGACGAGCGGAAATTCGTCTACGACGAACACGACGACGACGACCAACGTGGGCCCGGACGAGGAGGAAGTCGAACCACCGGCTGTCGTCGTTTACATGGTCGAACCGTTTTCTCTCGGTGGTTCCGAGGATCCCGATCGTCGACGACTCGCCATTCTCGCCCTGTTGCGAGCCTATTCCACCGCGGTCAGCAGCATGCCGGAAAATATACGATCTAACATCAACGTCCAGGTGAGAATATTGTTGTTCAGGGTATGCAGTTAAATTATTAACGGCTACACGTTATATCAATGGGTTCAAACATGAGTCAACTCAAATAGTTATTTTACCCACTGGCGATTCAACCCCATATTCCCTTACAGAAAAAAAAAAAATATATTATTCATGTATTTCGCCATAGATAGAATACCGCATGTAAATTAATTTTTTCCATTTTTTCGTGTTCGTCAATCGTTCGACAGTTGATATCGTTGGAGAGCATAATGGAATTGGGACGTGCCCGTGAGAGGCGAAAGATTCAGGACGAGATGCGAGCTTTGGCACTGAACGTATTTCTTCAGGGTCGCAGACTGTTGAATCACAACTCGACGGTCAAGAGTCTCACGGGTTTCGGTACCGCAGCCGCCGCCGATCTATTTCTCAAGAGCAAAGACGTGAGTTGACAATAATTAATCTTATTCTAAAATTTATCCGTCAAATTATCGTGGGGAAAAAAAATTAAACGAGAAATAAATAAAGAAAGAAGAAAAAATCATTACGATCGACAACGAAGATTTTTTGACGAATGAAATTTTTTTTTTTGGTTATCGTTGTAATTTTTTTTTATCGTAGGAAAGAAACAAATCGCCGTATAGACTTTACGCACCGGCTTACGTGCTCGCGCCTCTGAGATCGAAGAGCGAGGCACCGGAAAGTTTCGGCATCGCCGGACCCGAGGAATGCGCGGTTCTCTATCTGAGTTATTGTCTGAGCGAGGATCAGTCGCGACTGTTGGCCGTGGCCACCGACGATCGGGGCGAGATATTCGAAACTGCTACGATAAACATCGACGTGCCCAATCGTAAGAGAAGAAAACGCGCGTCCGCCCGTAGAATCGGTCTTCAGAAACTCATGGATTTCATACTGGGAGTTATGTCGCAGGGTGTAAGTTTTTTTTTTACAACTTTCAACTGAGGGGTGAAGGTACCAAAGGCGCTATACCACAAAGCACGCATTTTGCAGGACGGCGAAAAAACGTTCGCATTCGAAAAGTACTGCATTGTTTAGTAGAACCAGATAATGTTTCCTGCGGAAACCCAATTTACGTCTTCCCTGAAAATTTCAGCCAAAAAAAACAATCCGTTCGAAAGTTATAGCGTTTCAAAGGTGGCTAGAGAGGCAAACTTTCGCAAAATTGGAAACCTCTTTTTATTCATTGCCAAAAAAAATCACTCGAACACGGAACGACAACAGCGCGGGCCCACGTTTATGCGGCTCGATCACGTAGTTTTTCACCGTAAGCAAAATATCTTGGGTGGAAAACTTGGGCTGAATTCCCTCTCTCAGAGACAGTCGGTAAAACGAATTTCCGTTCAGTCATTATTTCCACAACCTCGGATCTTCACGTAAAAACGTCGATTTTCCATAAGACCCGATAAGCAGTTAGCGCCTTTGGTACCTCCGCGCCCCTGCAGATACGACTTTGCACGACTTCCTTGATCCTCAATAAAAAACACTATTAAAAATTTTGATGTTTTGTAAACGGCTACGTATTGGGGCGACCTTAAAACTTTCCGAAAATGCAAAAAAAAAAACGCATTTCGAAAAATTGTGGATTAGCGCCTTTGGTACCTTCACCCCTAAACTGATGATCGTCCATGGATTCTCATTATCGGGCGCGCGATGATATTTTTTTATCTATTTTGTTTTTTTTTTCATCAGGTTCAACCGTGGAGGCTGGTCGTCGGTCGAGTGGGTCGCATAGGTCACGGCGAGCTCAAAGGATGGAGTTGGTTATTGTCACGCAAGGCTCTTCTCAAAGCGTCCAAGCACTTGAAAGAGATATGCGGTCAGTGCAGTTTGCTGTATCCGTCGGCCGCTCCTTGCGTTCTGAGCGCCTGTCTCGTGTCTCTCGAACCCGATTCGTCGTTGCGGCTAATGGCCGATCAATTCACCCCCGACGAGAGATTCAGTCAAGCTTCGGTTAATTGTCAACTATCGACCCCACAGGATGTAACGTGCACTCACATACTCGTCTTCCCCACATCGGCAACGACTCAGGTTCGTCAAAAACAACACGGAAAACCAACAAAAAAAAACTAACAATTAAGTTTTTTTAGGGTTCGGTCTGAATATAAAAAAATAAAATAATCGATTTTTTCCTTTTTTCAAATCTAAGAAAGTAAACGATTTACTTCTTTTTTTTTCAAATTTGATTTTTCTATATTTTATGCGAGAATTTCATTGATTTATTTATTTTTAATTTTTTTTTTGTTCTTTGGTGTTGATTACAGTCGTCGCAGACAGCTTTTCAGGAACAACACATAAACGGACCGAGTCTGGGCGACGATGAATTTTTTTCCGCCCTGAACGACGACATGGGCGAGGGAATCGAGAACATGGGCGATTTCAACGAGATATTCAATTCGGCGTGGCCGGAAGTCGGTGCGGGTGGCGGTCAGAGTCCGGGTGGGAGTCCACACAGACCGGACGGTTCGCCCCTCGGCGGTGACGGTGGTGGCTCGGGTATGGGAATTCACGACGGTCCGGGCAGCCCGTTTCCATGCAGCAACACGCCGAGGGTAAGATTCCAACGACTCATCGACCAATCCGATTCATTAACGACGAGAAAAAAAAACACAAAAAAATTATTTTGCTCATCAATTAATTCGGTCACTCAAAACGTATATATATATATTTTTTATATCCACAAGAGCACATAATCATTTGAATATTTGGGTTTACTGGACGATTTCATTTTATATTTATTGGATTTTTCATGTTTCCATTAGCGTCTGCATTTTGTGAGACGATTTTACGCATTACACGATTATTCACTTCATATTACATCATTAATTGTTCATTTCATCATTCGCGTTCATTGATTTCATTTATTTCCATTATTTCGATCGTTTGGTTCGTTTTAATCATTTCACGGATGTCAAATTAATTGAATTATTTTTTTTTAAGGGTTTCATTGTTTTATTCACATCAAGTTCTTATAAATTCAATGGGTTGAAAGCGGATGAACGGATCACGTGATCATTACGGTGGTTACAATCTATATATTTTTGTTACAGGGCGCAGTGGCAGACCAAGCTGAAGAACTCGGGACGCTGTTGCAGCAGCCGCTCGCGTTGGGTTACTTAGTCTCGACAGCACCGACCGGACGTATGCCACCGTGGTTCTGGGCTGCCTGTCCACATCTCGAAGGCGTGTGTCCGGTTTTCCTCAAAAACGCGTTGCATCTTCACAGCCCGACTATTCAACAGAACAGCGAGGATCTTTTGCAGCAACAGAGCGAATTAACGGCTCATCCGTTGGACTCGCAATACACGACAAACGTGCTCAGGTTCGTTGACACGCAACTAGGTTTTTTTTTTTTTTTTTCGTGAGTGCGCGACAGAGGGCGACATGAGATTGAGAAAAAAAAAAAAAAGAAAACAGAGTTCCACTTTTGTACAAAATTTATTCTCATTTTTTCAATTATTAAAAATTTAATTCAATTTTTAAAAACTATCTTGTGACATATATTGAATTTAAAAAAAAAAAAGTTATTTGCGTCGAGAAACGATTGGTTTACCAATGTTAAAAATGTTTTTTTTTTTTTTTCTGATTAAACAGATACGTGCTGGAAGGATACAACGCGTTATCGTGGCTCGCGGTCGACGCCAATACCAAGGATCGTCTGTCGTGTCTGCCGGTACACGTGCAGGCGCTTATGCAGCTTTATCACGCGGCCGCTGCCCTCGTCTGACCCACACCCTATTTCCTTGTATCGCGAAAAACCGCCAATCTCTCTCACGCACTTTTCATTACCACAAACGATGACACACTCTCTCGGGGACTGGGGGGAGGCTTTGCGAGTTGCCGAATTACAAACTCTCATTCCACGTTTTATCACAAATTTTTTCACCAACTTATATATTATTTTATTTATCAACCCCCCCCCGATTGCACCCTGAAAGTATAACACGAACGTGAAAGAAATAACAACAAAAAAAAACGACAAGAAAACAAAAATATAAAAAAAATACCTAAATAAATAAATAATGAAAAAAAAAGAAGAAAAAAAATATCGCCAAGAGTCGATGTCGATAAGGTCTCTCTGTGTAACGCCAACGTGTCCCCCCCCCACGAACATTTTTTTATTGTATCGAATTTAATCCCCCCCCCCTCCGCTTTTACCGACACTTACGAATTAACTTATTCAATCATGTATATTTTTTGTTTACCCGGCCAATCGATGAGAATCCGAGATAAACCAAACCATCCGAGCTCACCCACCGAAAAATCGAATCCCAGAACAAAAAATGTGAAACAGCGAAGTTTCAAATGAAGACAAGAAAAAAAAAAAAAAGAAAAAGAAAATGAGAAAAAAAATTGAAATAAAGCGAGGAAGAAAAATAACGAATCCGAAGTATGAAATCCCGAAAGAGAGTGTGCGTGTGTGTGACAGAGAGAGAGAGAGAGAGAGAGAGAGAAAGAGAGGGACATATAAATATATGTATATGAAGAGAGCGTAAAGTAACTTACTTTGCAATATCGCCTCTCAAAAATTGATATAGATATTTCAATTGAACAATCAGAATCTCCGGGGAACGAAAAAAAAAATGTGTTGGCGCATCCAAATGTGTTTTTTTTTGTTTATTTTTGTTTTTTATTTTTTATTTTCTATTTTTTTTTTTTATAAATTATAAATTGAACTGTGTACAAAGCTTTTACTTATTACCAGCGACGAAGTAATATAAACGATATATTACGTTGTTTTTTAATTTTATATAGATGAGTATAGAAAACAAAAAAAAAGACGAACGAGACAAGAGCAACAAGGCATCGGTCCAATATGTCCTCCCCCCCCTCGCCCCCGCAAAAATAGAGATGAAAACAACAACAAAAATATGCAAGAAAAACAAACAATCGATTCCCCGCAACCCCCATTTTTTCCATTAAAACAATTTGTTGGGTTATTATATAAATATGTATCTATCTGTTTTTTTTTCTTCCCGCAAAGAATAGATGAATTTGCCTCGTACGAGCCCCCCTCCCCTCCCCCTGGTGTGAGACTTCAATGACGATGTTTTTAATAATCAATTAATCATGTTCGCGTGGCAACTGGGACACCCTGTTCGTTTCCCAGACCCCGAAAGTGAATTCATTTTTTTTTTCGGAAGATGAAAGAAAAAATACATAATAACAATTATAATAATAATAATAATAATAATGAAGATTAAATGGAAATGAAGAGATGAAAAAAAAAAAAACAACAGAAAACAAACAAACAAACGGAAAAATCACGTTTTATTCGGAATAGGTGACCTCTATAATATAGATACATTATAGTGTAAAAATATTGTTTAAAAAAAAAAAACAAACAAACAAATAATAATAATAATAATAATTTATCAAGTGAGACATTGCCGAGATTAGAACAATTGAATGTTAGTGGAAACGGCGAGGAACGCGGGAAAATAAATTAGTTGAGAAGACGGAGAAGATGGATAAAGAGTGTGAGAGAGAGAGAGAGAGAGGTTCGTGTCCCTTGCGTCTTGGAGTAACAAGGAGAGAAACGGGAAGCGTCTGAGTGGCAAAACTGCGTCAGTCGCATAGTACAAATACGACTTGTACATAGGTAAAAACCCTCCCCCCCCCACCCCCACCCCATGATTCCCACCCGACCCCCCAAGAAATCCAATTTATTGGTTAATTTACTCACACACACCCACACTCACTCTGTATCTATAGTATTTATTACTTGGGTAGAACGTCATTATTGGGATTATTATTACTATTATTATTATATTAATATTACGAAATACAGTTTTATGTGTATATATATACATATATATATATGAATATGTATATGTATGTATATATGTGTATATATATACATACATATTAATATCGTATATTGAATACATACAACCCCACCCGTCCGTTTTCCTTATTACAATATATAATATATGAACCAAAACCGCCAATTATCGGACAACTTTGGGCATCGACATCTGGCATCTGTTGTGAAATTTACGCAGCTTCAAGTGCATGATGAAAAACAAATTCTCAATTTTTTTCAGATTTTTTTTTTTGTACATTAATTCGGAAGCCGTCGATGAAGGTATTATCATTTATGCATGATAGTTATTTGTTTTGAAAAGTATTTAAAATACATTTTCATTGAATTAATGCCCATCCCAGTTCATAAAAGCTGTTTTTCGACCGTTGCCCCAATTTGAACAATTTTTTAAAATATATTATTCCGAAAGCTGAGAAAATTTCACGAGTGTCTGCGAAGCTCCGTAAATTTCATAAAGATTTCGGATGTCGATGCCCGAAGCTGTCCGAGAATCGGCGTTTTGGCTCGTATGTAGATATACAATAGAGCGGTCCTTAACAAGGGTCTATTGTTTTATTAAAATTGCCCAAACCCCCCAAATAGGTTCCAAATACATACCATGAAATGTTTATCGAGTTTATTCATCATTTCAATTTTCAAGTCGCCGTAATAGTCCCACCATTTTGTTTTTGGAGATTAGTAAATTGTGAAAGTAAAGTACGCATCTTTACGATGGAGAATGTTTATTGAGCAAATTTTCTCTGACGTTGATATTTTAGCTACGATAGATGAACTCGATGAACATTTCGTGGTACATGAAATTTCGAAAAATAACAATTCCACAGTTATGAAAAAGGTTTAATATTGTGATAGGATCGAGGGGACTTTGACAACGTTTTTTAAAAAAAATTTCAAACCTACGTGGGGAGTTACCCGATTTTTTATTAAAAAATGACCATTGCTAAGGACTACTTACATTGCTAAGGACTACTTATAAATAAGTAAATATATACATATTATATATATTTATTTATTTATTTATTTATTTATTTATTCATTAAGACTTTCCAAGTTTGCGTTACAAGCAATAAACTCGTAATCCTTCACATACGAGACAAAAAATTATTTTCAAAAAAATCAATAATGATACAAGAAAGAAAAAAAAAACACGTCGGACAGACGATAATACGTAACAAATATTCTTAAATCGTAAAATGGCACGCGACGCGTATAAATTGGCAAATCGTGATTGCAAGAATTGGAATACCTCGAGTCAACAATGGCAATATGCAGTACGTACATGCAAGTTATTACGTAGTCGAAGATATTAAAAAAAAAAAAAAAAAAAAAAAACGAAGAAAAACATTTGTTTTGTTGGCCAATGGCCAAGAGGCAAGGCCTTATTTGTACCAAAATTCACGACGCATTTTTTTTTGTGTTTTTCTTTTCTTTCATACAATTGTAAATTGTAAATTGGTATGGTACGTTTCTATCACTTTTCGGTCTTGAAAACTGTACATCGAGCCGCGATAATCGCGACTATATTTTTTATATTATTTATTTATTTATTTATTTAACTTACGCACATATCGTTGGTTCCGGCTGACTAGCATTAACGTCCAGCACTTCATTTATTCGCCTTTCTCGCTTTTTTTTTTGTTGTTTTCTTCGTTTAACTACACTATTTCGAGATTCTCACAATATATATACATATATTCGGATCGTTCGTAACGAGAAATCTGAGTAAATTCGGAATGTTCATTCGATCTTCATTCGATCATTGTGGGAAAAAAACCGAAAAAAAATTGATAAACGTCGAATGTACATTTTTTTTGTTGTTGTGATGATTAATTCGGTCATTGACGGCGTCGGAAATCGTCGAAAAATGGATTTTCGCGCGACCGTTTTTTTTCTTTCGTTTTTGTTTGCGTCAAAAAAAAAAAAAAAACTATTCGTTGACGATCGACTTGGACGAGGAGGGTTCGACGTTTTTCGCTGCGACAACGGCGTGAGTTATGCCATAAGGTCGCAAATGATAAATCAGATACTCGAGTACGTACATCATGTTCGGCGATACGTAATGAAAACTAATAGCGCTATCCGAGCAACAATCCAAACCGTCTTTGGTCTCGTAATAGATGTATTTCCAGTACCAAAAATTTTTATCCACGTGATTGGGTATGAGATGATGTTCCGGAACAAACGGAAAGAATCTTCCGCGTCCGTGGGGATCTCTCGTGTCCATGGCTTTTACACCGACTTTTTCCAAACATTTTCCAATTTCCACGTCCTCGGCCCCGCCCGGATCCTGTCGGCACTTCGCACCGTCCGGTATTCCATCCTCGACGAATTTTCGCGTTCCCTCCTTGCTCAACACGTAACCCGCTCCGCCGCTCATGTAACCTTGTTTAACGAAAGTTTTGAAACGACAACCGAAGTACAACGGCGAGGACGGACTGTAAGACGATAGCATGTAACGCAGATTCTCCACTATCACGTATCTGGAACATCATATATACATTTTTTTATTGTGGTTTTTTTTATCGGCTGTGAATTGGATTTTTCTGGTACTTTGAGGAGGGTTTTTTTTTCTTTTTTTTTCGAGGGAGAGGTCTGTGAGTGGGAATTATTATTATTTTGAATCGAATTTTGCAAATAAATTTTACCGCCAATTTTTATTTTGGACGAAGCGCGAAAAAAAGGCGATTTTTATGACATAATTACCGGCCTTGACGGTAACAAAGACTCGGCTTCCGTTGGCAATTGTGAAAAAACGGCACGTAGCATCATCAATGACCGCGACAGAATAATTCATCGTTCACAATAATAATCTATGTATAAGGCATTCCACATCAAAAAAAATTTCCACAAATCATTTGCAAAAATTGAGTTATTTTATTGAAATAGATTTGCCGAGTGCCGAAATTAAAAAAAAAAATTTTCACGTTTTTCTCGTTAATTCAAACGTTTTTTTTACAAATTTTTCCCATTCAAATGGCTGTATCTTTGGCAGGATTAGACGTATTTACATTTGTAAAAAACGAAAATGTGCGTCTTTTTATGGCTTTCGAGAAAAAAAATTAATTAGGGATTAATTAGGGAGAACTCTCTTACTATCTTAACCACTAGCTATTATTATACGTATGAAATTGCGATGTACTAACGTATCGTCATCGGCTTTCATGAACCAATCGACTTCGTCCTTGTAATTTTCGTAGGCATATTTGAAAGACTCTTTCGTTTTTGCCCAAAGATTATCTCGGCCTTCCTTCACGGGAAGCACGACTGTGGGTAAGCTCGCGTCTGAAAAATATAAATAAATGAATCACATATATATTCAAATAAATAAATCACAATAAATTTTCTAAATAAATAAATAAAGTTGAATCGTAGGTAGCCAACAAAGATTCCTCTGTGAGAAAGCGAAATGAAAAAACATTAAAAAAATTGATTCCCTCACCTTCGGTCGAGCTCATGAACAGAAGAACGTTGCAACGTTTGCCCCAGGTCGCTTTGACGTGTCGAGCTTTGCTCTTGTGATTTTTCGGATTCGTCATAACCCAACACAGTACGCGAACTGTTTTCGCCATCTCTTTGGCCACTTCGTCCTCGCCTCGGTGAAAATCCTCGTCACCTCCGTGGAATTGTACTTCCGTGTCCGGACCCAACTGAATTCGTGTATCGATTATCATTTATGTTCCATGATTTTCATGATTCCAATATATTTTGCGAAACAATCGATCGAACCGTATTCGTAAGATTCGACCGATTCGCTTCGACAGTTTGGAACGGCCGCCGCGTCGACGATTCGAGCGCGGCACGAAGATCAAACGCGTCTCCTAAATTTTTGCTTACCTCCGATTCGAGATCCGTATAGTGATGAGCATCTTTTCTGATCCACGAATGGCCGGGCAGCCAGTTCAAAATGTGTTGACTGTCCCTGGACGCGGTGATCAGGAGAAACGCGGATAAAAAACCAAACACGATTCCCACGACCAGCGTCAGGATGATTCTGCTGCCGCTTCGACGACCTTGCGGAGAAAGCCAAACCCATTAATCGAATCTATAGTTACAAACATCGATCAATTTCTTTTTTTATCTTACCGTCGAGACTGGCCAAGCAACTCTGAAGCATTTTGCTTCCTGCTCGACGAGACGCCCAAATTCTGCGTTATAACCCGGCGTTTTAACAACTCGACGACGTCGTCGTACATTCAACTCGTCTCATTTGTCCCCGGCCGTCAACCGGACTTCGCGACTACTACCTCACGTGAGCGACCCATCGACTTGCATTTCACAATCGCTCGTCTCAATCTGCAATGCGGAAAGAGAATGAAAAAATAAAAATAAAACACAGGAAAAAGAAGAAAATAATAATATTTAATTCACAAATGATTTTGTGTATTTTCAGCGAGTCATAATAAACAAAGTCGTTGACAGTGTTGACGTATTTGTTGAGCCAAGCAGCCGCGAGATGTGTGTGTGTGTGTGTGAGTGTGAATAAAACGGGTTTCTTGTTTCAACAATTAATACGATATACGTGTCAAAGTTTTTTTTTAAATTATTTTCCGGTTTTGAGGTTAAGATGATAAGGACGATAATCACGAGTGTGGAACGAGGATGCACACACACACACACACACACACACACACACACACACACACAACCCAGAGATAAGTTGGAAGATAAATAGCTGAAACGTGGCATTTGACAAGATGTGGTATGGAAAAAAAAAAAAAAACTTGTTATCGTCGTAATTACAAATGCGGTAAGATTCATTGTTTTGACCACGAATTTGAAAAAAAATAAAAATGTAAAGAAAAAAATTACATGGACGCTGGACCTTGCACTGTGCCAATGGACTTTTATTTTATTTTTTTATTTTTAAAAAATATTTTTTTAAAACGACAATCGAGGCTATTCGAACACCGAACGTGTATGAAAACGTATGAAAACTCGAGCTCTGAGTGTATCGAAAGATAATATATACTTTAATGTGCGTGCGCATACGTAAACATACCACATAGGTGTATGTATATATATATATACATATATATATATTTATAGAAAGAGAGAGGGAGAGAGAGAGATAAGTGTTAGAACTAACAAAGTTTTCGTGACTAATGAGACAGCGACGAATCAGCGTTGGTCGAAGAGGGGTTAATGATATAGGTAGGCGTTTTTCCTTCGAGTATTAGTACGATAGTTCGTTGATTATTATTATTATTTCAATATTATAATTGTGTGAAATAAAAAAATAAAAAAAACTTAGTGCCAGATAAAAGACGACCCGAGATAACGCAAGTTTATCTTAATGTGCAAGCTATTTTAAATGAGTCAATTCAGTTGGGACTATAACCATGCATCGATGCTCTGCCACAGTTATCTCGAATAGGTTATGTCGACGTTCGAATGCGCGTCATTTGTGTCATTATCGTGACAATGCATGGGCTTCAGGGTTTCGTGATCGATTTCCATGGGTGCTAGGGTTCATTGACTGTCCTACAACAGGATGCGATCTATTGCAGAAGGCTCGTGCAGATATTAGCAGGGAGAATAACATTTAAAAAAGGGGGTTGAAAACTTAGGAATCGTCATATTTCGAAAACCAATGTATCGATCGGAAAAATGTTTCAAACAAAATCTGTTGGGAATGAAGAAATACATGAAAAATGTTATCAAGCCTAATCCCGTATTTTTGCAAATAAGGGCGCAGGAACGATATTTGGGGTTGACGGAAAATCACGTTTCTGTTGAGTGGAAGCACCACTGGTGGCGTGGAAAGCGACAGATGGCGGCGTGTCTGCCACACGCATGCGCCGAATAGTCGGAGAAGCGCGTGCTTGTGAAAAAAAAAATGTTCACGTTCTCGGTCGATATTACAGATATCACAATGGAACAAAATTCGAAAAAAAAAATATTCACGTTCTCGGTCAATATTACAGATATCACAACGGAACAAAATTCAAAAAAAAATGTTCACGTTCTCGTTCGATATTACAGATATTACAACGGAACAAAATAATACATTGGCTGCACAATCTCTTTTCCCCCTCCAATCGATATCCACATCGATACGAATAAACGAACATCTCGATGAAACACCCCAATGGCTGCCATGAAAATAAAAAAAAAAAAGCCTCACGCAGAGACTCTCAAAAACGTCAAAGTTTCTGACAAATTTCTTTCATATCACCACAAATCATCAAAATTTCTCTGAACTCGATGCCGAACAAATTTTAAACAACAGTCACACACAAGCCTCAGAAAGTCGATGAGATGGGAGTGCAATCGTCAAAAAGGTAAAAAAAATAAATTAATTAAAAAATTAAAAATAAAAAAAAACAACATTCATGGCTTTTCACACGCACGAATTAATTTTTCGCACAATTAAACAATCAAACACAAATATTCATTTATCAATAATAAATATTAATATTTTCAAAAAAAAAATTACATAAAATCAAAAGATAATTTCGTAAATGAATAATGAATTGTGATCTTCAAAATTTTACTATCGAATAAGCAACACACAAATTTCCATTTATTAATAAAAAAATATCAGTACATAAAAAAAAATACATTCATAAAAATCACGAAACAATTTTATAAATAAATAATCAAACATCGATTAATCACAATCGTGTTATCTCAAAAATGTCAATTTCGATCGAACAAACACAAATTCGCGTTAATCAGTCGTTATTTTTCATGTGTACGGCCGTTTTTTTTGTTCGTATCTCGCTTTTTTATTTCATTGGCACGATATGTTACGGTTTTCGTGTCGTCGATCGTGTTGACGGGACCGTTTACGACGATCGGTGTGCCACCCGGTGGAATGTGCAAATTCACCTGTACTCCCGCGCCATCTTTGCAATTTTCGTCGTCGGATTTACGCGGAAACGTTTTAACTTTTTTTTCACGTCGACCCGCTCGTGGAAAAGTCACAGATGTGGAATCGGATTTTCCACTTCCCGAAGCGAAACCCAATTTCATACGATTGAGCATCTGTGACGGTGATCCAGGTGATGACTTGGATTGTTGATCCGATTGCGATTGTTCCATGTCCGCCGTGGGCCCGAACATTCGTGGAACATTGCCGTCACGATTGTTCGACGAATTTCCGCCATTATTTTGGGGTCGTTGTTGAGCCGCCCCATTCACGTCGTGCGACGTTGAAGGTCGTTGATTATTCGCTTCCGGTTCGTTGGAATTATTTTCCCGATAACGCTCAGCCGGCAATTGATACTTTTGTTGCTGCTGCAGCTGCTGTTGATGCTGTTGATCCGACTGCAGCTGCTGTTGATGCGGCTGCAGCTGCTGCCGGTGCTGTTGATGCGGCTGGAGCTGCTGTTGATGCTGTTGATCCGACTGCAGCTGCTGTTGATGCGGCTGCAGCTGCTGTCGGTGCTGTTGATGGGGCTGGAGGGGCTGCTGCTGATGTTGATCCGGCTGGAACTGCTGTTGTGGCTGTTGATGCGGCTGAAGCTGCTGTCGAAGCTGTTGATGCGGCTGCAGCTGCTGTTGATGTGGGTGACTCGAAACGAAAGGTGGCGAAATATTCGGAACTTGATGCTGATCGCTGGACGTTCTCCATTGTTCAAAGCCGTGCAACGGTGTGGAATAAATCCGTTCGTAATCGCTCTCAGCCAGTAACTCACGATAATCCTCTTCTTGTCCGTATGACATTTGATAACTATCGTGATAAGGCGAAATCTGTTGATAAGACACGACTGGACGAAGATCGAAAACGTGACGGGACTTTGTCGGAAGTTGGGCCATTTCTCCATCGGACGTAATCACATTCGGTCTTGAAACGGTCTGCAATATAATAAATTGACGTGAAAAAAATTGATTTACCAATTTTCATTGTTCGGTGATGATGAAGATTTCTTCATGATTATTCGAAAGACATTTGCAAAATTATATATAAATGTGGAAATCACGTGCTTCATCGACATTAAAAATGACAATAATTATAATGATTGTGGTAATTGAAATATAATAATTATTGTTTCATTATTTTTTTGAAATTTCGGATGAAAAAAAAAAATACCAAAAAATTTCTTCAAACATCGGCACTCGGTAAATGTATTTCAATAAAATAACTCAATTTTCAAAAATTATTTGTGGAACATTTTCTTTTTAGTGGCTGAAGTCACGTGGAATCGCTCATACATAGTATCTCAAGAATGTAGCAATGAAAAATACAATCGTCATTGCCGAGACTCAAAAAAAAAAGGTTAAAAAAATGTATGATCTTCAATAATGAATAATAATAATTCTCGTTAAACATAACGATCGTCACTCACCGGCGAAGCTTCGTAAGATTCCGTTTGTCCAGTTTTGTTATCGTAATCACGTGCGATGGACCGTTGATCATTGATCGTTGGGGGGACAACGTTGGGCACGGAAAGTCCGGCAGCTGGATGAGGTCCAATTTGATTGCGAAGCATTGGATAAGACGACGGTTGACGCATGGCCGATCGATGATACGATTGTTCGGGAACAGCCTGACGTTGACGTGCGTAATAGTTCGTCAAATGATTGCCCGAAGGATTGGCACCGAGCATCTGTAGCATCTGTTGATAGGGATCGGCGATCATGGCGACCGGACCGTTGAAGTACGATGACGAAGGGTTGGACGATTGTTGACCAGGCTGAACGATCGGTCGTGGAATCGGCAATGGTCTCGGTGCTTGTTGCACGTTCAACGGATAAAATTGACAGGGACAATTGCCGTGATGACAATGCGATTCACAACAGGGTTCGCAATTGCAACACGGGGCTGGTGGCGGTTGCACGTAGATCGGTTCGATTATCTGTGGCGGATAATCGTACTGGGCCATTTGATCCACGTAACTCGGAATCGATGGCGATGGCTCGGGTGGCGGACACGGTGCTGGTGGTTCCTTATCGTCGCACACCTTCACGATCTCCACAGACGGTTCCGGACGTATTTCCACGCAAAATGTCGTTGATGCCGATTTTTTCGAACGTTCCGATTGTTTGGGCTCTTCGGCTTGTTCGATCGACATGGACGATTGGGTTTTCGTTGCTTCGACGATTTCCGATGATTCTTCGATCGTTCGATTTCGATTTCCGGACCACGTTGGTTCTGACATGGAAATCGATTTGGCCATCGCGACCGTCACGATTAATTCGATGACGAAGATCAAACGTAGGATCTTCATTTTGGCGAATGATGAAGTTCACGTTGTGGTTGTTCGATTTATTTCGGCACGACTGTCGACGATCGATTGTTGCCGATCGAACGACTGCCTTGCTATAAAAACCCCGCGGGCCATCACTACGTTCCTCAACCCCTTCCTATTGCGTTAACCCTTCGCGTACAGCCCCCCACCACCATCACCACCATCCGGACAGCGAGACTTCGAACTGATCGGCAAAATTCATGCGCGATTTTTTTTTTTAACGTCTTTGCACATACGCATCGAACGAAATTTTTTTTTTAAATGCATAGCCACGCGGTTTTAGCTGTTTCGCAATGGACGGGGGGACGTCGGTCGATACGCAAACGTTGCGTGACCCGAAAAAAACAAAATGCGAAATACCAATATCGCTGATCGTTATTGCAATTTGCTTCGGTCGGATTATTTTCGTTCTCTTTCATTTTTTCAACTTTGGCAATCATCGGTGTTCGTTTTTTGTTTGACCGATACATTCTTGAGATTCTCAAGGGGTTACGCATCCTTGGTGCTTGGAACAATGGGTACAAAAATATTTTAAAAAATTTTAATATTTTTTTTACACAGTTATTAAATATGAGGCATTCCACATCACTTCAGCCAGTAAAAATTTTTTTCCACAAATAATTTTTAAAAATTGAGTCATTTCATTGATATATGTATATTCACCGAGTGCCGAATTTTTTTAAATTTTTCTGATGGTTTTATCGTCAACTAACTTTTTTTTTCTTAATTCAAATGGCTGTACCTTTGGCAGGATTTGACGTATGTACATTTGTAAAAAACCAAAAATGTGCGTCTTTTCATGGCCATCCAGAAAAAAATGCGTAGGCCGTCGAAAAACGGCCTACGAATGACGTCTTGTAATGAAACACATTGTGATTTTTAACTTCCATTGTTTTTTTCTGATTGACATTCCTTTTCTTCACATTTATAAATTATTCAGATTAATTATTGTTTTACAATGGTTACGAGTATTGAATAATTCTTATAATTCATCATCATTCAATATTAAACATTTTCTGAATTAATTTTTTATTTTTCAATTAATTAAGACACTCGCAATTTTCAACTGGTAATGTTTTTTTTCGTTTTCATTCATTTGAATGTAATTTTAATTCGAGTGAAATTGTTTTTTCTTTAATGAAAATTGAATGCGTACGATGGTGAAATCGAAGTTTCATTGCACCGAACGAGGGCTTGCGTAAGCGAGGAATATCGAGTCATTGGCGATCGGGTGTCGTTGGGGACGTTCGAGGGGGCGGGGTCGAGGAAACGTGGTCGAAAATTCGTGCCTTGCGTCATGTTGAATAAGGAAAAACTAGGTTATTCACAGTCGTCAATTTTTTACGACGTTTTTAGGGTTTCGTACCCCCAAATGATTTAAAAAAAAACGGAACGGAAAAGTGTTCTTCGTAATATTTCGAATTTTCAAAATTATTATTGAAAATAACAAAAACAAAAAAAAACAAAAACATCTCACGAATAAACAATTAATTCCATTACGAATTTCCATAAAAAAACCTTCCACACAATTGTCTCATGAATCATAGGAATCGTCCGAAGACAAAACATTGAGTTCCATTCAGAAGACTGAAAAAAATATTTCTGCATTTTTTTTTCTATATGAAAAATTTTCCCGGACTTGAAAAACTTATCGAAAATAATTTACATTTCACATTATCCCAATTTTTTTTACTTAGTGAATGATCAAATGAAGAATCAACTCTCATGTACCAAAAATCGCATATGATTGAAATACTAAAATTCGAGAACTGGGGAAAGTGTCGGCCAAAAATTCTTAATGAATTTTCTATTTAAAGAGAAGAAAATGCAGTTGCCCGCTTCATTTTTTCGGATATTTCAAAAACTTTGAAAAAAGAAAAAAATCTTATTCAATGATTTTTTTAGGGAATTCGATTTCCTACGAAAAAGGTTATTTGCATTATCGCCGTATCTCACATAGTTGCCGAGTTATTATGAACTTTATCGAAGCTTTTAGGGAGCAAGCAATCTCAACATGCCGATTTACCGTGGAATTCAATCACTGAAAAATGTTTTAAACCGACGTCGAAGAACTACTGGGCCTTCGGCTACTTTAAAAAATATATATTCAGAGACATTTAAGCCCATGGCAGGGATAAAAAAATGTTTGACCCCAAATAAGGGACACCCTAATACATATATATACATATTTATTTATTTATCCACATAATCAGCAAATGAAAAATCGGTAAAAATCACAAATGTCGTTTACAAAATAAAACAAAAATATTGATTAAAAAAAACTTATTTCGTAATCATTAATCGTATCATTGCGAATCCTTCGAACAATCCTCAATCACGGAACGTTGATTTTCCGTTGTTTCGGAAAATCCGGATTCGTGATAATTATCGATCGTCGGTATTTCCATCGCGTCCTCCATCGAATTAACGACGATCGATCGTCCGTCGTCCTCATCCGCGCATGCGCACGTTTTCTCCGTGATCTCCACGAGCCCATCAGCCATATCCGATTTCTTTCGTTCCTGATCACGCATCTTCGCAATTTCCATTCCGCAATTCGCGTCCTGCGTCTGCGCGGAAGCATCACGATCGATTTTGCGTGATTCTCCGGACGTCAAAGTTACCGATTGTCGATCGGACGCTTCGCTCGGAAGATTTTTCATCGCGACGAATCTTTCGGATCGTTGATCATTCGTCGAGGTGATCGAATCATCGTCCGCCATTGTTTTTCTGTTGTATCGCGTTGCCGGTCGGCGATTGATCCTCGACGACGATTCCGGACGCATCGTGATTCGTCGTTCACGATCGATCGTTCGATCTTCCGATGAACTTTGTTCTGCGCAAAACGGTTCGATCGTCGCCACGGACATTTCCTCCGGTTTGACTTCCGGTTCTTCGCTATCCTGGTCCATGGCTTTTTCCAGCTGTCGCCATTCGTAGAGATCACGCAGATTGTATTTTTTCGCTTCTTTCGTCCATTTTTCCAACAATGTTTTCAATCGTGGAACATCGGGCGTGGATTTACGTTCGAGAATTGCGGAATCGGAGATTGCCGGTCGGCGATTTTCGAAACGGCGAAAATTTGAAAACGACGACGATGATTCGTCATCGCGATCGTTATCGATCATCGAAGGTATCTCGTCAGCGCGATAAATCACTTGCAACTTTTTTCCCGATGATTCATCGTCGACTTCCGGTTCGTTTTCGCAAAACGAATATTCCGGATTTTCGTAAATGCTCGTTGGATTGTATTTCGGTTGATTTACGATCGAAGGTTTTGGATTGAAATAATTTTCATCGTAATCGGAATTTTCGTTTGCGTGAAAATTTTCGTAATTTTGAATTTTTCGATAGTCGCCCGTCGCTGGGGTTTCTTCGTCGAAGACGATCGGACGATGATTCGCGAACGTGCGAGATGGAAATTTACGTCGATGATTATCGTGAGGAAAAACTTCCGTGTTTTCCACGAAAACTTCGGACGATGCGTCTGGGAATTTTTGGTATCGCTGATTTTTTTGGAAATATGGTTTAACGTGGAATTTCGATGGATTGCGAATTATTCGTTGATCGTTGATGTAAGTTGAATGGTGAATGGGAATCTCGTGTTCGTCGTCATTCAGATCCTCGAATGATGAAGATTGTCTCGATTGGACAGGAACATCGTACCTTAAAGAAAATTTTAAAAAAAAATTATTTTTAATTTTCATACGATTTTTGCTTCCTCATAGAGCAAGCTGTATTATGGTCGGACAGTTTTTTTTTTTTTTCAATATTTTTACAAGCAATTTAGATAAATATTATCGTTCGACAATGATCATGGATATTCATTATAATATGAATAATCATTATAATTTATGATCCTTCACTGATGTAAGAATTTTTTTTTCCATCGAATGAATGGACCAATTCGAGTTTTTTTTTAAAATAATTGAACAAAAAATTATAATGCGTACCGTGGCGAAGCCAAAAATTCCGGACGATCGGGTGGACAAGTTGGGCATCGTCTAGCCGGACGTAAATCATAATTTCGTGGCTGGTTGTCCAGGTAACGCGGATAAGAACGTCCGGACGACACCTCGAGGCACAAAATCGCCAACGAAAGAAACACAATTATCCACTTGGTCTCCATGACTCGATATCTCTGATCATTTTTTCTCGACGACAAACCTTTAAATAATCCATTCCGACCGCGTTTTCACCCGACGAATTTTTTTCTTCATTGCCCAACTCGCATTGCTCAATTGTGTCGTAAACGACGTTAATAATATTATCAACGAAATGACAATATTTTTTGTTATTTTCATCGTTATTGCGATGAAGAAATTTCCGTAAGCTTGAGAATTGAATGAAAAAAAAAAAAAAAAAAAAAAATTTGTTTATCGTTATCGATTGTATAATTTACGTCGCCAGTCGTGAACCGGGGGACGATATTATATCGAAGAAGTCTCTGATCGCGGTCAAGGAGAGCGTCAAATTTCTGAAACAAAGTGAGTTTGAATGAAAAAAAAATAAG
This sequence comes from Diplazon laetatorius, assembly GCA_963662125.1. NCBI lineage: Eukaryota > Metazoa > Arthropoda > Insecta > Hymenoptera > Ichneumonidae > Diplazon > Diplazon laetatorius. The sequence continues at coordinate 3,155,829 of OY759165.1, read as the reverse complement.
CAAAAAACATTTTTAAAAATCGACGGGAGCAATTTGTCGAAAAAAAAAAAACTAATAATAATTTTTAAAAACGTGAAATCAATCGAACGAATGTGCGATCAGATGCAAGAGCCGAGGGACTGTTTCGACGATCCGGACGACGCGATTTGAGACGTCAAATATTGAGCGTTCTGAAAAAAGGTGGAAATTTGAATTTCGCGGACGTTAACGGTAACGGCGCCCTCGAATGTGCAGCTGCTCTTCAGCTATTTCTCACGCGTCTCAAAAAACCCGTGATGCCGTTCAACATTCAACAATTGATTCTCGGTAATAAATAAATCATCATTTCGTATCGAAAAAAAAAATTCTTTTCCGTAATTTATTTTTTTCTGCGTTGGTAAAAATCGTAATGCGTCGATTGCGACACAATTTTTTTTTTTTGTTTTACATCGATCGGATTACAATTGCACTATGGAAATTTACGAACGCACAAAGAAAAAAAAAAAGTTCACGTTCGAATTTTGTTGCTCAACGTTTGTTGAACCTCACGATTGTGTCAAACTCGCGAATGAATCATGAAAACATTCTCGAGAACGGAAATATATGTTCGCGTCGCGGTCAGCGATTTTTTTTTCTTTTTTTTTTTTTTTTTTCATTGAGTTGACGATTGTCGCGAGTATTGCGAAAGCGTCCGCAGAACAACAAAAAAATATCTTTTTTTCTTTCTTTCTTCTTTTCCGTTATTATTTTTTTTCTTTTTTATTTCCAACTCGAACGTAATGATGTTAACGACGCTGTTAAAACAACGGGTTTACATGATGCTGATTGATAAATTTCAATAGCCGACAATCCTGGGATCGACGCGAATCAAGTTGCCCTCGATGCTCTCGGACTTATTCGTCAGGACGTTCGGGGTCGACACGGCGAACTTTTGGCCGACGTTCTCGATCTTCTGAGTCATCTAACGCACTCGGCGCCCCCATCGGAACGCTCGGAATTGCAAGGATCACCGTTGCCGGTCGCCCTACTTCCGGTTTTCTTTCGTTTGACGGTACGACACGGACGAGATTAATGAAAATTATTCGAACGATTTTCGTTGCGATTGATCGTTGGGCGATGATTTTTTTTTTTTCAAAATTAATTAAATTAATTTTTTATAGCATTTTTCGTTATATGATGTTTTCAACGTGCTTTGACGAAGAGCGCGCTTGTTATAGATGTAATTTCGTAATATTATTTTTTCCTCCCTTGGTTTGAGAGCGAGAACCCTACTTTACCGATATTATTTTTTTCGTTTTTTCTATCAATGATGATTCTTGATAAATGAAAATTGAATCGTGAAAAAATTCAATTTTCATTTATCCTATTTTTCGTGACGGTTAATACTTCGAAAATAATTGTTTGTATTTTTTTTTTTTTTTTTTTGCAAATTTGATTACAATCAATTTAATAATTTTGCGCATGCAGCCCGCCGATCTGACAAAGTGGAAACAATTGGCCGGCAGATTCAGCGAGCTCATAACCGAAGCCCCCGAATGTTTGCCAAGATATTCCGATTTCGAGTTGCTTCGAAATAATTCGTCCAACGTGAATTACGATCGTCGTCCAGTGGAATCGTCGCGTGAGGAACGAATTAACCATGAAAATATCGCGTTTCACGAAAATTCCATGTTCTATCCGTTCGTGAGACTCCACGAGTCACGAAACGCTTGTACTCTCGCGTGCTAAAGTCAGTTTCCCGGTTATGAAAATTCTTCCCATTTTCTCGATTTTTTTTTTCGGCCAAAATAAATTTCCACCGAAAATTTTATTCGGCGACAAAAAAAAAATTGTTTCGACACATTTTTTTAAGTTGTACATTTGGAATTTGTTAAATTTCTATTAAGCGACCGCAAAAAAAAAGAGAAGGTTCTCAATTCGACTTCTCAACTCGAGAAAGAGAGAGAGAGAGAAAGAGAGAGAGAGAGAGAGAGAGAGGGAGAGAGAGAGAGAGAGAGGGAGAGAGAAAAAACAAAATTTGGAACGTTCACGTTTATTATAATCGTATAATCTGTCGGACCATCGTCCCAAACGATACTCTCCTTCCCTCATGGCGAGACGGAAAATTCGAAGAAAGAAGCTCTGTACATTTCGATACATCTACCACCAGTATGACGAACGAAGCTTGTGAAAAAATAAGTAAAAAAAAAAAAAAAACAATGAAATAAAAATTCCACGTCTTACAATATTTGCCCACGGACAATCGATCGATCGTTTAAAAACATCACAATGAGACAATGGATTAGTCGTTATTACAATACAATTTGGTGCTTATTCGTAGCCGTAATTGTCGGCCTTGTCCACGATGTCGGATGCATTATCGCTGTGTAATCACGAGGTCATAGCTTGGACTGGGGCATCCCGAGAGGATTTTTCGACGCTGGAAGTAATTCGTGCCACCAACTGGCTCGCTCCATGCCGCCCGGATTGCATCGGAAGACTTCTTCCAGCCGTTCGTAAACCTAAAACAATTTTTCTTTATATACAGGGTGTCCCATTTGAAACAGTACGGTCGAATAACTCTGAAAAAAAAAAAAAAATATATATTTCGTCGTTTAAATGTCGATTTACTTTGCCATCGGACATTCCGAGAACGGAATTGAGAACGAAATCCGGTGGAGCCAGGGCGTCGGCTATGGCTACAGCGTCGGGTTTAATTCGAGCGCAGAGATTCAAAATACTTTCACGGATTAAATCGGCAAGCTCGGGTCCCGAACAGTATCCACCTGCCATTGTCGAATGAAACAAAAATAAAAGAGTAACTAATTACGACAATCACTTTGATGGTAATCCATGGTGTCCGGTAAATTTTTCGTTGCTTTTTGCGTTTTTTCGAACTCATCGAAAAATGTTAAATCGTACTAGTACCGTAATCTACATGGGACATTCCACATTACTTCAGTCAGTAAAAAAAAAAACTCGATTTGATTGTTCAATCGATACTGTAATGAATGAATTCGATCGATAATTGTAATTTATATTTTTCATTTTTTCAAACAGGCCCATATCATACGTTAATCAGCTGTCGAAGTTGGCAATTGGCGTATATTCGTTAATTCGTAATTGCAAATACGAAATTAATCAGCGATTTAAAATAATGTAAATTACAATGGAATGATTGGTTAGTTTTGTCGTTGGACGAGCTTACCCTGATAGAGCGATGCCAAATGTTTTTCCAGACACGACAACGAGTACAACAAAAGTAGCCTCTCGAGCACGATCCTAAGACCGTTGCTCTCCGGTTCTTGCCAATTGAAATTCTCAAGTCTTATCGTGCAATATTTGACAACGATGAGCTAAAACAAAACGACGAGTGTCAATGAATATTACGTAATTTTCGAATGTGCAATAAATAAAAATGTTTTAAGCAATAAAATAAATAAATAAATTTGAAAAAAAAATATAAAATTATTTATTTAACCTCGGAATAAGCTCTGGAGAGATGTGCGGCACGATAAACTTGAGCCTTGCTGCGAGCCGCAAAATTGTCGAGTCCGTTCGCAACGCCCTCGTCGAATTTTCTCTGTGTCTCGACGACGAGCCACGTTATGAGCCATTCGTAAGTTTCTCTGACGACTGTTCGACAAACAAGCTTGTTATCACGGTCGATGAATTTTCACACGAAAAATTTGCATGAAAGAAGATGAAGCAAAAAGAAAGAAAAAGAATTGTTTTTTATTGAAATAAAAATAAAATTCAAACGTTTTTGTTTTTTGTTTTTTTTTTCTTCAAACTTACAACCGAGTGAAAGAAGATCGTCGATTTTTTTAGCGTTGAATCTTTTTTTCAGTATAACCGGACCGTTGAGTAGAAACGTAACGGAGGCGAGAGGACTTCCTATGGTCGATCCGGATTGTACTTCGTTCCATTGACGCAATATCCAATTACTCGTTTGCTGCACGAGAACGTTGTTGTCACCCTCGTACGTCACTGTGGGTTCGTGGTTCACTCCGAGGTCTCCCAAATTTGCCGCTATTTTTTTTTTTAATTTTTTAAAATCAATCATTATGATAAATTTTATCACAAATCTATATCTATATCTATATCTAGGATTTTAAACCCTTTTTAAACACACTTCAGTAAAATTTTTCCCAGCAGCTTTGAATTGCAGCAACAAAAATTTTCGATCAACGAAATGATTTTGAAAAACATTTCTGACCATAATCCAAACCTTCTTCTATTCGTGAAAATTTTTTATAACAGCCAAAATGGATTTTTCAAAGTGCTGGAAAAAATCTTAAGAAAAAAAAATCGAAGCTACGATTTTATTCACTAAAATTGCTATAATTTTTTCATTTTTTTTTTTCAATTTATTTTTCAGACATTCAAAAGACATTTGAATTACCTTTGTGATAGCCATGACCACCACACGCTTCCCTGCATTCATTAACCGCGTCCTTGCAGGTCCAGGTTATCAAAGGTTTTATGGAAGACACCATGGCATGAATTTCAGACACAATTTGACTCTGAAAAATGCAAATGATTATCGAACAATCGAATCGAATTAATAACACGTTTTTTTAAACATTATTCTGCATCTTTCTTTTTTTTTTTCTACGGCTCTGCTCATCCCGTACTCACGAGATCTGGAATGTTTCCCCCTTCCATAGATTTTTCCACATTTTCCAAATGTACCAGAGTAAATTCGGACATGAAGATTCTTATAACGCACGCAGCAGCTAAATGAGGAAATAATCTCCATTGCTGTGAAAAAAAAAACAAACAAAAAATTTTTTATACAGTATTGACGATTATTTGCAACGTAATTCGAGGGTGAACAAATGTTTTTCGGAGATGCTCGGAGAAATCGCGAACACGTACGTGTAGCTCGTATTCGATAATCGGAGTCTCGACTTGACTGCTGCTCGAAAGGCACGACGCGAATTGGGTTCGCACTGCTGCGTATCTCGTGGCTATCACCACGGCCGCTCCAAGCGTGTTAGTTGCTTCCTGACAAATGCCCATCCGTCCCGCAGACAGGTTTTCCAAGACCGCACCTGGACAAAGGTATAAAAAAAAATATTGTATTTTTTCTTCATTCAACTATTTATTTTCACAACGAATATTATTCAATTTTGAATGCAGATTTTTGGTATTTGTAATTACCGAGAATTCTCTGAGGGTCCGAGAAGGAACTTTCGTACTCTCCTTCCGGTGTTACGTCACCGGTTCTATTCAACAAGTTTGCCTTCGGTATCCTATAGTGATCGAACATGACGAATCTGGATAATAAAAAAAAAAAAAAACCAGAAAAAATTGAAATCGTAAAAAGGAGTGAATGAAACTAAAAAATTTAAAAAAATCGAACGAGAGATAACGTTCGTCGATTAGTTATTTTGACTCACCCGTTATCGATACCGTTGAGTCCCATTTTGTCACCGATATCGCCCACGGTTATTCCCGGAAACGGCAGATAGTTATTCGTGTCACGAATCGGTACGATAAACGCGTTGAGCCCGTGACTTTCCTCCTGAGTTATCAACTGGGCGAATACTATTGCGACCGTGCAAGTTTTACCTGATGAAAACGAAATAGAAAAAAATTTATCAAAAAATTAACACGATTTTTGGAGTTCCATAGAAGTCTAGGAACCTAGATCCGATCTTATCTATGATATAATTGTGTATTTTTGTTGTAGCATTCTCAACCTAAATTTCCGACCCAACATTTGGCCGCTTGAAAATCCGGCGTGTGAAGAACAAATTCTTGGGTACGGGAATCGTAAGTCGCGGTGGTTCTCATCATCTTCGTGTTGCTGCCGTGACCGACTTCGGTAAGTGCGAAACAGCCGAGCATTTGTTTGCTCCAGACCGCGTGAAATATCGGAAGATGACGCTCGGTTCCCAAACTCAGTATCGTGTTGCCGAACAGATAAACCCCGAGAGCCATTTTCACGGACAACGACGGGCTAACTATGGCCGTTGCTTCGTTCAGGGTCATTAGAAGACCCGTCTGAAAATATTTCATTAACGTGAATTATTTATTTTTAGTTTTTTTATTTCACAGGCAAGACTCTATTATTCAAATGCAATATTATTGTATCTAAATATTTGTAACAAATTTGGGTTGGAATTGTTCTATTTCAATGAAATTACCTTTTTTTTGTAGCTAAGTTCGTTGATGTTGGCTGGTAAGAGTCTGAGATGATTGAGCCGAGCAAGCTGACGTGCTGCTCGTCGTTTTTGCTCGTCCGAACTCGGTGTAAAATTGTGAAATGGATGATACTCGGGATCGGCTTCCATAGCTTTCCATACCTCGATCTGAATATGTAAAAAAAAATTGGATAAACAAATAATTAATAGAATGAATAAATAAATAAATGAATGAATAAATAAATAAATAAATAAATAAATAAATAAATAAATAAATAAATAAATAAATAAATAAATAAATAAATAAATAAATAAATAAATAAATAAATAAATAAATAAATAAATAAATAAATAAATAAATAAATAAATAAATAATATTGATTGATGATACATTAACTCTTAATTGGCACACTAATTGGCGTATAACATAGCTGGCATACAGGGGTCTTTTCGACCCCCGAGACACAAAAAGGCTTGCTGCGACCAACCAATTGATTTTTTTCTATTTGGATCTTTTTTATTGAATCTCTTAAAGGGCCTTATAGGTGATTTCGTTTGAATTCAATATTGAATTTTAAAAAAGCACACAAAATTGGCCATTGTCACAAAAAAAAAGCAAAACCCCATTTTTCATTATTTTAATCTAAGAATAAAACTGCATATTGTCGAAATACTTTACTTTCAGAAGAAAAAAATATCCTGATGGTGGCTGTTGAAAAAAGGATATTTATTCTGAGCACTGAAGAAAATAAATATCTTGAATTGGGGAAGATTTTGCTTGGGAGCTTTTTGACCCCAGTGTGCCAGCTGAGGGTTAAATGTGTTTGACAATGAAATAATTGGCCGACCTTGAAGCGAAGTTTGTCAGGATCTTCGAGTACGATTCGAAGATCTTTCCACGAGAAAGACGCGACGTTTCTGTATTTGTCAAGCGGTCCGCCAGCTGGTAATTCTCCCAACCACTTGAAATCATCTCCCCGTGCGTGGGTTGACTTTTTGCCGTCTATCGGTGCCATGATAATTATCAATCAGTTTTCCACCTCGATTCCTGTGACGATAGATACACCGTATTACATCATTCGCCACAATCATAATTGCAAAATTGTCAATTTTACGTATTTCACAATTTAATGGAGTAAAATTATTACACGAGTACACAGTGGTGGCACGGTAGCGTCAGCGTGCCCACAGAGTGGCGTGACCGTGCCGGTGCAGTTGTGCAGTGACGATTGTCAAAATGTTTTTTTTTTCTATTGTAATTTAATTTTTGTCATTAATTTATCGTGTGGTTTATAATTATCACGTCGTTTCATTAGTTTACTGTTATCATTGAAAAGTGAATCATGGGAATTGAAAGTTGAATTATTATAATCGTGAAAGGTTTTCTTTGAATGGCAATTGAAGATATTTGCGGCGAACAATTTGTTCCGTGGGTGAGAATCAACTGTGAGAAAACTGTGCGAACGTCGGGAATATTAAAAGGCCCGACCATCGATAATTTATTCGCGGCAATAAAAAGTCATAATGAAGTTTTTTTTTTTTTTTAATATTTTTTATATCGGTTCCGTTAGTTATTTTGCATTAGAATTCAATGATAAACCCGGAAGAAAAATGTTTGTATTGTTTTCCGAGACAAATAAAATTTCATTGATAATTCAACGTTTTTGTCGTTTTTAAATTGAAAAAAAAAAAATACATTTACACTGTAGCGATTGCAAATTTTGAGATACTCGTCCAAATAGTTGTTCACGAATACATTTTTGTACTGAGGTTTCATTTTTATTTTTCATTTTTTTTTAATTAATCACCCAGTTAATTGTCAAGAATTTAACGAAGCATTATTCTCCATCAATGATGTTCTTGATAAATTAAAATCGAATCGTGAAAAAAAAATTCCGCCACGTACACATTTTTTTCCTATTTCATTTAAAATTAATCAAACTATGTTACTAATCAAATGAGTTTCACACGAAAACGAAAAGGAGAAGAGTAAGGCAATAAACACACAAACACACATTCTACATTAACACAAAATGTATCCCATAATAGTATAGAGACTCTAGGAGCGATTAAATAACGCATTACTTGTAAAATTAAATCAGAATAAAAACATGATTGGAAAAAAACAATCAAACTATATTAAAAAATCCGAACAATATTTCCACGACGAGTGATTCGACCAATCGCAAAGCGGGTCACGTACTTATTGCCGGCCTTGAATCACGAACATAGTCCGCAAAGTCGTAATAACTCGTGACAAAAATGAATGAATGAATGAATAATTTCCGTTACCGAAAATTAGCATCGGCCGTAAAAAAAAAAAAAAACTGTCGGTGATGAGAAATATTATTCGTTTCGGTCGATAACGAAACTGGACGCTCCGAATGTGTCGAGGATCGTGTTATTTTATCCGCGTGACTGACGACGAGAGGGTTTGGATCGTGTATCAAGCCCACTTTGTTTCACGTCCTCGGTCTGACGGCCCGTTAGCTTTATTACGAATATTATCCATATCTCGATCGCTCATCGTCTCCACTGAGATTTTTCACGCCCTCCTCCCTCCCTGCCCCTTCCACGTGCAATATTCCATGAGCAATTGGTTCTACTTTTCGTCAATGGAAATGTTTTTCATTTTGTGACGATGTTTGGAGCACTAGGGTGGTCCTTACACAGGGCTCGCACGAATTGTCAACCTCTCTTTTCCCAAATTGGCTCGGTATAATTTTGCCAAAAGTTCCCTAAATTGACAGCCTAACATCTTTGAAATTCCCCCTATTACCTGGCCTTGGAGATTCTTAGAAATCTTCGAAATTTTTGAATTTTCCCCATTATAACGACTCCTCCATTACCTGAAGCGGTCGTTTTTCCCATTTTAAATACACTATAGACTCTTCGATTTTTTAGTGATATGCTTATTTGAATTTCTCCAAATGTCCTTTATACAATACAAGAAGTATATCAAGAAGTCCGTGGTACATTTATGAATGAAAAAAACTAGTACATTATGACACTAGTACGAAAAAAAAAATTTCTGACGAGTGTGAGTTTGCAGCACGTGCCGAAGAAACATTTTCTTTACTCGTGTGAGATTGCAATACTCCCATTTGGCTTGTCCTGCAAACTCACACTCGTCAGATTTTTTTTTTTTTTTTTTTTCGTACTAGTGTCATAATGTACTATTTTGTCTTTAATGTCATCATTACTGTTTTTTTGAGTCATCGATCTACGTCCGTGTAACCGTGTTTTATTCTTTCAGCTTAGCCGAAACTGCTAACCGTTCGATAATAACGATTTTTTTCGTCTCCCAAACGCTGCATTACCATACGCGAATAAGCCTCCGTCCGACAGTGCCCCGGGCGCGCGCGTTATCAATCGATTAATCCACAACACCGTATCCCATGTCACACGTTCCAAACAACATTCCGTCCACGAATGAAGCCCACAAACTTCCACGATCGAACTCACAATCGAACGAATTTAAAAGTGGAAAAAAATAATCATGGTTGAATGAATAGAGTCGCGTTTACACCAAATAGACGATAAGAAGGGAGGGGGAAGGGGGAACCGCGCTTTTTCGTGTGACTCACAGGCGAGGCCGGGCACATCCCGGTGCTCGATTACGATGCTGCTGCTGCTGCTGCCCCACGCGGAAGTCGCTCGTAAAAACATACACACTGTGTTGCACATAGAAACCCATAACACAACATCAGAGCCAACGAAGCATTTTGAATCCGATGTAACACGAACACACACACACACACTGTCATACAATTTTTAGCGTCACATATTATGTCATCACAATTTATAATCACCAACTTTTACCGTGAAATCTTGTGATTAGAATTTTTAATCACCAACTTATACCGTTTTTTTGTGATTAGAAAGAAAAAAAAACAAATGAACAAACAACACGAAACATGAAAAAAAAATTAATTTAATTGATTAAAGTTAAAATTTGAAGAAAAAAAAATTAAAAAAATTTCTAATATAGTTTTAATGTTTCAAATATTCGGTTGTCACAGGTGGATCACGATAATAATATTAGGTGAGTGCAAATGCACTAACACACACACACACACATATAAATATATATATATACACATATATACACACATAGTATGCAGGTGCATAGAGGCAAGTCGAAACGATGGGCAGCTGCACCAAGGGGATGGTTATTGAAAGTTTTGGAGCGAAAGCCCTTTGGGAGGTACGTTAAGGTGTGAAGGGACAATCATATATATATATATATATATATATATATATATATATACATGATAGTAATGCTTAGGCAAAATTAAGAGTGCAAATGTCGGAACGGAGTACGAAAAAATATTATATATACATATATAAGATGTTAATGCTTAGGCAAAAGAAGTACGAAGGCTTAAAAAACGAAGTACAAACGCATGTATAGTCATACAGATATTCATGAAAATATATATGACGATAATGTTTAGTTAAAAGAGTTGAAATAAGCGTAGCGATATCCAACTGAGCACGTACCTATATAGTTGTCCGATTTGGTACTAACGTAAAAGCCGGTTAGCGTTTAAATAACGACCGACAACAACCGACCACGTTATCTCACCTGTTAGTGTGAGGGGGAGGGGCTGGCTCTACCGCAGTCACCGGTGCTGCTGCCGCCGCCGACGAGACTGCCGGCCGCCCGACTCTCGCTCTCTCTCCCTCTCGCTTGTTTCTCATTTGGGTTTGTTCCGCGTTTTCACGTGTGCGAGTTTCGAACCTCCGACGATCCCGGAACTCTATTGCGAAGCAAGGCTTCTCGCACGGTCGAGAACAAAAGAGAAAAAAAAAACAAACATCAGTGACGACCGACATCGATCGATATCCGACGAAAATTTTGTACCAACGATCGAGCGAGTTGTATTTTTCTTTCATTTTGTTGTTGTTGTTGTTTTTGTTTTAATCTTTTTTTTAATTTTATTTTTCATTACCATCCGTTGAAGAATGACCGACGATGAAGATTGTTGCGTGTTTGCGATGTTATTTTAGATCGTTTTTTGCGAGGTAGGGTTTTTGATTTTCGACACTCCACTCAGGTTCGTGGCATCGTGTGTGTGTGTGTGTTTGTAGTTTTTGAATTTTTCAGGAGTTTCAAAGAGAACTATTTTGTGTCGGACATAACAGTGTGCGTCGGGAACGTGAATTCGGTAATTTGCCGGGTTTTGAAAGGTTTGGATAGGCAGAGTCGCGTGAGGTTAGGTGGGACATTTTTTTCCGCGTACGACGGACACACGTGCTGTGTATGTGTGTCTGCGTGTGTTTGGTTACCGACTTGGCCCGAAATCACGGTCACGGTTTTGTATACAGGTCTGGAAACGACTTGGATTTGGTAGGCATCGTATACGGCTTCACTATAGTTTCCATTTTTCGCCACCACAGGGCACTGACATCGGAGTGTGTTAAACAAGGACAGACTCTTTCGTGTGAGGGGGACAGGCAGAGTGTATTTTGTCAGAGATGAGTTGGGAGATGTCTGACGGAGGCCTTTTCCGTGTACGCGATGGGCGACAGTGCGAACCTAGTGGCGAAATTCGAAAGTTGGAGTTGCCCCTCAGTGCTGATGCTGCTCAGCCAAGCAATCCCGGGCGCTCATCGGATTGCGCTCGCGCGCACGCAGTGGACGTGGATCAGCGCCACGGCCGTGGTGCGGCGAAATTGGAAAGTTGGAGGTGCCCCGTCAGTGCTGATGCTGCTCAACCAAGCAATCTCGGGCGCGTTTCATATTGCGGTCGCGCGCACACCAGTCAGCGTGAATAAACGCCTCGGTGTGGCACAGTTCGGAACATAGCATCACTCCGACGGACGGTCTACAGATCCTAAGCCAACCGGCAAATTACCGACGCAGTCGATCGATATTTGATATAGCTCGCGCGTACGTGAATGCTTGTGGATGACGGCTTCGGTTGGGAGCATTTTTTTGCCGTTTCGCGTCTCGTTCGCGACAATCCAGTCGCGCGTTGCGCTTACATTGTAGCTATGTTTACCAGGCTCTCTCGCACCACCGTTATCTTCAATTAGCACCTGCTCACTTGGATTCCGTCTTTCTCATTGCATGAGGTCTACTGCATATTTATATATATATATATATATATATATATATATATATATATATATATATATTTATTTATATATATATTTATTTATATATATATATCTTTGAGGCATGAACCGTTATATCATATCGCGGAGATATGGCAACGATGTGATCTCATGGTTGCCGAATCTCCGCACCATCCGAACCGCTGTCGGCGAGAATCCGCAAAATCGTGTTTCGCTGAGAAATACATACGAGGGAGAGCACGGGTTTATCGGAAATGCTCGGGACAACTCGGCTTTCTACGCCGAGATAGCAGACGTATGTGCGTTGAGACTGGCTCGCGCCGGTAATGAACGTAGCCTTCTGATTGGCCCGCTCTGCGCATGATCGGACCGGAGGCGGGAGATGCGAATGTGAACATATAGACGAATAACCTCAAACGCAGTGTCAGAAAGTTATAAACTCTTTCTGTCACATTCGCATCTCCCGCCTCCGATCCGATCATGCGCAGAGCGGGCCAATCAGAAGGCTACGTTCATTACCGGCGCGAGCCAGTCTCAACGCACATACGTCTGCTATCTCGGCGTAGAAAGCCGAGTTGTCCCGAGCATTTCCGATAAACCCGTGCTCTCCCTCGTATGTATTTCTCAGCGAAACACGATTTTGCGGATTCTCGCCGACAGCTGTTCGGATGGTGCGGAGATTCGGCAACCATGAGATCACATCGTTGCCATATCTCCGCGATATGATATAACGGTTCATGCCTCAAAGATATATATATATATATATATAAATAAATATATAAATAAATAAATATATATATATATATATATATATATATATATATATATATATATATATATATATATATATATATATAAATATGCAGTAGACCTCATGCAATGAGAAAGACGGAATCCAAGTGAGCAGGTGCTAATTGAAGATAACGGTGGTGCGAGAGAGCCTGGTAAACATAGCTACAATGTAAGCGCAACGCGCGACTGGATTGTCGCGAACGAGACGCGAAACGGCAAAAAAATGCTCCCAACCGAAGCCGTCATCCACAAGCATTCACGTACGCGCGAGCTATATCAAATATCGATCGACTGCGTCGGTAATTTGCCGGTTGGCTTAGGATCTGTAGACCGTCCGTCGGAGTGATGCTATGTTCCGAACTGTGCCACACCGAGGCGTTTATTCACGCTGACTGGTGTGCGCGCGACCGCAATATGAAACGCGCCCGAGATTGCTTGGTTGAGCAGCATCAGCACTGACGGGGGCACCTCCAACTTTCCAATTTCGCCGCACCACGGCCGTGGCGCTGATCCAAGTCCACTGCGTGCGCGCGAGCGCAATCCGATGAGCGCCCGGGATTGCTTGGCTGAGCAGCATCAGCACTGAGGGGCAACTCCAACTTTCGAATTTCGCCACTAGGTTCGCACTGTCGCCCATTGCGTACACGGAAAAGGCCTCCGTCAGACATCTCCCAACTCATCTCTGATTTTGTCTATTCGGTTGTTTACAAACGCTGTCTAACTACTGTTAACCGCGAACGTTGCCAATCACGTAACCTGAGTGCAGCAGAGGTATTGCTCGTTTGAGAATTTTGTTCCGATTCTGATACCCGCAGTTGGGCCTCCTTCTGTCTAGGCTCCATGGTATGCACAAAGATACCATGCATGGTTAACGGAGGTTGCTACAATTATAAACAATAGAAACGAGAAACGATTTGAGCAGAATTTCATAATTACTGCAACTTTTGTCGAATGAGTGTCTGAAATGGAAAAAAAGAAGAAAAGGAAATGCAGGAGAAAACGTGTTTGGGTACATCCAATTTTCCAATTAAGATGTGTGGGAACATTACATTATTTAAAAAAAAAAAAAACTTTCTGTATTCGATTGTGCAAAAAATAATATAGTAGTTATATGAATTTTGTTACATTTGGTTAATTGTTAATTTGCGTTATCATTCTACAACCGCGAAAATGTCATCGTCATTATCTCCTGCATTGTCCGCCTTCGTACTTGAACGGACATTTCTCGTAAATGGCTATTAATAATTTGCAAAAACCCGTCGACCTCGTCCGGCTGTGACATTGGTGGTACAACAATGTCATCTGTCTTTTGCTGTCTGATTATGCTCACTGATTGGTGGCGGGCGATGAGAGGTGTCGCGGTAGCAGTGGAATCCTCCGATTGGCTACTCATCAGTCTTTGTCTTTTTTCGTTATTCGAAGCCAAGTTTTCGGAGGCCAGACCATCAGATTCATCACTGTTGCACTCCTCTTGATCATTGCAGCCACGTTTTATCACATCGTTCGATGATTGTGGTGTACCGGCAATGTTTGCAGGAAAATTACTGTGTTAAAATAACATGAGTTACTTCAAAGTCCAAGTGGTATTACAGTGTATTTTGTAAATTTATAAAATACAAAGAGAAATCCAAACATTATGATTACATCGAAATACTCACTCTTTCATGAGATTCGTGTTATCACGAATGAATTCCATTACATCGTAATGCTTCCACTTATGACCGCCTTCGACGCGCGCGGTACCGCTTGCGAGATATTCACTATTGATGATTTTTCTGTATGTGTCACGCAAGCTTCTGAATTTTTGTTGGCATTCCGCTTCGTTCAATCTGCCTGTGTGCGTAGTGAGTGAATTTACTTCGGTATTTCTGTATATCGATGGACCAACGCCAAAGCTAAATTATCCATTATTACCTTTCAATTCCTTGGAGACTTCTTTCCACAGTCGGCGTCTCAACGCACGAGACTTTTGGTCGGTTGGTACACAGTTATCCCACAACGGTCTTCTCTTTCGTACCGCGAGGATCAATGATTCCTCCTCGATTGTACTGAGCCTTCCTCCGATAGTTCGCCTTGCGCCACCCATTTTTTTAGAAGCCGATAATGTGGCGGATTGGGATTGTAAAATGTCTGTAATGAAATGAATATTGAATTAATAAATAAAAGTATAAGTATTTATTGAAAAAAAAAATTTCTGTCTTCTGTACAATGAATTGGTATTGATTAACCAACTAAGAAGTACATACCTAGCATTGGATAAAAATAATGAGTTCTATGATCTATGTGATAGTCGTTGTAGCCTCTCAAGCAACCATGAACAATGACTTCATCCTCCTCGCAAATGGTTTTGCACACGCCGCATGTATATACCGAAACAATGTCCTGAAAATTAAATTTTCAAAGATTAAGTGCGAATGATTGATTATCCTGAAGATTTTTCGTAAGTATAATTGAAATGCGACATTTTAATGATATTTTTCTGATCCCGACATAACCTCTTTCACACCTGTATGCTTGATCGACATACAGAAAAAAAAAAAAAATTACTTGATATTTAATACTACTTACATTATTATTACCCTCAAGTTCAACTTTTTCTACAGATTGATTCATTATTTATTGGTAGCACATGTATTTACCGATGCGGTGACCAAAATAAAGTTGAAACAGTTTCAATTTCATAAGCCCGGCGCGAAAATTAAAACAAACTAGCATTTGATCAGAGATGAGTTGGGAGATGTCTGACGGAGGCCTTTTCCGTGTACGCGATGGGCGACAGTGCGAACCTAGTGGCGAAATTCGAAAGTTGGAGTTGCCCCTCAGTGCTGATGCTGCTCAGCCAAGCAATCCCGGGCGCTCATCGGATTGCGCTCGCGCGCACGCAGTGGACGTGGATCAGCGCCACGGCCGTGGTGCGGCGAAATTGGAAAGTTGGAGGTGCCCCCGTCAGTGCTGATGCTGCTCAACCAAGCAATCTCGGGCGCGTTTCATATTGCGGTCGCGCGCACACCAGTCAGCGTGAATAAACGCCTCGGTGTGGCACAGTTCGGAACATAGCATCACTTCGACGGACGGTCTACAGATCCTAAGCCAACCGGCAAATTACCGACGCAGTCGATCGATATTTGATATAGCTCGCGCGTACGTGAATGCTTGTGGATGACGGCTTCGGTTGGGAGCATTTTTTTGCCGTTTCGCGTCTCGTTCGCGACAATCCAGTCGCGCGTTGCGCTTACATTGTAGCTATGTTTACCAGGCTCTCTCGCACCACCGTTATCTTCAATTAGCACCTGCTCACTTGGATTCCGTCTTTCTCATTGCATGAGGTCTACTGCATATTTATATATATATATATATATATATATATATATATATATATATATATATATATATATATATATATATATATATTTATTTATTTATATATATATATATATCTTTGAGGCATGAACCGTTATATCATATCGCGGAGATATGGCAACGATGTGATCTCATGGTTGCCGAATCTCCGCACCATCCGAACAGCTGTCGGCGAGAATCCGCAAAATCGTGTTTCGCTGAGAAATACATACGAGGGAGAGCACGGGTTTATCGGAAATGCTCGGGACAACTCGGCTTTCTACGCCGAGATAGCAGACGTATGTGCGTTGAGACTGGCTCGCGCCGGTAATGAACGTAGCCTTCTGATTGGCCCGCTCTGCGCATGATCGGATCGGAGGCGGGAGATGCGAATGTGACAGAAAGAGTTTATAACTTTCTGACACTGCGTTTGAGGTTATTCGTCTATATGTTCACATTCGCATCTCCCGCCTCCGGTCCGATCATGCGCAGAGCGGGCCAATCAGAAGGCTACGTTCATTACCGGCGCGAGCCAGTCTCAACGCACATACGTCTGCTATCTCGGCGTAGAAAGCCGAGTTGTCCCGAGCATTTCCGATAAACCCGTGCTCTCCCTCGTATGTATTTCTCAGCGAAACACGATTTTGCGGATTCTCGCCGACAGCGGTTCGGATGGTGCGGAGATTCGGCAACCATGAGATCACATCGTTGCCATATCTCCGCGATATGATATAACGGTTCATGCCTCAAAGATATATATATATATATAAATAAATAAATATATATATATATATATATATATATATATATATATATAAATATGCAGTAGACCTCATGCAATGAGAAAGACGGAATCCAAGTGAGCAGGTGCTAATTGAAGATAACGGTGGTGCGAGAGAGCCTGGTAAACATAGCTACAATGTAAGCGCAACGCGCGACTGGATTGTCGCGAACGAGACGCGAAACGGCAAAAAAATGCTCCCAACCGAAGCCGTCATCCACAAGCATTCACGTACGCGCGAGCTATATCAAATATCGATCGACTGCGTCGGTAATTTGCCGGTTGGCTTAGGATCTGTAGACCGTCCGTCGAAGTGATGCTATGTTCCGAACTGTGCCACACCGAGGCGTTTATTCACGCTGACTGGTGTGCGCGCGACCGCAATATGAAACGCGCCCGAGATTGCTTGGTTGAGCAGCATCAGCACTGACGGGGGCACCTCCAACTTTCCAATTTCGCCGCACCACGGCCGTGGCGCTGATCCACGTCCACTGCGTGCGCGCGAGCGCAATCCGATGAGCGCCCGGGATTGCTTGGCTGAGCAGCATCAGCACTGAGGGGCAACTCCAACTTTCGAATTTCGCCACTAGGTTCGCACTGTCGCCCATCGCGTACACGGAAAAGGCCTCCGTCAGACATCTCCCAACTCATCTCTGATTTGATGCAGTTCCTATCACATTTGACGCAGCGCATTCGTGCGTCAATGAAAATTCACTTGAGACGATGGACGACATAAACACTCTCCGTCTCTCTCGCACCGCAGCGACCGCCGATAGCGCTGCCTCTCTCGCACTCGAAGATGTCCATCGCGTTCAATGAAAGGTGAATTTTGCAGACCAAGAAGACTAGAGACCAGGAGACCGAACTCCTTACAAATTTGGTGGTGGGGTTAAGTCGAAATATAGCTGCAAATGGTGGCGCTGCGGTAGAGCTAGGTCCGACCAATCTGTGCTATCATTCTCACATATAATATTTTCTAACTAAAATCACGTTTCAAAGTGATTTTGTATATATAAGTATGATTCATTGACTTCGATTGATAAATGCACCTTTGGAACTATGATTCATTGACTTCGATTGATAAATGCACCTCTGAAACCTCAAACAGTTTTCTCTGACTCAAGCCACCACCGAGATATTTGCTTCCGCAATTTACCATAGAACAAGATTTGGGCATTTGTGCACCTCATAATTATTCATGAATCACGGACAATCAACTATTGCGAATTGTTAGGGGTTATTTTGACGTACCGTAGAGATCCTCGCGGGTGATTTGAACTAGCCGGGTCGATGCGATTACCTCATTGGTCGGACCCAGCTCGATCGCAGCGCCACCAAAGCAGCTATGTACGGTCTCACCCGAACTAGTGGAGTTCGGTCTCCTGGTCTCTAGTCTTCTTGTCTGTGCCGCTGATATCTGCGCGCGCAGCGTACACACACATGCGCGAACACAACGCAACTACCCGAAGAGACCCCACTGATACACTCGACTCCGATTGGTTCTGATAATATCGTTGTACCGCGACCACGAAAGATATCAACCGAGCAAAAAAAAAAAGATTCCGTGAAACAAAAATTTCGTAAAACCGCGTTGAACGCGTAAAGATCATATGGCGACGATCGAGGAAGTCGAAATACTCGACAGCGGAATGGGAAGCAGCGAACGATCGCCCGAAGTCAAAGCCGTGCTTCCACCGGACGATGCCGACGACGAGGAGGTACGTGCGGTTCCCATCCATTCACGCGAAGACGAAAAAAAAAAAAACTCAACGCAGAAAGACCGCTGCGCAAGGCCCCACGATCGTTTCTCAACCAACGCAAAAACGACTTTTTCACGATGCTTCGAACTTTCTCGCATTCTCGTGACACAAAAATGATTATTCCGCAATTTATTGTTCAAACTTTGACGCGCGACACGCGCTACTGACAATTTTATCGATGATCCGACGACCGGACGAAAAGCTAACCTAAAAAAAAAAATTCAGAACGGACCATTGTCACGTTTTATCGTTTATTTTACAATCCAAGGGCTTACGTAATGTATTCTCATTGTCTCGTTCGTGGATTATTCATTAGGTGGGTGGAGAATTTTTTGAAATTTTGTATTTTGGAGAAAAACAGTTTTTTTCGTTGCCGTTTATCAGTCTCGTCCGATCGTTGTTTAGGTATAATTGTATTTTTTCTCACTAAGGTCTCGTTTTTGGTACTACGATAATCGAATGTAATAATTGGCGAAGTTTTTTTGTTCGCAGTAATGTTAGTTGTTTTTTTCTTTTCAAATTTTTCAAGGATGAAACGTTGGCGGAAAGGCTCGTCGGTCTTACAGAAATGTTCCCGGAAGAGGTGC
Source organism: Diplazon laetatorius (assembly GCA_963662125.1). NCBI lineage: Eukaryota > Metazoa > Arthropoda > Insecta > Hymenoptera > Ichneumonidae > Diplazon > Diplazon laetatorius. The sequence continues at coordinate 3,136,376 of OY759165.1, read as the reverse complement.
GCAAACTCGGTTACAATTTTGGATCTGGCTTGTACCGATGCGTCAAAGGTGATTTCTCACTGTCGAGTACCATGTTTGTCAAAGCAAGATCATTAACATCTCGCATTGATTATACAGGGTGTCCAATTTGAAACAGTACGGTCGAGTAACTCGTCGGGAAGAGGGGTGACAACCTGACGAGTTATTCGACCGTACTGTTTCAAATGGGATACCCTGTATTAATTTCACGGAAATACTGTGATTTTCATCTCAAGCAAATGGTATTCCCCGTTGCTTATGTTCTAACAGGCAAATAGATACTATTTATTAACAGTTTCGTATACTTTCACTTTCAACAAATGCCCCAATACGCCCTGTAAATGTCCTGAAAATTGTTCTTGAATTTCGTACAAACTTTTTACCGGACCCCACGGTTGTTCCATCCATGGCTTTGAAATGATTGATTGCACAAAATAACTCATTCGTTGATTGTGTAACAGGTCTGTACGCATTCTCGTGTTTCGGCACTTGGTTGTTCTTCAGCTCGTCGGCGATACTTTTCGCCCCGGTGATATTCGAGAGCGAACGAGCGCAGATGGAAGAGGCCCAACGAGCCCAACAAAAACAAGTTTTGCTGGGTCCAAACACGGCCATGTCGAACGTCGGTCCTGGCATGCCAATGGCACCTCCCGTTCAGCGATAAACCAATCATCGATTCTTCTTTTCGTCAGACGAAAGACACACACACACACATAAACACCCGAACATACCCAAAAAACAAAGCCAATATACACAGATTGTTCATGTAAACGAAAGAGTATAAAGTGGACGAAAACAAAAAAAAAAAACGAAAAAAAAGAAAAGAAAAAAAAACTCATCGAGTCTCTGTCCGGGTTTTGCAGCTAGATAAACTTGTCGTCAGCTTCGTCGCTATTTTACGTTACTTTCGTTTACCGATTAAAAATAATTGCAGAAAAAAAAAATTTTTTTTGCTAAAGCATTTAAAAAATAAAATTTAAATAAAAACTAAATTTTTTTTTTAACGATTCTGAAAATATGCAACGGAAAGGAGGGCGTGAAAATAGCTAAATTTTATTTTCTGATTTTACAGAACAATTTCGTCGTTATTTCGATGAGTATTCGTAATAATATGAATTGCAATTTTATTTGTAAATGAAAAAAAAAATCGTATTTCGGGAGTAATTTCATCGACCGACGAGATCCCTCGAATCGATTACCATTATCCAGAGTCCGAGATGAAAAACATGCAATTTTTTCGCTCCTCTCATCGGTCATGATTTTTCTCTCGGCCTCGGCAATCATTTTTTTTTCGTCGAATCGTTCGATCGTTGCATTTGGGTCGCGACACTTCGTTAATTCCAAATTTGTTCTAGACTGGATTATTTTTGTTTTTGCATCTTTTTCTACTTTGTTATCCGATTATCTTCGATTATTGTGCAGTCTGTGGATTTTCATGGGTAACGCAATCGACAAAAGCTCTCTCTCTCTCGTCTCGTGTTTTATTTTCTTCTTTTTATATTTTTTTCTTTCTTTTTTGTTTTTTTTTCTTAATCATTAAACGAGCGGTGCAAACGTTCGTTCATCCACCTCGATTGTCGTGTATATCATATTGTATCAGAAGAAGAAGAAGAAGAAAAAGGAAAACAAAAAAAGAGATAAAAAGGTTCACGACAGACCAAAGACGACGAAGACTATCCCCCACGTGTAACTTTGTTAGTGAATGAATCAATAAATATTAGGGAAATTCGATTCGACAGATAATTCGAATTTTATAAAATGTCTTTTTTATAAATTAAAAACATAACACCCGCTCCGAAATTATGCATCGTCGTGGTATCATCGATTGAATAATTGCGTTGATACAACAAAGGCTCGTAAACTCATTGCAAAAAGGTTTACGAGACGATTTGCGCGTATTTGAGAATGTGTGTTGAGAAAAAAAATTACGAACTTACGAGCCTTCGAAACATGAAAAATTCGAAACTTCGAGACCTACCCTTGAGAATTACATTTAACGACGGATTACATTTTCTCGAGGGACAACGCTATTCTAGAGTTTTCAAAAAATGGCAACCGATCAAATAATCGGCTCGAGGATAACATCTCGATTACATTCCTGCGATAATCAAACGATTAACCAAAAGCAATAAATTTTCACCGTCAACGAGGAGCAAATCTCGATGAACAAAAATAAAATCACAGTTCTTCATTTCTTTTGTTTCTCTTTTAATTTTTACAAGCGTAAGGATAACAATTTCACCGATACGTCGTCTATATCTGTACCATGATGACGCACATCGAAAAATGTAGGTACATCGAATGGAAAATTCAACGAAAGATTCATTTATTCGTTATTATTGTTCTAATTAACAAAAATATTCAATTATTATTATTTTTAAATTGTTTTTTTTTTTGTTCGGGCACGGCCGACTCTTCCGTGTTTTCAGTCGAATTCAATTCTGATCGCAGATTCAAATACAAAGCTTCGTTCAGCAAAACCGAACGAAATAATCAAGATAAGACTCGGTTGTTGTTGTTTGTTTTTTTTTCTAACTAGCCTCCGCTGCGGATTCTACTTTCTCTTATATCACGAGTTTGCACGCTCCGAGTGCTTATTCTGACTTGTAAAATATATTCATATATACTATATATATATATATATACCGGCTTATATACAAGACGAGTCACCGACGGCTAAAAAAAAGAAATTTCCGACGTTCTAAGATATGAATTTCGTGGGACAGCGAATATATATTTTTTTCCCCTCGATAAAAAATTCCAAAACTCGTCAATCTCTCGCTCTGGATCATGAATCGACGAGCTCTGTCACGAGATAGGAAAAAAATAACTATAGCGATTCACCCAACGACGAAGAATCGTTATAACAACTCACTGGCATCATCGACGAAAAGAAAAACATAAAGAGGAAACATTAAAAAAAAAATAAAGAATAAAAGATCTTCGAGACTATAAAATCGCTAGAGTGACGACGAATTAATAGATTTAGCTACAGCCAATGAAAATAGCTTGAAATTTGTTTTCGTTTTCGTTTTTCTTTTTTTTTTTTTTTTCGTTAACGAGCTCGCTTAGTCAATACGTACGTACAACTATACATGTCCTATACATACACCGTCTTCGCACGACTCAGACACGATAACAATAATTTATATTTGCATCTTTTTTTTTTTTTTTTTAATTTGAGAATTTTTTTTAATGAGTAGAGCAGCAGTTGCTAGTTCTATCCATCTCTTTTCCCCGTTTATCGTTCGTCCAAGATCCAAAATTACTAATTTGAATTTGCGTCTTGAATTATCGTGCCAGTCTGTCAATTCTCGAAAATTGTTTTTTTTCCGCCCTATCGCCCAGCGCAACCTCAAGGCCTCCTTAAAAATGTTCCTCCGTCGATCGTTGCACACCGTTCAGGCTTTGAAAAATCTTACAACACGTACCACGTACTGTCTGCATATCGGACATTCATTCATCTGCTTGCCGCAATTGATGCAACATGCCAGATGACCGCATTCCAGTATCACGCATTCTATCGGCGAGTCCCAACAAATTTTGCACAGACTCTCGTCGTCCGGACCCTCGACGGTTGATTCTAAAAAAAAAATAAACAAACGAACGAAAAACGATTTGATTGAAATTACTTGAATATCGATGGAATATTACTCTCGAGCTGGATTTTTTTTTTTCAACCGTCGACTTACCACCATCGGTTTTTTTCGAGGCTTGCCAGAGTCTCGTTGCACGATCCAACAATTCGCTTCTCTCCACACAACCCTTGAAATCCACGCGATTCGTCGACAGCAAAATCTTCAATTGCTTGACCGTGAGGTGTTCGAGATCCGTGCATTCCGTTATTTGTGACAATTTCACATTTCCCGACCACTGATGAATAAAAAAAATCATATTTACGTCAATAATCTGAACGACAATTTTTTTCGTGTTCGTCGATATTTCAAAGAATTTTTATAAAAATTTTCGAGTATCAAAAATTGTGTTGAGATGATTTTTCATGATCAACATTTGATCAACATTTGATCGATGAATCTACGATTTTCGTTCACTCTTTCGACGAATTTCCCGAGTCACATTTTTCATCGTGGCAAATATTGTCGTCGTTGGAAATTTATTTGCGGACATTTAATTTTGACCAAAAAAAAAAAACAAAGAAATTTTATTCAATTTTATTTTAAAATGTGTGGTTTTAAACGTACCGTCGGCAATTCGGTAAACATTGGGGTTTGCTGATCGTTGGTAGCTTGTTCGGATATATCCTCGACGTCCTGCTCCGTTATGAGAGGCTCCGGACCGTTGCTGCTTATCGTCGGACTCGTTTCCTCCACGAATATCTCTTCTATCTCAACGTCGTGCGATCGTGTGGGTGCGGATGTGTTTTCTTGCGGTTGTTCCGGTTCCGGATGCTGTATTATCGGTCTGGCGAACGTCGGCGGACTTCTGGATCTTCTGGGAGGCGAGGGCGGAGGTGCGGTCGGACATGGAGTTCTGAAAATTCGGTAGAATAAATGAAATTATGATTTCACGTCAATAGGTATATAAGGCATTCCACATAACTTCAGCCAGTAAAAACAAAAAATGTTCAAAAATAATTTCAAAAAATTGAGTTATTTTATTGAAATATATTGGAGGGCCGAAATTTTTTAATTTTCGGACGTTTTTCTCGTTAATTAACGTTTTTTTTTATTTTCTCATTCATTTTTTTTTTCACTGGCTAAAGTGAAGTGGACGGACGGACAGCCAGTCCATACGGATTTCTAAGCTGCTACGAAATTCCAAAAACCACACAGTTACCTGGGACTTGGCGGAGCGCTGTGACTTCTTTCGTTATTCATCGGCGTTTCGGTACCATTAGCGTATTGCATTAAAATACTTATTAAATCTTCTTTTTCTGAAACAATCGTTCTACACGTTACAAATCCATGAATTTCGAGTCAACGTTCGTGCGCAACAGCCTTGTATCGATAATTTTTTTCACTTTCAAAGTTTTTGACAATGTTCCGTCGGTTGGAATGTTAATTTCATAGACGGAACGAAAATGAAGACGAACCAATGAGATATATGCTCACCTACGCATCCTCGTAGCGAAATTTTCTTGGCGACGAGGTAGTGTTTGAGATCTTTAGTCTTCATCTTAAGTACCTGAGATCTGACTAGGGGCCTTCTCGACAACATGCTGCAATTGTCGCAGCTGAGCACTCTATCGCCTCTTTTGATGACGCAGTCGGTGCAGAAATATCTCATGCAGTCTCTGCATTGTTTCTACGTCGAATCAACAAAGTACACATTATCTCTCTCTCTCTCTTTCTCACCCTCTCCCACATTAATTTTTCATGAAAAATCGTCGTGTCGCCGTTGAAATAAACAAAACAAAAATAAAAAAAATAAAATAAGAATCAAGCAGCCGCTCGGACTCGCAACTGCGTCAACCAGAAATAAAATTTTCCAACGCTCGATATTCGATAAAATGAAAATCTGTGAAAATCGTTCCGAACACTCCGGCAATTTTGATTTGCCAATTTGATTTTTTATTCAGCCGTCGTCGAAGAGTCCACAAACTTTTTCACTCCGAAAGCATTTCCAACTGACAATCGAAAGAATAACAAACCAACCCAAAAGCCTTGAACTTCTACCTTTGAACTTTCTTGATATTTTCATTGTTGCAACAATTCACAAAAAAAAAAAAAAAAACAACACAAACCGATTTTCAAAAATAACAATTCGATAAAATGAACAACTTACTTTACGTTTGAATAGAGTAAACTTTATGGAACAAGCCTCGCAAGCCATATCGTCGAATATGTTGTTCGGTATGAGACCATTAACGTTGAGCATAAATTTGTAGGTTAGGTTGTTCTCCATTCAGATGAATAAAATGCGGCACGTAACGTCGACGATTATCCCAACGCCGTGTTCCAACTGGTTTGACAACTCGTCCGAGCTTGTCGCTATTTTTTTTTTCTTTGTTTTTTTTTTTCTCGCACTTAGCTAATAGAATTATTATCACTCGTCGTTACAACATGCGAAGGAAAAAAAATTTATCCGTGAAACCGAACTTTATATCGCAAGGCTCGGGATAACGCGAAAATCTCGCCCTGTCTCGCCCCCTCACAAATGGATCTCACTCGAATGACAGGAAGCACAACCTGCGCGCGCACGCGGTTTCTGTCTTATCTTCGACTAGCTATATCACAACACGCTCGTCGCGGTCAGCTTTTTTGTTGCGCGAGTTTCGGATTCGTCTGCATCATCCTCGTCTTACATCCCATTCTTAGAAATACATATTTGAACATTGAAAAAAAAATTATATATATATAATATACCGGGTGTCCCATTTTAATCTTACACTTGATTTATTTCGAAAAATACTACTCCGATCAAAAATTGAGTATAATAAAACTTGAAGGGTAAGCTTACACTTACACTTACTTACACTTAGTGTAAGATTGAAATGGGACACCCGGTATAATGAACAAGGAAAGAAAAATATTAAAAATCGTCGAGCTTCGAATTGTGAAAAATCCTTTTCGCTTTTTTATTTTATTATATTTTATTTTATTTTATTTTGTTTCATTTTATTTTATTTTATTTTATTTTATTTTATTTTATTTTATTTTATTTTATTTTATTTTATTTTATTTTATTTTATTTTATTTTATTTTATTTTATTTTGTTTTATTTTATTTTCGTCATTTGCGACTTGACACGAATGACTCTTACTGATAAAAACGATGTCGCTGGTGATATGTCATTAGGTCGACTGAATGTGCAGCAATGATGAAAAGCCAATGACGTTATTCCATCGTTCAAACTCACCGCGTTCATTGTCCCTGATGTTTTTTTTTTATTTTATTTCATTAAAAACAGAATGTCCTCTATCTTACCGACCGGTGATTTCCCGAATACACCAAACTCACGTGTAGCGACCGTGATCGTAAAAGCTCGTTAGGCGACTCCGCAAGCATCGCGACCTTGTACCTCGAATTTGTAGCTCGTCGTCGTAATATAATTATTACGAGACCCATATGTGTGACGATATAATTCACAAACTCGCGACTCGGAGCGATGAGGAAAAAAATAACAGACCGAGTCGTTGTGGCGCTCGTGCAAGTCTCTAATCTTTATCGGTCGCTTTGAATTTATTGAGGAAATCCCGAACGTCTGGAGCTCGCGTTCTCTCTCGCTCCGCCGCGAGCGTCCATGGCGCTATCTCTCTCATACTCGTTGCCGACGACGCTAAACGTTCGGGAGATACTCTTAAGGTAGTACCCTCCATAAGAGAGTTCCTCGTCAGATTTTCATGAAACTTGGCATACTTATAGGTATTGATAAGAAAAAGGTTCAGTTAAATTTTTATGTTGTTCGTTGTGATGCTGCATTGAATCAAGTGCATCGCTTCGAGATAGACCTTTAGCGACCCTGAACGCCCATTACTTCCCAATGAACGAGCTTGGCAATCGATATACATAGCTCATGAAAATAACTCGCTTCGTCGGGAAATAACCTTTTATACACACACACACACATGCCATTAGTTTATCTTCTTCATCTATGAATCCGCGAAGACTGACAGCCCAAGAAGAACATAAATATAGGGCGACCTCGAAATAAGAGACTCGGCAATAAGAGACTTTCCCCAGTTTCTCACTCGAGCGCTTCCCCCACTTCGACTCAAACTCCGAGTTCAGAAATTTCGTGCGCGGACCTGTGGTTAAGAGACCAGTCTGGGAGAGATTATTCGGATAAAATAGAGTGAACGTGCAGTGTGAATTGAGTTATTCCTACAATGCCGATGGATTTTTAGGCGTCAAAACTTGTCGAATTGGGCAATCAGAATTGGCAAGAAACAGTTTTGTTCCGTTGATATTTGGCTGATGATGTCGAACGAACGTCACAGTTTTCGAATTTACCGCGCAAATGACTCACGACAAAACGAACGCGAAAGATAAAAATCCGTTGTAAGTAATTCCGGGAAATTATTTTGTTGCAATCGGCGTTTATCGTATTAAGATGCAGTCGTGGACGTGTTAAGAGTCACGTATCGGCTGTGTTGATGGAATCAACGTACGTCGTTATCCAATTTAGATATATATATATATATATATACAATATGCATATATGCATATATGTATTTATAAAATGGTAAACGCATGTAATTGTTTTTCATTATCGGACGATCGTTCGTGGAACGTCGTCACGCGATAAAAACGTCTTTTCACGTCGTCCACGCGATAATCGTGATGCACGCGAGACGATCAAAAATGTGTAGTTTTTGCTTCTCATGGAAAAAGTTATGAGACGGTGCAGCAAATTTTTATTGGGACTTTCGAAGTCAACCTGTTCAAAATTTCCTAAAATATCCGGAATTCCAATTTGCAGAAAATCGTGCGGATGTATGTTTGTGTGTAACGAACTTGAAAAATTAAAATGTCTATAACTCGAGAACGGTTTGAGCTAAAGCGCTTAAATTTTGCACACACGTGGTGTTCCATAATTCCTGTGTAATCTGTATCTTCGCAGTAATAAGTCTCGGATCTTTCCGTCGCAATTGATTAGTCATAAAACGGTGGTCACAACACTCGAGAGATTGCACAAGCCTCGGATCTCAACAAACGTTATCTCATCTCGCACTGTAAAATCACGTGACTTCCGGAATCTACCCTTGCGACTGATAAAAAATAAATATTGTTGAGTTTACTCTTTGGGAAGATTTTTTTCAAGGACAACCAGTAAAGTTTGAGACCGCAAGACCTAAGAAAAAAATATAAACGTATTTTTTTTCAACCCAGTCTGATACACAATAAAAACGTAAACAGTCCGTTTGGGACGGCAATAACCGTTTCGTGGACTCGTTGCTTTTCTCTACAATCGATCGTTGGAGGAAAATCGTGAATTAATTATGAGAAAAGAACGAATTTTCTCGATTGTATGTAACGTGGAGTGTGCCGCATCTGTGGTTCCTTCTCTCTCGCTCCGCAGCGAGCGCCGATAACGCTGTCTCTCTCGCACTCGAATAGGTCTTCCATCACCTTAAAACCCGGAAAATCGTGTATTCCGCGTGTGCGTGTGTGTGTGTATGCGTGGTTGCGTATTGAAAAACCGGGAACCAGGCGAGAGGTCGTTACTATGACGATGACGCACGGACAACGCCGTTCGGCGTTCCCCCACTCCGGGGTCGCGCTCGCGGCCCGGCCCTCTCCGGCCAATGGGAAGAAGCCACATCGGCGCTAGCCTCGTGACGCGTACGGACGCGTTCGCCCACGACTTCCCCCACCATTGTCCCACCCGTCGGCCGCGGTATCTACGCGGAGCCAACGTTCTCGCATGTTCCAACAAACGCACCAACGTTTTCCACTCGTAACTCGCGTGACCAATAGACCAATCCTCAAACCCCTCGACGTTTAGTATGCTGCAGTTTGCCACAAGCGTTGCGTCAGACGTGAAAGAAACTTTAGCTCGTCCAGCATTACGCGGGAGGTAACCTCGGGAGGGGCGTGGAAATAAAACAACATACAAGAAAAAAAAGGACGAAGAAGGACTGCAGAACAGTCGCGAAAGAATTTCATCAGAATAACCGGCATTCGGTCGTCGAAGCTTGAGATGTCCGGACGTGATTATTACACTCAAATTCGAGGTAATTAACTTGTCACGTGTGATTGTAACATAAGGACGTGAATTTCGTTTACGGATATTGTGTTTTGTTGTTGTTTTTTTTATTTTTTTTTGTTTTTTTTTCTTTTTGTTTTAATTTTTTTCTCTTTGTTTTTGTTTATTTCTTTTTGTTTTTATTATTGTTCAACGACGTTTTTTTTTTTTCGGAGTTATTTTTTTGTGATAATTTGTACAAAGGAAAACCAAAAGGGGCGTGAATGAAAAAATTTTATCCTGCAATGACATTGCTATTCAATTGATAAATCGTTTGGCATATATATATATAATTTTTTTTTGAGGCCATGATCAGAAGTGTTGCGTCATAGTGTGGTGCTTGTGTGTGTGTGTGTGTGTGTGTGTGTGTGAGTGTGTGTATGAATTTTGAACAGCTTCTATTCCTAGAACTTGAATTTTTGCATTTTTTTCTTAACTTTGTTGAAAAAAAATAAAAATGCATCTATATCGATTGAAAATTGGAAAAGGAAAACGAAAATGTTATAATGCACATGAATATATTCCTAAATGATATTTAAAAATATATTGTAATTCACAATTTCTCAGGTCGATATTTATTGTAAAAAAAAAAAAAGTAAATTCACGCCAAAACATTCTTTCAAATGGATTACATCGATAACATATAAATTGTTGATACTTATGTCCATAATTTAATGTTGAACGATGTTGCTGATCACCGCATTCGTACGATTTCTGTTATCCAGACAAGAGTTGAAAACGCAGAATTCATTAGGCCGACGCAACCGTTGACGCAAGTGCGGAGCAACGATAAGGCGAGTCGTTCGGCGATATCCAAGAAATTGTCCGATCGTTCGTTCTATGGCATATTATGAGTACTCTGAAGAGCGTTATCATAACATTGCCTAAGAGCCTGACCAAGGCTCCGGGCAACGTGAATCACGGCGAACTCAGAGCCAACAACGCCAGATTGAACTTCGCAACGTCCGTTGTCGCAACGATGAACGACATCAAGATGGAACGCAAACCGATGATGAAGCAGCTCGACGAAGCGATACCCATGGAAACCGAACTCGTCAAACCGGACATGTGGTTCAGAGGAAAGAAACGACGATTGGATCATCTTACTTGGGAAGAAAAATTACAGCGAAAGTAAGATTATTATTATTATTTTTTTTTTTCTGGTCAATAATATTTTTTTGATTAATTTACTGTCCTGTTTACTTTGCAAAAAAAAGAAGGATCTATTGATAGAAAACATTTTTAATTTTTAAACATTTTTGTATTGATTGAGCCTCCGGCAAAATCAATATTCGGACACGATCGAAATAAAAATCACCCTAATATAAAATATATTTTTCGTTGAACCATTTTAAATACTCACAACTTCACTTTGCATTCATAAAATAATAATAATAATAAGTTCATGTTTTTTTTATCGATGAAATTATATTGAATTTTTCCTTTGTTTTCTTATTTATTTATTTTTTTTTTTTTAGAAAATTGAAAAATCGAGTAGCAGCACAAACGTCGAGGGACCGTAAAAAAGCAAAATTAGACGAATTGGAAGACACGGTGAAGGCGTTGAGCGACAGTTATGACATGCTGAGCCAAGAGTGCGACATGTTGAGATCGCAGAACGAAAATTTGTTGTTGGAAACTGAGAGATTGAGACGAGAGAGAGACGAAGCTAAATCGACGACGACAGCGACGATGACGACGACGACGACGACGACGACGACGACGGACGAGACTTTGTGCTCGGGTTGTCGGGCTCGTGTCGGCTGCGCTGCTCCCACACTGGGATCAGCCGTATCCCCGATAAACCCTCTGCCGCAGGGTGGGGCAGCACAGCCGGCACAGTTTCCGAACTGCCTGAGCACAAACGCATCGATAATACTGAAGATCATGACTCTCTACCTCCTCTCGAGGAACTCTTCGGCGAGTTCGAGGGCGACGATTACATCGAACGACTCGAGGAACTCGCCGAAAGCCTTTTGCGAGAAGTTACCGCAGAAGTGGAAGGAAGTTCTTGTAAACCAAATGAACAGGTTAATATTTGTTTATTTTATTTTTTTTATTCGCAGATTTTCGTAATTGACTCTCTTTGCACTGAACCCTTTCCCCTTCTCCCTCTTCCTTTTTTTTTTTGGGTACAAACGAAAATCTCAATTTTTTGTCTTTAAATAACATTTGAAATTAGAAAAAAAAAAAGAAAAAAAAAAAACTTTTTATCCAAAAAATTTCACCATCTTTAACAAAAAAAAATAAAACAACAATATTCAGAATTCAACAGTGCCAAAAATGTTCATTTTTCGTTTTAATCACAATGTTTCCAGATCGCGGTTAAGCAAGATCCCACTGAAGAATTTGACGATACAGAAGGAATGGTGGGGAAGACATCAAAAAATGTGGAAACCGGTGCAATCGTTGAAAGTTTGAATTTCAACGATGGGAAATACGTCGTGGCCGGGCCAACGACAACGCAAACAACGAATTTACCGATTAATTGCACGAGAACGAAACCAATGACGAGCAGCATCGATAAATTGTCGAATACGAATAAAAAATGTCAAACAAACGTCGAAGACCCGAAATCGACGAATTTATCGTTGAAACGTGAGATCGAAGTGAAGGAAGAACCATCGAACGACATGGACACGGTTTACGGAACTTACGACGAGGCGACCAATTGCATAACGATAATATATCCGGGCGATAACGACGACGTTGGGATACAGGAATGCGTTCAAGAAATCACGAGCACGAGCACCAGCACAAACGTCGAAAATTCCATTTTCGACGAATCCACGAATTATCGACAATCAAAAATTGTCGTACCGAAAAATTCCAACAATTATTTATTGTCACCGGCTTACACATTCGCAGACTCGTTGTCGTCACCATCGAGCATTAATTCCGACGATTCCGATGTGCAAATGAAAAATTCGTGCAAATTCGAAACAAATTTGTCGGATTGCGGTTACGAATCACACGATTCGCCGATACAGTCGCAAAATTATGACAAAAGTTTGTCGTACGGACGAACTAATGTTAATTCCAGTGCGAATAACGCGGCTCTCAATGATCTTTGGCACGAAAGCTTTTCCGAATTGTTTCCGAGTCTTGCGTGAAAATTATTCAACATTACATTTTTTTGAGAATTGATTCTTTTTTTTTTTCGTGGATTTATTTTGTCCCAATACAACTGAGTCTGTGATAATACGTAAGCGAGATGACGAACGGTGGCTGAGTTAGATTTTTACGATCATTGTTTTTGAATAATTGTTTGTTTGTTTTTTTTTTTTTCGTCGAATTATTATTATTTTGAATCTTCATATTTGCAAAGCTCTCTGGCACTTGATTTTTGTGAGACACGCGATAGAACTACCGTGCACCGTTGTACTGCATTCCGAATGTTGTTAGCTCGTGAAATTTAAGATTTTTTTTCGTGAAATTTAATTAATTTTTTTTTTATTAGAAAAAACAATCGAATTCGTTTCAAGGTGATGTGAAACCTTTAGATCTTCGTCATGATTGCAAGAGAGAGAGTAAGAGCGCTATCGACGCTCGCTGCGATACGAAAAAAAAAAGTGAAAAAGATTTCGCAATCATATTGACAATTATCTTCGTCGTCACCGTTCGAATCTGTATCACCTGTAAATACATTTTATTTTTGTATATTTACACGTGTTTTTTTTTTCTTTTCATTCCACATTTCGATCGATTTGGTTGACGAGATGAAAATAATTCGATCGCAACGAAAAATTCGGATAAAAAACGGTTTCTCTTTAATGGTTATTTTTAATTAAAAAAAAATTTCCTTTTCCAACAGCCTCGTCGTAAAAGGTTTTGTTCGATAAGATTACGATGTTGACAGATAGATTTTAAACATATGAACGTTATGCATATTTATTGAATGTGTGTGTGAGGGGTGAAGAAAAATGTATAAAGAGTTTGCGGAGTTATCGTCTCGTGCATTAATAAAATAAATTATGCCAAAATACACCAAGTGTAGTTCATTCGTACCGATTGAAGATTCATTTTTAATGTTTAAATTTTTGTTTGTTTGTATTTTATTAAAAACCACGTCGTTCATCTACATGCGGCTCTCGCGATTTTAATTCCAGTGAGCGTCGTAAAAACGCTCGTCGTTCATCGCTCATTCGTTTACGTCGATCTTTAATCGACAGTTAGTGATTTTTTTTTATATTAATACTGTGTTATTTGCATCAGTAGTACCGGTTAAACTATAACTATGTATTCACCCTGATCATGATCGCAGCATGATCGTAAGTTTTCATATCGATATTGTATTATACGTGTACATGAAAAGTAAAAGAGTAAAATAATTAGAACCTTCGACGTTTGAAGAAAAGAACGAAAGAAAAATAAAACACTTCGACTTGGATCGAAATTGCAGTATTCTTGTTTGCTCATCGATCGCGGCATTTGAAATAATTTGCAAAAATTATTTCGTCACTACTTTATAGACGGATTTTTAACGCTTGAACATCGTTGTGGCTGGAAGAAAACGTGGCAACCACCTCGCGTAAAAACTTTGCCGCTAAACATTTGAAAAAAAATTTTTTTTTTATTAATCTTTTTTTTTCTTCTCGTTCCATTGCACTCGCTCTTTCGTCGTTCGAGTGTTCGACCAATAAGTTGCCAATCACTCGCGATTCTATCGACTAAACTGTACAGAATATAAATTCGTAAACGTTTACAGATTGCGGACATTAGAATAGTTCATGCGATTAGAAAACGAGGAAAAAAAAAAGATTCAGCCACTCGATTATTGGTTAATTTTTTTTAATGCTAAAAAAAAAGAAGATAATAACTCTATGAGCACCCGATTTTTTTTTTTTTTTTTTGTGAATTAGAAACAGTTTGGCAATTGGAAGAAAAAATGAGGAAGAGCGTTGCATCGACGACATGCACACCCCAGCCCGTCGATGCATCGAAACATTTATATTTTTATTAATATTTATATATGTATATATAAATATATAACTGTATTATCAATTTGGAAACTTTATCGCTCCCCGGTTGCTTTTTTTCTTCATCATTGCGAAATTCGCAATGATTGGAGATAAAAACGACTATTGACATTTCTCAGATCCAATTTGACCCTTGTCACTGATTGTTGTGTATCGTTCTCGTTATTTAAAAAAAAAATGTTGGGTCTTTGATCTTGTGAAAGATGGAAATTTTCATGTTTCTTAGCCAAACAGCTTTTCGAAGCAACCGTGGCAGTAGGGCTTGTCGTTTTGTTCTTTGAACGTGCCTTTGTTCAATTGTTTCAAACAAAATGCACAAACGAAATGTTCCGGATGGAATTTTCTGAACATCGCAGTTATGCAGCGTCCTGAAACAAAAAAAAAAAAAACGAACCGAACGTAGGAAATTTTAAACAAGAATTTTTGGAATGCTATTTGAGTGCAGACATTATTTTACCCCGTGTGTTTGATGGATGATTAGTTTTTTTTTGGAAAATGCATTTACCTGTGATGGGTTTGTGACAACCGGCGCAGAGGGAACCGCGCTTAGCGTGATAATGGGTCTCGCAATAGGGCAAACCTTCGTGATCGAAGAACGAACCACCTTGGAATTTTTGTCGGCAATCCTGTAAACAATTTGAAACGAAAAAAAAAGTTATTTTTTTATTTAATTATTTTCCATTTAGATCGACAATATATGCCTTATGCTCCATGATTAGTCAGCTATAAAATGATTCCAACAACATTATAATTGAATGGATGCTACCATTAAAGGGGTGTCCAAAATGACCCTTCATAGGGTCATTTTGGATTTTACATGCTCTCAACACGGATGGGCATTCATTCAATGAAAATGTATTGCAAATACTTTTTCAAACAAACAACTATGATTAATTATCATGCGATAATCAATATTTTCACATTTCTGTAATAATTATGATCAATTTACGTGAATTATGATTTTACGATGAATTGAAGTATTCAATGAATCCGGTAAAATTCGTTATCATTTGGTCCGAAAAGTATCTGAAATACATTCTCATTGAATGAAAATGCCCATCCCTAGCTCTCAACCTCTGGAACGATTAAATATATGTAAAAAAAAAATCTGGACCAAATTTCAGACTTCCACTACGTCATTAATTACCGTGCAATTAAAAGTTTCTCATTTTGAAAACATTACATTTATTTTTCGATTGTTTCAATTTAATTTTATTTTCAAGATTATTTTTTTGTTTTTCGGTTTGCAAATTATTGTGACTCATCGATAGAACACGTGGTGGATTTAGTTTGGAGAATAAACACTTGAATACTGCTATTTTATATTTAAAAAAAAAAGTATTGAATTCAAATTAAAACGAATAAAAATTGTATTTCACTTTTTGCGCAACGCAATAGCGTTGAATAACCTTGTTTCATGAAATCGCATAAGTGATTATGTGATGCCATATGATAAGGTTTTTTCACCGCTATTGCGTTTTGCAGAGGGAAAAACAAGATTTTCATTTTCATTTAAATCCGTCCGAGCTTCGGCTGCATCGTTGGATGTAGCGGGAGTCCAAAGTATCATTCAGATTTTCGTTCGACATACATTGGACATAGTTGAACATATTTTGGTATATCGAATTGGATCATTCTGGAGATTGAGAGCATCAAAAATCCAAAATGGGCATATTGAAGCCCATTTTGAATTTTTGCCGATTCGCGGATAAAAACCACATTTTGGCGTTCAGCCAAAAGCGATTATTTCGCTGGAATATCATCGACGCCTCGCGCGAGTTCGCCCTTGCGAAGGTCGACGCAGCGGGCGAGAAATCTGCGAATAAGAATCGTTCATCGGGGTTGGTTGGCAATTCACCAACGCCCTTAAATTAATTATTCAAGGGCGTGTTTGCCGATGCGTGACTGGACATGCTGTAAATGTACATAGTTTCAAGGACATCGATCGCTTCGACATCTCCATTTCGGCTAAAAAAGCGTCCACAAAAAAAAATACAAAAAAAAAAAATTCTCCCTAAATAACGAAAAAAAAGTTTTTTTTTAAATATGACCGTAAAAAAAATCTATGTAGAAATCAAGGAAGGATCTACGGATCACCGATGGATTTTGGGCAATCAACGACAATCAGCACAAATCAGAGACGAAAACGTCGGGGGGCTGGCGGGGGGGGGGGGGGGAGGGGAGAGCGTCGACGTTTCGTCGAGCTCGTCGACCCTGACCCCCGACGTCGATATATCGAGCCGAGAGGAGAGAGGAGTCGCACGTGTCTCTGACATATCTCCCTCGGCCACAATGTGTCGTGTGTCTATTTGTTTGTTGTTTTTTTTTTGTTTTTGTTTTTGTTGTTTTTTTTTGTTTTTTTTCTACATTTATTAATTCGTACATTACAACGTTCGTCCATTTATTGGACGCGATATCGACAAACTGGTTTTTTTTTATTTATTCATTCTTATTATTTTTTTTCCAATCGTCGATTTGTTTTTTTTTTTCATCTTTCTACGACTTGTGTTCTTGTTGTTTTCTATTTTATTTTAATAATTGCAAAAAATATTCGCAGGAGGGTTGAAATCATGAGAGAGAGAGAGAAAGGAAGAGAGAGAGAGCTTCTGGCATATTTTTGTGATTGTTGTTGTTGTTGTTTTATTTAATTTAATTTCTTTTTTAATTTTTTTTTTGGTCATTTTTCTTCGCTCTCTCGACGATTTTGCAGTCCCCACAGCGATCGCTCTATCTCTATACAAAAGTGTGTACTGTTCAAAGCTTCGATCGTGTTTTCTATGCGTGTGTTTGTGTAAGTGTGTCATCTCTGATTTGTGCTCTCGTAATTGACAAGAAAAATAGATACATATATTTATATATAAATATATAAATATATATATATATCAATGTGTTGCAACGAAGCATTTTTTCGATTGTCGTGTGAAATTGTTGGAAGATCGGTTCGGTAAAAATTTGTATTCGCGTTTGTTCGTTATTTCATCCTTATTTTTTTTTCTTTCTTTCGCCTCATTTTTTTTTCTGTTCTCCCTCGTCTTTCCGATTGTCCGCGGCGTCTTTGATAATTCGATTGAACGATTGTGTGACGATTAATCGCGCGACCAGCGTTCTTATTTGCAGTTTTTCGATCGAGCAGCACAGATGGGGGCATTTTTTTCGGGGCTCCGCATTTTCGGAGCCCCCGGGGCATTCGGGACTCTCCTCGTCGATGTTTTTTGTCATTTTGTTTGTTTGGTTTTCTTCTCCTTCTTCTTTACGTCACTCTCGTTCCATTTCGGTCGCGCCGATGAAAACAAGACAAAAACGCTGGTCACGACAAAAGAAAATATTTCAAAAAACAACTTGTTTTTCTGTTTCTTTTTTAACCCTCTTGCCAAAGACACCGCGAATATCGAAGACGAAGAAAAACGTAGCGAAGCGAAAAAAAAAAAAATCTTTGGTTTTTTTTTTCACGACAGACGAAACGATTGTATTATGCCTCTTCGGCCTCCTCCTCCTCCTCCTCGTCGTCGACGCCCACGCACTTCGGACACACCGGCTTTCCCTCCATCGCGTAGAACGACTTGCCGGACACGGGTTTCTTGCAATCCTGCAATTTTTCAATATTCCAACAAACTGTCTTTACCTTTTTTTTTGTTTTTTTTCGTAAAAATAAATTTATGGAAAAATGTTTTTTTTTGAAAATGTTAAATAAAAATGTCGGTTTTTCCTTCATGGCTCGAGAACGACTTGACGGACACGGGGACTTCTGCACAATCCTGAAATATTCAATATTCCAACAAATGGCCTGTTTTTTTTTCAAATAAATTCGTGAAATTTTTTTTCTCGAATATAAAATGGAAAAAAAATTGATTAATTATGATAA
This sequence comes from Diplazon laetatorius, assembly GCA_963662125.1. Lineage (NCBI taxonomy): Eukaryota > Metazoa > Arthropoda > Insecta > Hymenoptera > Ichneumonidae > Diplazon > Diplazon laetatorius. The sequence continues at coordinate 3,117,869 of OY759165.1, read as the reverse complement.
ACTCATCATGTTGCATGACAACACGACGTATAAGAAGTTATCGATAACGATCCGCATTTCCGAGACAACCTGCAATCAAAAAATCTCTCGCCACGCTCGAAATCAATGAAAATCTTGGGGAAAGGTTTTGCTTGTTATTTTTGTCACGATTTTTTTCGTACCCTGCAGACGAAACAATCCGGATGCCACTGGCTGTTGAGGGCCGATATGTAATTCTCCATTATAGCGCGATTGCAACCCCCGCATTTCGGTGCGAACATGTCGAAATAATCTTCTCGGCAGTACGGTTTTCCGTCTCTCTCGTGGAAACCCTCCTCCCCGAATTGCTTGCCGCATTGGGCGCAGAAAAAGTGCTCCGTGTGCCATGTCTTCTCCAGAGCCGTCACGCATTTCTGCAAAAAACAAAACAACGACGAACAAAAAAAAAACAAAAAACCAAAATCAATTAATCAACAACAATGAAAAGATAAATAAAAAAAGTCAATTGAATTACACGTTTGTTATTGAAAAAAAATTCAAATCATTTTCTTTCTTGAAATAAAATTTAAAAAAATAAATAATTTCAAATCAATCGCAAGATCGTTCTTGCAAAAAAAAAATTCCGACTTATTCTCTTCCGCAAGATTGAAGAAAAAAAAAGTTTCAAAAAAAGGGAAGCTAAGAGATGTAAAAAAAGAATAATACATTATTTTTTTTTCAAAATAAAAAAAACTAAATAAAAAAAACCAATTACATCGAGAATGGGTCCGTTGCAATAAGCGCAACGTGGCGAGAACAAATTGTGATAATCCGTCTCGCAGTACGGATGTCCCTCGCGTTCGAAGAAATTGCGGGTTCCAAGTTCCTGATTGCAATGCGTGCACGTGAAATGTTCGGGATGCCATGTTTTACCGAGGGCGGTTATCACTTGACCGACAATGGGTTTCTCGCAAGCGTTGCAACATCCCTTCTGGGTGGTGTTGACACCTTGACGACTCATATCGGCCTGTAGATTGCCAAGCATGGAATCCAATTGATTCTGTTTGACAATGTGAGTCGTCGCTTGGGCGGTAGTCGTGTGGCTCTCTCCCTGTTGCGGCTGATACTGATGGCTCGTGTGAGTTTCGGCCAAGTAAATACGACTGAGAGCCGCTGCTCCTGCTGCTGCTGATGCTGCTGCTGAGGCTGACGGCGACGATGATGGTCCACCGATTGGTTCTTGAATCACCGGCGACGGCGAACTCTTCGTTGCCTTGTTCGGTTTTGCGTACGGAGAATCTGTCACCGTTTGATGCTGATGAGTGCTACCATTTATCTGCAAAGAGACGAGAAGTGAAACGAGAAAAATAAAAATAATAAATAATAAAAAAAAAATAATTAAAAACACCCAAACGATTTATCGAGAAGGAGATGTGGTCGGATGGAGGTGGGAGAATTGAGAAGGAGATGTTGGAGAGAGAGAGAGAGAGGTAGAGAGTTGAAGAGGGCCGTGTGCTTTTCGAGGCGTGGGTGGCAAAAAGCAACCGAAGGTTATTTGTGGAACACGAAGCACCCATCGAAGTAGGCCAATATGTAAAATTTTACCGAGACCGACAAGAGGTTGCTGAGGGGGGAGGGAGGGGGGTCTCGAAGTTTCGAATTTTCAATGTTTCTGAAGCTCATAAGTTCGATTTTTTAAAATTCGAATTTTAATTTATCGAAAAATCAAATCTCCGGATCTCCGTTATTTCGACTGGGTCATGTAACAGAATTGAAAAAATTCAAACGATCGAATGTCCGACCGGTCGATATATCGAAATTTCAAGGATTCGAAAATAAATGTTTCGACTCGCCAATGTTTCGAACGGTCAATCCTTCGACGGATCAAAAGTTCGACAACTTATATACAGGTATAGTGGCGTAGCAGCTCGTTCAACCGCTTGAAGATTGCAGCTCCCGCAATCTTTACGCCACTATAGCTATATATATACGTTGTCGAACTTTTGGTCCGTCGAAACATTGAATCGTCGAAACATTGGCGAGTCGAATCCGTGACCCGTCGAAAAATTGCGCTTTTGATAAATTGCATTTCGATCGAAAATTATGTTGTACAAAAAAAATATTTTTCAATTTTTCATCTTAATTTTTTGTTTCAATTTTCGTTGTTGTTTTTTTTTTCTTGCTTCGACGTTAAATAGTGCACGAAAAATTGCTGTGTAGCAAACGTTTTTTTGTCGCAAACTCGATGGCAATGAAATTTTGATGAACGATGAAATAATTTTCACGACTATGTTTTTTTTTTCGTCATTTGTTTGTTTTTGAAAATTTCGTTAAAATGGAAAACTTTACGATAGACGAGACGATGGTCTGTGGAATATTTGTGTTTGTTTTTTTCTTTTTTATTTTTCAATCGTGTGGAAATTAGGATTATTATTATTATTATTATTTATTTATTTTGCACAAATTAATCGTCGCGATATCGACATTGAACGCGTAAATAAATAAATATATACATAAACACACATATACACATATACATATATATATATATATATATATGTATCTGTGAATGTATATTTCGTTATCTCGACAAAAATCGAACGATCGAACCGCCATCGAAAAAAAAATTCCATAAATATGAAAAAAAAAAAATGAAAAATTTGTTCGACGACCGTACGGAATAATATTGCGATGATTATGAATTCGACGTCGACTCTCGTGGCTCGGAGCTTGCAGACTGACTGAAAGAAGCTTTTTCGTGGACCGCCTCGCGCGCCAGTCGGTTAATTTTTCCCCTTCCCCCACTTTATCGCGACCGAACGCACGGAAACGCACGGATTTTCCTATTCCCTCCCCCCTCTCGACCCACAACCACCGGCTTTCGAGACGCAAAGCCCGACGATTATTCGACGATCGTCGTGGTCGTGTGTGTGTGTGTGACTTTGTACGTGCGATAAAAGCGGATGAACGAAGAAACGTAAAAGTAGGAGTCCGGTGGAGGACACCGGCTGATTTTCAACTCACAGTAGCCTTTGCTTCCACGCCCCCCCCCCTCTATCCATCACCCCCCCCCCCTCCTCAGTCATGGTTACCACTCGTGTCGGCTGCAATAACGTTGGAATAGATAGTTATTTCGGTAACTTGGCCAGCCAAGAATGGTCAGGAGCGAGACGCTTTAACATCGCACGTTTTATTATTCCGTTGCTCACGAAATGAAAAAAAAAAAAAAAGAAACGCATGTGTGTGTGGAATTTTGTGTTTATCACACGTGGGCGTCGACGATTAATCGATTAGTTCGAAATTACATTGTTCCACGAGTCTATGAAACACGCGTAAAAACAATTTTTCGTTGTTGCCCCTTTCAACTGTAACGGGGTGAGATTATTTTCTGATTTCAATTTATGACAGAGGATCCATTCGATTGACGTGTTCGAGAAGAATTTGTTTTTTTTTTACCTTGAATTCGGAAAGCGAAGCCAGGAGATCGTCGAGATCTTTGGTGGCGTTGCTGGCCACGTGTTCGTTGATCACGTAGCTTCCGTACATCTCGGACTGATTGAGGGAATTGTTCTGGCTCGAGGGACAGCTCTCGTAAATCGGTTGAACTTCGGTCGATGTTTCCTGAATCGTCACTTTCACGCGTCCCTCGTGTGGATATTCTCTGTTATCGCGACAATATATCGAAATACAATGGCATTTGCAATTGTAAAAATATTATTTTCATTTTTGCCATCTCATGGACGAAGCTGCGCGACGATCCGACAAATTTTTATTGGGATTTTAAAGTCAACGTGTTTAACATTTTTTTCACGCAGTCACTCGGATTTTACAGGGTTTTGATGTTTAAAATAAAAAATGTCGTTTACCACTCGGACATTGAAAAAAAAATAATGAAAATAATTTCTCATAGAAGAAACTTTGTTCACTAACTAAGATTCGAAGGAAGCAAATTGCAAGTTTCAACTTGCAGCTTTTTTTTTTTCTTCGACCAGTTGGTTGATGCGATGAATATATTATTTCGTTTTGTTTTTGTTTTTTTTTTTTGCTTACCCGTTGGGAACGGCAGTGTTCAATTCCTCGAGCAAGGAATCGACCGTGGGCCGCGACGCGGATAGGCTGCTCGACGATCGAAGCATCGGACTCGTCGCTCCTCCGTTCAATCCACCGCCCGACGATCCCGTAGCCTCTGCAATTCATTTTATCGGAACAAGAGAATCACAATTTCCGACCAATCATCGACATAAACGAATTGAAAAAATTGTAACTATCGTACTTTTTTCGTCAAATAAAATATAGCGAACGAAATATTTGTAAATTTTCAACCGGATACAAATCAATAAATTCAACTCGTGAATAACTTGTCACCGTGAATTTTGGTAATAATCCAAATTGACCGAGACTCGTCGTATTTTCACAGTCGTACGTAATCGACGACAATGTCGAAACAAAAGTGGTCATGACGTCATTGTGACGATAAGAAATTTGAAAATAGAATTGTGACGTTTTTTTTTTTTTTTTAAATTAAATAAAGAAGAAAATAAATTAAAAAAAAAAGAAATCACAAGATTGAGATAATTGGAAGGGCTCGTATTAATGGTTGGTTGAATTTGGTGTGTCGAATAAATTGGTTGACTGACGATCAATTTTCCAAATTTTACAAATTGGCTACATTGTCAATTTATCTCGATGTTTGTTTCTATTTCGGAGTTTTTCTCCCTTCTCGTTTAATTTTGAGTGACACATTTGTCTGTCAAATACATTTTTTTTATCTTCTTTCGTCGTCTCCGACATTAGTCGGATTTGATTGACGTACCGCGCTCTTGGAAGTGAGTGTTGTAACGTGCGTTGCTCAAATCTTGAAGCAGGGTATCGAGTTCCGATAAATTGTTGTTCAACGAAGGCATCTTTCCACCGCCGTTTCCAGTATTTTGATTCGCGTATTGTCCGCCACCCGCGTTGCTGGTCTTCGTTATCGTTTCCTCGATCACTTCTCGATTTTGATAAGTGGGCTGCGCACAATAAAAATGTAAAAATATATAACATTTTTTAATTATATACAATTGATTTGATTTTTTTTTGTATAATTTAATATTTTTTAATTTTTAAAATATAATTTATAATTTTTTATTTTTTAAAATATAATTTTTTCACAGATAAAATTGAACCAAGATGGACTTCATCAGCACCGAGGGTCCCCCTTCGATTCCTACAACGTTCATCTGTCCCATTTCATTGTCACCCTTTTTCCTGACAAGTTATTCGACCATACTGTTTCAAATGGGACACCTTGTACATCTTTTTTTTCATTGCGCATGGAATATCCGCCAATAAGATTTTACGCCGTCTGTCAGTAACATTTCAAGCTGCACTTTGACCCACCGAGGAGTCCAAACATTCTATCTAGACACAATAAGAATGTTGCGTGTTCCACAATAGCCCCCGGGGTATTGTGGAACACGCAACTGCAGTTGTTTCAATGTATGATTAATTTTTAATTTTTTTTTTTTTTTCAATTTCATTCCATCAGTCGAGTACGAATGACTTTGCGACAATTCCATCCAAATCGGGAATAATTCACAGAACTGCGTTGAATAACTACAGAGAAAAAAAAACCGGGACGTAACGCTGTGGTGTCGAAAGGACGGGAAAACAGGTGTAAATCAAAGTGAATTGGCGTTGCATATGCGTTTTACGTTGTCGGCAAAACCGTCGAGAGATACTGTCGTTTGCCAACTGGTGTTACGTACGAAACACTCGAGAGTGTCCAACAACAACGCTTCGCACCATCGACATTATTTCCAAATGGTGATGTCACATGTTCGAGTTTCCAAGCTGCGTTCACAAGCCGCGAGACGGATTGTGATTTTTAATTTTAAAAATTTGACTGAAAATCAATATTTTTTCGAAATAATTTCACATAGAAATGCACTCAAAGTGTAATTTTTATTTTGCGATAAAATACTAAGAAATTAAATTGAAAAAAAAAGAAAAACGAAAATTTCACGAAATGTCTATAATTACTACAGCCAAGATAATGGAGGAAAGAATGTGAAAAAATTCAGGTACATACAGGTCATCAAGGATTACGTCCTAAAAAAAATTGAAAAGATTCTGAGGGAGGTTCATCCGAACCGAGGCCTATATTTGGTAGAATGGTCCATATATTAGATTGAAAAAACCGCTGAGGTGAAATTCACTTACTGTGACTAAAAACGGTTAAAAAAAACATATTTTTGGTGTTGAAAATTGGAAAACGTCGTTTTTACGTTCGCACGATGTGTCGATGTGTTTCGCGGCAATGGCAATTGCACATCCGGTATTAAAGACGGTACGGACTGTGAAGCGACGTCAAGCCAAAAATATCTCCCGAAACTGGTGAAAACATGTCAGGGTGAAAACGAGATAAACATATCAGCGAACGTGATGCATTAACTAGCGTCGCAGCAAAAACCTTGAATGTAATTAACGTCTTCTCATTCCAATTTCGACTGGTTTATCAGTTTTCAAGATCACGAGGGAAATCAAAAGTGCTGTGTTAAACACTTGCCAAAAAAAAAAAAAAATACAATAGAAAACAGAAGAAAATTTAACCAACCGCTGAAAAAACTTATTCGATCAAATAGATTGTTCAATGTCTCACTATTGGAAATTTCCACGTGACTATCATTAATTTTATTTCGTTTAATAATAATAATAATAATAATAATAATAATAATAATAATAATAATAATAATAATGCAAAATAATTTTACAATATCAAAATCATAATTACAAAAGTAACCATTTTTATTTGTTAATTGATTTATTCGAATTCTTCAAAATATTTTTAATATTTAAATTGATTAAATTTTGTTTGTTTTTCAATTTTCTTTTTTAATAAAATATAAATATCTAAAAATTGCAATACGTTTGATTATTACGAAATAAAACGAAACGGTGCCAGACGCACTCGTTGGAATTGAGTTTTTCAGTGCAAGGGTAAACCAATACTTTATTATTAAGTTTCCTAATGCGTTCTAATCGCGTAGAGTTGGATTTATCCGGGCAGCTGACGCCGAGCTAATTCGTTCTAATGCCGTGAGGCTGTGTTCGCGACGGTCCGGTAGTTAAATCTCGAAACACGTGTTATGAACGTGTGGACTTATTAACGATTCGTACATTCGCAGTTTTGCGTGGTCGGTGTGTGCGATGGAATATTCGCAATGCGTTGTACGTCGCTAGTCGAGTCGGGCGTAAGAGTGCACACCGAGCAAAACGTTGTTTCATAAAAATCTAAAACTCTTATACATGATACATTCAAATGTACTGTTTCAAATGGGACACCCTGTATATATATATATTTTTTTTTTCTTCACGGTGCAGTCAAATTGCACGTTCAATAATCGAATCTTAAGAAATCGTCTGACAGATTTGACGATTATATGCGGAACAGGATTTTTATATGAAATATCAAATTTTTTGTTGAACGAAAAAAAATGGGAAAAAAAAGCGCGAAAGAAAGAAAATGCCGGTTTCGTTCCACAATAGTCCCGGTATGCATTTTTTTTTGTATCAATTTTATGTTTCGTGTCAGCAGAATGAAACATTTATTTGCGACGCATTTCGATGGTTCGAAGATTTGAAGAAGAAAAAAAAGTCGCCAACGAGACAAACGTTTCTGTTTTTTTCCGACTCAACTCGTAACCATCGGAAGCAACCATCTATTTATAGATTCAATATGATCCAACAATAACTCCGGAGCTGCGTGAGGGTCCGTAAAACTCTTCCTACACGCGAGGCTATACACCGAGTCACAGTTTTCTTCACGACACGAACCATCAACGCGATTGGCGGTTGGACTCGTGTAACTCAGGTGTTCGGCTCGAAGAGGTTGCAACTGCATTTAGTTTCATGAATCTCCATAATCGCCAATGAATAAATTTTCCACGCTCATCACAAATTTATGAGCCATCGATTAAAAATTTTTTTAAATTTCAAACCCCCCTAAAAAAAATAAAACTTATTGTTAAAACTCAATTCTAAAAAAAAATGGGAAATTACAAATTAATTTTCAACGGCTGAACAATTTTTTTTTCATCCAGTGGCTCGATTTTTTTTGTTTGTTTTTTTTTTCGTTTAAATAAGAAAAAATCTGATTTGTTAAAGATTTTTGATGTTTTAATTATTTTATTGTTTTATTCATAAATTTTTTGAATTCGTTGATGATTTGTAATGAAAAAAAGAATTTTGCTTATGTTGGAAAAATGAGTCGAGTTCGGTCGATGTGGCTTTGGCAGTAGAGCGACGAATATCGTTTGAATAATGAAAAATAAAATTACGGGGTGTCCAAGAGTTTTATGGGAGAATCGATATGATTATGAGGGAAAACCAACAGCTGCGTTTGTCGGAAAAGTTATTTTCTTTTTTATTTTCTTCTTTCCTTCTATTCTTTCTATTTTACTTATTCTTTTTTCGAAACGATCGATGTTCACGCTGGTCAGGTTGGCGTTAACGTTGAAACTATACGTTCGAGGCAGCGCAAAAGCGACTCGAATATTCACCGATCGACAATGACCGCATTTTTTTTCACAGAGGTTCTCCACTCGCTAACGGCGATAACAAAATCTATTTGAAACGAAAAATCAAAAAATTTAACAGCAAAGAGATGAGAAGAAATTTTGAACGAAAATTTGAAAATTAAAAAAAAAAAAAATAAGGAATATGTTTAATACAAGACGTAGAAATGTTTGACGGTGACCACACCCGAATCTATTTCCGGTGAGTCTGGAGAACCGTCGATGCTCACCCGACTCTCGCACTTTTACATGCGGTCTGCCACTACGAGGTTAAAAAAAAATTCGGGAAGAAACAAAAAAAAATATCAACTCACTAGCAGGTGGAACATTTTTTTTCTTTCGTTTTGTCTCATCAATTGGATAATATTGTCTGTCAGTTAGTCGACTGATGGTCAACTAAGGGATTCTATAAGCCTTATAGGATCAAAAACAATATAAATACAATAAAACAAAAAAAAAACAATAAATTCAATTAAAAAAATCGCGTTCAATTAGAATCAATTGTGCGTTCGTTGGATTGATTACGGCCTAAGCTACACTGACCAAAAATTATCCAAGCTATAGTCGACACATAAAAAAAATAAAAAGTAAGAAAGATAATAATTTTCGACATTTTGGAAAATAAATTTGTTTTCGAGCTCTAACATCAGAAAAATTTAAATACGGGTCATTTTTTCATGCATTATTGTTAGGTACTAGAATTTCAATAAAAATTTTATAAAATCCAAAGTTTTCCACGTTTTAGTTTAGAAATTTGTTTTTCTTTTTATAAATATGTTTGTTATTATTCTTTTTTCGGTTTGCCGAGAGTTGGCAAAGTTTCGTAATGTGTTGCGAGCCGCTTGCAAAAGCCACGATCATCGACGAAACGTGACCATGGAAAATCGTACTTCCGTCGCCATCTAGCGGAAACTTTTCTGGCTCGTTTCCACGTTTCTTTCCACATCGTTTAACCGACCCGCATTCAAGCAGATTTCTTAGCATCGACCATTGGAAATTTTTTAAAATATATTTGCGGCATTCCACATCACTTCAGCCAGTAAAAAATAAAATGTCCACAAATAATTCTAAAAAATTGAGTTATTTTATTGAAATATATTTATCGAGTGCCGGAAATTTAAAAAATTTCCTAATTCTTTCCTGGTTAATTAACGTTTTTTTTTTTCTAATTTTTCCATTCAAATGGCTGTCTATCTTTGACAAGATTCGACGTATTTACATTTGTAAAAAACGAAAATGTGCGTCTTTTTACGGCCTCTCAGAAAAAAACGACTGGAGCACATGAAAAAAGAATTAAACTAAAATTGATAAAATCGGTAAAATTGCGTATTACCAGTTACCGATCTCACAGTACAAAAAATACTAAAAATTCGTTTTTCGTACTCAGAATTTGGGAAAATTTTGAAAAATAAAATAACGAATGCATTTCCCCGAGAAAAAAAATATTTTTGCATATTTGACCTAAAAACTTTTCAGAAAATGTAAACAGAAGAATGCACCATTTTAACAGAAGAATGGAGCAAGGTACTCTTATTTCAATTAATTTGTGATCGAGATGCACCGATTTTTGTTAATCACGTGATATAATTCGTCAGTGACAAAGATCGAGTTATCTTTATTATCGACACTGACCGACTGAGGTGGTAACGGTGACGTCTGATTCTCGTAAGTCCGATAAGCGTTGGACGTGTGATTGTTTCGGGCGCCATTGAGAGATCCATATCCCGGAGTGGCGGCATTGTTGCTCACGTGATTTGGCCCGGATGAAACTGTGTTTTGCAGATCCGCCAGCAATGCGTCTGTGATTCGCATGAAAAGAAAGAAAGAAAAATAAACCGATTATCGAGTATCCGTCTTGAGAGAAAAATTCAATGGGCTTGGTTGTTGGTCGTAAAAATTTTGTGAGTGTTATAAAATCACCTGAAAAAAAAAATGGAAGGAAGGAATTTTTGCCGTGGCTTTCTCATAAAGGAATCTTCGTTCTTTACCTACAATTCAGAGGAATCAAATTGCAAGTTTCAACTTGCAGCTTTTTGGATCGGCCAGACGCTTATAATCGAAAAACTTGAGGAAGCAAAAAAAAAAAAAAAGAAAAATCAATCACATTGGAACAACGTCTATGCGACGATGAAAATGATTAATTTTTCTCAAGCAGCAACGCCTCGGCTTCGCGTTCCAAGTCAACCGTCAATTTTATTCGAACGTATTACTGAATCAGCGTCAAGCGAGTTATTTCGCGATGACGTAATCGCCGATGCACCCGCCGCGTGTCGTTGCATTGTCGTTTCAATATATACATATACGCACCGACGGCCGTTCAAGGCCACCAAACTCTTCGCACGCGTGTCACTCGCGTTTCCAACAGCACCTTCGATATCGGCACATTTTTTGGGGGCCTGACGGACCCCAAACGATTGTTCATCAACTTACCATTTTTTTTTTCACAACCGAGCCTGACAACATTTTCTTTCTATGTTTGTTGCTGTTGAAATTTGTCATCAACGTGGGACGAGAGTTTGAATTTATGCGCCACGCCTACTTTCAAACTTTCTTTTCTTTTCTCAAAACAAATAAATGGAAATGATTTCATTTTATCGAATGACTATTTTTTTCGTAATTTTTTTTTTTTGCATGATGGAAAATGTATTAGACGAATTTTCGACAATAAGTCGATGCATGAGACGTTGTTATACAGTCAAATGATAATGTCTAATGTCCTCACCAAGGCTCAGCATCTTGGACGATCCTTCCCGAAAAATTAATCAATTTTGTGAAACAGCCGAATACAAAAAAAAATGTTCAAGTATTTTTTACAAATCCACCGTAAAACGAAGAATTTCATGAACCAACTGCGCAACTTTCACGCCTCACGAAATGCACAATCCACGAGTTTACAAAAATTCTCTCGACCAATGAAAAACAAAAAATTGTAAAATTGAATCAACGATCGAGAATCACTTTTCAAACGATTTTTCTTTCTAATTATTATTATTATTATTATTATTATTATTATTATTATTATTATTATTATTATTATTATTATTATTATTATTCAGAATACAAAAAGGGTCAAGAAAAATTAAAAAGCTTTATTCTTTGTTCAACGTTGACGTTGTTGTTCAATTATTTTTTTACTTTCTTCACATGAGCGAAACAACCAGTGTGATTTTTTTTTTTGTTGTTTTCTTTTTGGAAGGGGGGGGGGGGGGGGAGAACGTATGAATGAACGCGTGATAAGTGTAGAAGCCGGTACAGAACTAACGCGATATATACGAAGTCGGTACGTTCGTGAGAGTACAGTTTGCTTCAAGAGAACCGAAGCTCATGGGAAGAAGAAGGGGGGGGGGAGTAGGAGAAACGAATGGGATATGGAGAAGAGGAAGAGTTTCGATTCACAAACGGAGTGGGAGTGAATTCTCCCGGTCTCTCGGGCTGAGAAAGCACAAACGTCATCGACGTTGCTGGAAAACGAAGTTCCGAGATTTCGAGCCGCGCTCAAAGGGTCATGACATCGTCGCCCATTATCGAATAATTTTTTTTTTTTTTTAATTTGTTTAAAATTTTTTTTGCGAGCCAATTGCCAGTCAATTGCCAGTAAATAACTCGACAATGTTTTCTCGTAATTTTTTTGCCCCTCCTTTTTTTTGTTTCAACGTTCGTTACGCTGTGGAACATTTTTGAGCGATGACGTGCGATGTGCACACGTGGATTCCATTCGGAATGTGTAAACAAACTGGGACGGAACAAACGCGAGACGATGAAGTTGGAAAACCGTGGATGACGAAACTCGTGAGAGTGAGAGAGAGGGGGGAGGGGAGAGGGAGAGGGAGGAAAAAAATTTCGATGTAACTTTTACTTATTATTGAGCACCTCAATAAGATAAGTCGACCACGACTTATTCTATGAACGGCTACGCGTTATATTAATTAGTTTAAATATGAGCCTTAAATGGTTATCTTACCCGCTGGCGATTCAACCCCATCTTACTCTATACACAAAGCTTTTGATAATTAATTCGTCTCGAAAGCAAAAGTAATCGATAATTCGATTAATTTGTGGGGTTTTTTTTCTTTTTTTCGTTATTCGCTCATTTATCACGAAGCATGTGAGCAACTCACCCATGTGACGTTCCCACGGGGCGTGACGTTGGATCGTCGCCAAGCGTACCGGACTTATCGAGTTAATGGGCGACATTGGCCTCGCTAGACTCGCCATTTTTCGACAATAATAAATGTCAAATTTGATTTATTTATTGTTCTTTGTGTTTTTTTTTTTCAAACTCCCGAATGATTTCACTTAGCACACACTTCTGTTGGAAAAGTCCGAGAAAATCATGATAACGTGCATGATAATTATTACTATCATCATCATCATTATTTAAAAAATGAGAAATGAAAAAAAAAAAATCAATTTAAAGAAAAAAATGTAAGTACGATGAAATTAATTGAAAGTACGATGAACACTTCACGAGTGATACAGATATGTGCAAGTTGCGTGGACCACCCCGTATAAAATACAAATGAGAATTGGTTTTCCATATTATTCAATGTCCCGCGTAATTTAAAAAATTATAAGGATAGTCGGAATGGGAACATTCATAAATCGATAGATGTGAAATAAATAATATAAATATATACGAGGCATTCCACATGACTTCAGCCAGCAAAAAAAAAAAATGTCCACAAATAATTTTGAAGAATTGAGTTATTTTATTGAAATATATTCATATATACATCACATATTGATCTATAATCTATTCTCTCATTCCACAGCTTTGAAAAAATTAGTCGAAAACCAAAAGGATTATCGCCAAAGACCCACAAAAACAAGTCGATCGCCTTATCGATTGTTCGCGAGAATACGATGAAATGAAAAAAAGAAAAAAAGAAATAAATTACGCGTGTCGCGTGGGTCAAAAAATGTATTTGTATAGAGCGCGAATAGATAGATAATAGACGCGGGGGGGGGGGGGGCAGGAGAGCGGACGTGGCGTACAAGTACACGATCGAGATAACGCACGGACGCAGTCCCGGATTGTCTCGCGAGATGCGAGGAACTGTCCTCTCGGTGGTTCCACGTTCAACATCTAACTTTGTTCACCTTCCACGACCAAAACCCACTGTACCGGTTACGTGAATTCGTACAGCATCCGGGGCCTCTCCCATTCCCATCCACACACACACACACACACACTGACACCTACATGTAAAACTATATTTCCTCGGGTTTGATACAACTTTGTGTGCAGATTCTCGCGTATATGCAGCGAAAGAATGAATAAGTATTGTGAGAAAAGACGAGGATGAAAGAAAGAACAAGTCGGAGCCAAGATAGTGTAGAAAACATAGCTAAGATGCGAGAAGGAGAGGGGGAGGGGGACGAGGAGGAGGAGGAGGAGAGGGGAGGAGGAAGAAGAGAGAAAATTTGTGGGATCTCTCTAGGAGTTTTCACCTAGTTATACGCCTCACGGACACACCAGAAATAACTCAGACCACTAGTGACACCCACCCTCGTCTCTTCGCCTCTCTTAACCCCCCCCCCCCGCCCCACACTCCTTCACACCACCCGTTTTGCCCTGTTTTTAACAGACACCGACAATCTTTGCTCGGACCATTCAGTTCTGTCGTGTTTTTTTTTTAAAGAGAGCGAGGAGACTCTCTCGCTCTCATTATTTTACATCCTCATTATTTGCTTTGAACATTGTAATAAACTGATTTTTTCAGTCTTCAAAGCTCTAATGTTGAGGTCTGACGAGGTGAAAAATAATTTTTTAATCTCATATAATGAACTTTCAGAAGCTGTGAATTGTGAATTATTATTTTATTATATTTTGTTTGTTCTATAAATGACAAATCGTTGGCGTCATTGTTTGTCGGTCGATGGGACTGGCGGTGGAGCCGATTTAATGAACAACGTCACGGGTAATCGACAATAGGTCGTTAATTTCAATTCCAGCGCTTTTTTATGGCCAATATATATACATATACATAAACACACATGTATATAAATATACCGACAACACTGATCTGTGCCAATTGCTGATCAGTCCAACAATTCTTTTGGGCGACGACCAAGTTTCAAAAAGTTTTATCATTATTAGTATTATTATAATGATTGTTATTATTAAAAAATCATTATTATTAATATTATTATCATCATCATCATTAACATTGTTATTATCGAATGTAAAATTGTTGTTGTTTTTTTTTTGAGCGGCAAAAAAAATGTGATACCCAATCACTGTTATCATTTGATGCGTAGCTAAGTTTCGTATTAATTGCGTTAACATAAATTTTTCAGGCGTGGGAGACAACTGGGTATTGGAGATAGGCGACTGTGGCGTTAACTATAACTGATTAACGCCACGAGAGTGATCGAGCCTCATACGGAGCCAGTGTCCTCGAAAACGCGAGATATCAAGGTTCCCTAAGTGTCCCACACATTCGCGGGCACGAGCACACACACACACATACACATACACGCACCAAGCACACACACGCAGGCACGAATAATTATTATTGATCACGAAAGAAAAAATCATTACGACTGATATTGTTCCTAGGAAGATATTTGCAAAAATTGTTTTTTTTTTCTTTCAACGATAACGGTTCGATCGCAGTTTTTGTTTTACGGAAGAAATAATGGATCTGTGATTTAGCTGTTGGTATAGGTGTTATGCAACGAGATGAAACGAGAGTGGTCACGACGATCGATGAGAGACTGATCGTTCACGAGTGTCGCTCAACGCTTTTTAATTTCGTTCGTTCGATGATCGTCGATCGTATGCGATCGCGCAACGAAGACCACAACGTTTCGAGACTCTATTGCACGAAATTCGAGGACGTAACGACCACGCAACACACCCACGACATTTTTTTTTCTACGCGTCTCGGAATTTTTATTTCCTCGTTTGATCTTTGGATTTTTTTTTTCAATTTTTTTTTTTTACAGTTGTTATTACCATTATCGTTATCATTATAATTATTATTGTTTTTCACTTCTTCTTTTATAATTTTTGGAATTTTTTATTTATGTACATATATATTATTTTACGTTACTATTTCACGAATGAAAAAAAAAAATAACTGATATGATTATTTCAATAAATGATAATCGGAACAACTTTCCAAGAGGTTCGCGGTTTTTTTCATTTACGAACTTCCGTCCTGTTTTGGATGACGAATTCGGTAATTCGTCATTTGGTTTAGCGTGATCCACGAATTTTCCACGAAAATTGACATTCTCGGTCGTCCATTTTTATCTCTCCCGGATTTCTCGTTATCACGTTCCGTGATAACGGTTTGTCGGACTCTTATCAGCAATGCCGGAAACTCGCTAGCGCATAAAGAATAATTTTAATTTTATTGATCGACATTATAAGTCATATGAACTGGTAACGTACGTTCTGTTGACCAATTAGCGACCAATAAAAGTTCGTACCTCAGACTGGTATGCAAAACTGTCGAGAAAACTATGATACCGACTGTAAAGCGGTTTTTTATAAAACGAATAAAACGATTCCTACTTTACCGACCGCGATAAAGACTGATATTGTACTATTTGGCGGTATGTCGTGCAATGACCATCAGATACATGATCAAGTTACATCGACAGAAGTAATTTACAGTGAAAATCAATCATTTTCATAAGTTTTTATGTGGCACGGTCTGATGCGATGATTTAACTATTTCATTAGATTTTTTTTTCTTTTCTTCTTATTGTCGGATAATTATGTTTTTTATTTGTTGTTTTGTACTTGGAGGATTGCAAAAGTGCCAAGGCAAACGGGATGGCGTGGGTGAGGGCCACATATTCGACAAACAGGGACGTACACGAGGGAAGCCCTGACTCATTTAGTTCGCATCAGTCGAGTTTCGCAACACGCATTATAGTAACGGTAAATTGCATCCACACGGATTTCTATATAAGGTCAGAAAATCGGCTACACCAAGTCGTTTTCAATGAATTGCGAAGCACGTGTTTCCATTTTTCGCAAAAAAAAAAAAAAAAAAAAAAAAGAGGAAAAATTGATCCCATATTGTCGTTTATGAAGACCGACAAGTGCTTCGAAGACGCATATTATCAATGAGCCTTGTTAATTCGGTTAAACTAAAAAATTGTCGTCCATTAATCATCGCAAAGAGCAGAATCATACGCTGTTATTTATTGTCAGACCATCGATGATAGCAAATTAATTATAATGGTAAATCAATTATAGTGGCAAATTAAACAACATCGACCCGCCTAACCATTTATTTCAACGAGTCTATTTTTTAGTTTCAGAAGTAGAGTTCTACTTTACCGACGTTCAAGAACAAATATTTGTTCATAATGAATTTTATCGTCCCATTGCATTATTTTTTAAATATTTGTATGCTCTAATTGTTTTACTTTGTTCGTTGAGAGTCGGTTGAGTATTCGGAATGACCAATCTTGAACGATATAAAAATCCAGACAGGAACTATTCCCAAAACTAGTTTTTATTATTATTGTTCAATCATTGTTGGTCGTCCATTGGCGCGGCCACGTGCTCGAACCCGAACCTCGTAGTGGTACGGAAATAAACAGATCTTTAATCGCTTCCGCGGCAAGAGTTTTAGTATATATATATAGAGTTTTATAACGATTACGTCTCGTGAGGGTCGAGCCAACCCATATAAAACCTCAGTCCCACGGGATTAAATTGGTGGACGATACAATTAAGTAATTCATTCATTCTTCTTTTTCTTCGTCATTCTTTCCAATGAAATTGAAAGAACAAAACATTCATTTTCCACCATAACCAAATTCCCACACACGTGGACTCACAATAACCGATTAAATTACTGGAAATTAATTTACATAATTAATTTCCAGTTTATTCCAATTTATTCGTACAATTTCAATTAAAATTTTCTTTGGACGAAAATTGAAATTTACAAAAGTTTTGAAGCATAAAAAAAGTATACAAATACTCCCAAGTCCTTGAGGGAGCAATTTGTTTATTATCCCGAATAAAAAAGTAAATATTAAGTGACTAATGATCGAAAAATAATTGATTAAAAAAAATGTAATCGAATTTATCTGAATTATTTCGTTGGATCAAATATGGAATCGATTTCGTAATTGCCGGAAGGATGAATTCGTCGCGTTAATTGCGAGCGTCAGAATGAATTGTAATTTTGGTGATGTCAGATAGCTGCGAACGATTTATGAGAGAATTTCGCATCGAGGAAAGCCAATTTGTGGGGCGTTGAAACATTTGTTACAGTTGGCTATTGAGTAATTTCAGGTTATTCGCGATAACCCACGCATTTGTGCGTTATTTCCCTCTCCACGTGGTCGATGCACTTGCTAGCGAAGCGTTACAACAAGCCACTCTCTCGGATATTTATAAACTACGTCTAAGCCCGTTGTAATGCCTCAGCGTTGGTTAACCGGAATAATTGTCGTACGACACAACGCGATCTCGCTGACGCGTTATTTCTCCCGACGTTCCATCGACAAATGAATTTACATCTCAACGCCACGTTTTCAATCGATCCGCAACTCAAATCACGTTTAATCCTGAAGAAAATTGTTTTCCCCTATTCATTTAAAAATCGTTCTTTTTGTTTTTTTTTTCTGTTTTGTTTTAATTTAATAAATATAATTGTCAATTCATTAGATAATAATAATTGTTAATAACATGATAAATAAAGAAAAAGAATAAATAATAATTGTTGCCCAGAAAAAATAATAACATTGTTATGTAAAAAATAAATGCAGTATAATTGTTTCGTATGAATCCGGTATTGTCGAGTGGTTGGGATATCTGCTCCTGTTTGTTTCGTATTCTTCTAAAAATTGTTCTTTTTTTTACTCAAAAAATATAATTGGCAATTAAAAAATTAATAATAATTGGTGCTTAGAAAAAAAAATGATGACATTGTTATGTAGTAAATAAATAAAGCACATTAGTGACACGAACAGTCGAAAAAAAAAATTCACACCATAACAAAAAACTAATAAATTATGAAAAAAAAAAATTATTTCAATTTTCGTTTCCAATGACTCACATCCGGGGGATGAACCTTTGGCCATGGTTATTCTGTAGGGTTGATAAGTCGGCCCGGGGTTGACTTTCCCGTACATCGATCTATCCATCGCCATCGTCGACACTTATTTGTTCGAAAATTGTATAAAAATCACGCAATTATGTCTTCTAGCGTATCATTTTTATAATTTTTTTCAAACGTTTCAATACGACGTCGGACGAAGACTGTCGGTGTTGGAACGTGAAGTACCGGTGCTAAAAAACGCCTCTGCAACGGCCTCCCGTAGTTCCGATGAACATTCAAGAATGTTTTTTTTTCCTCTCGCTCTAATCGCCAAAGGAGTTCTTTAAATAACCATGTAAATGAGGCGTTTGCTAGTTTCACCAACACCAACTAACCGTGGCACTCGATAGCCCTTTTCGCACAACACACAGTCACGACGAATTGTTGACCGATGCTTTTGCCAATGAAAAATCACTTCAGACGTAAAAAAAACACGATTGTGGTTACAGAGCTGAGAATTGTTTTCTTGTTTGTTTTACTTCAAACATTCAATTTTTGTTGTAAATACAGGAATGGGATAAAGATGGATGGAATGAGAGTCTAAGTGAGAGAGGGAGAGTCTTCACGATGGAAGAAAAGCTGCCACTGTAATTATCATAGTTCTTATCAATTTTTATTCAATCAATCAAAATGAGTTTGAAGTAGGAAAACAAATGATAATAATTATCCTGACCGCGGTAATTCGGAACTTTGTGATGGCGGAGAGTTGAAAAAAGACGCGAAGCCCAAGAGAGCTCATTGGTGTCTGTCCACCCACTTGTTGACTCGATGGTCAAACGGAAACGAGAACCCAGTCGCTCAAACGATCGGGGAGGGATTTTTCCGCGTGGGAACGGCCACGGATTGGGGAAGGTCGATGACTTTTCTCGTTCATCGGACTATCGAATTTTCTTTAACGCTCTTCAAGCCACCAAATTTTTTTTTCCAAATTTTCATTATTTCTGTCTCATCAAATTATTGTTTCGTTAATTTGGTTTTATTATTTTTCTTTGTCATTCATTTTTGAAAATTCTAATTTGACGCTCTTTGATATTTGGCCGCAGGATAATTGAGCAACTATGAGAGACCGGTTCGTTTCACAAACCGCGAATAAGTTTATTCGCGGGGATTAGAAAAATTGAAAAAAAATTGTAGGGATGTTTCTTTTTCTTCTGCCTTATTTTTTTACAAAAATAAATGTTAATCACGCGGTCTTGCTCGGGTTTTCCGTACGTCCCGGAGCATTTTCCAGCCTCTGACGACGACGAAACTGTGACGAATACTGCACGTGAGCGATGCCGGGTGCCGCCAGACAGAGTTCGAACATCGGTGACTAAATATAAGCGTGTTTAGCTGGCACGCGACGACAGTCACACTTTGTTTTCTCGTTTCACCGACGAGTTATCGAAAACCCGACAATTTGTATCTCCCGGCCGCTTGATTGCAATGTTCGACGGACCAAAAGTTCGAAACGTATATATATATAGGTATAATGGCGTGGAAATTGCGGAAGGCGCAATCTTCCACGCCATCATTCAGACATTGGATCGTTCGAATTTTTTGAATTCTGTTTCATGACCAGTCGAAATAAAAAAATCCGGAGATTTGATTTTTCGATAAATTGAAATTCGAATTTAAAAAATTCGAACTTATGAGCTTTCGAAACATTGAAAATTCGAAACTCCGAGATCCACCCCTCGTGAGTCCAAAGGCTCGCTGGTACTATATAACAGCGAAAATTCAATTTATGGAGAAAAAAAAATAAAAATCCAATTACAAATTCAAATCTCTCATCCCATAGTATAAAATTCACGACAATCTTGGGCCACACGACCCAAAATTTCATTCAACCCTCAAACCAAACGCACCCCACGCACGTCACTCCATTATGCCCAAAAAACATATTTGAATTTCCCGCGCAAAAAAAAAACAAAGCAACAAGGCAATCGGAAGCGACGCGCTTGCGCGTTATCGACAAAATGGTAGCGGTCATCGCACCAGAAACTCTCGCTCTCAAAGTTGTCAACCATGATACGACGTTTTTTTTTCTTCTACGAATCTTCGCACACTATCTAATCACATGATCAACGATGACAATCCGCGATTCATTTCTTATCTCTCTCCAACCTTTCCACAACCCTCATCAAACAACAATACCTGCGAACGTATACGATTAGGTTCAAAGCAAAAAAAAAAACCGACGAGAAATGCAAGAAAAGTTTGAAGGTTATGGTCGCGAGGTAATCGAGTTTTTTGAGGTTACGTGCGTTCTCGGTTCGTTACGTAGGTCACGTACCACACGTCAATGACGATCAACAAATAATTTCTTGACTCACCCAGATCGTCCATTGTTTATTCGATGCGGCAACAAAACTTTGTGGCGAATGTTGAAACGTTGAATTCGTCGAATTTCACGACACTCGCAAAATGGCTTCCCTCGCGACACTCAATCGCACGAACGATTTCACGATAAAAATATCAACAATGCCACATTCGCGAACGCGAGACAACTCGTTCAACGGTTGTTTTTTTTTTGTCTCACGTATCTTCGGGCTGCGACGAGAAGAAAACTTCTACTAACATGGTGGACCCGGTTCTCGGAACTCGCGGCACCTCCAGACCGACATAAACAACAAACTTTTCCACGTATTTTCACGATTCATTTATACGCGACAATCTTACTTCTTTTTGCAAAACGTTTCGTCAAAATTGTCCATTATCGAATTATCTTTTGTCGCTTTTTTGTTTTGTTCCTTTCAACTGTTTTTTTTTTTCCAATTCCAGGATTTGTACAAGTTTGCGGCCGGGGAGACTCCAACGTACTTTGCTCGCTTATCGGAATCATCGCGCATGCGCGGAATACATTTCTTCGACGATTTTTCTTTTTTTTTTATTACGAATTGCTTTGGCGAAATTATTTTTATTCTTTTTTGAATCTCTTGCGATTACGAACGAATTTTTATTGCTACGTTGTTCATTCAAAATTTCTACATTCAACTTATGGTACGAGTACGAGAGAGTTCTACGTTACCGATGTTATTGGATGGCAACTATTTATTTTTCATTACTACAGGAATTGATTTATAATAAATTGTACTTTGTTTCAACCTCTTTATTGCATATTTCAAGATTACTTCGCAATATCCAAATTTTCGCGTCATCGGCCGACGCTGTAAATTCAAATGATATGTCAACAAAACACGAAGAAAAAAAACGTCGTGCGCGTCAAGTTTCCCCCATCTTTTGATCGACGCTGCGCACGCGCGAGCTTTTTTCACCACGTGACGCAGCGATGACAACCAATGACAACAACGTCCGGCTGCAACCGAAAAAAAAAGTTGATAATAAATCGTTTTGTATGGTTTTGTAAACACCAATGAATTACGTGTACAAGAACAAATAAAAATACGATTAATTTAACTCGAAAATGAAATATATTCTTTCTTAACCTCAAACCTTAAGATTAAGACGTATCGAAAGGTTTGTGTGTTGTAGCTGAAATTATTATTTGATACGAGCAGAGCGAGCAAAGTCATTCGAATCACGATTGTGTTCTATCAGTGTGACGACTGTGACGTATGATTTTCGTTGAGTTGAGATCATAGCTGAAACATTTCTCGCTCCTTCTCTCTCTTGCTCGGCAACGAGCGCCGTTAGCGCTATCTCTCTCTTCTCAGACGAGAGAAAAAAAAAACCAATTGCGATGATAAACATCGGTCGTATGTTGTTGTGGCATTCCAACTACGTATTCGATGCATTTTGATTCAGTCGAAGTTGGTTCTTGCGACAGTCTTGTCTTCGTGATAAGGATAACGATTCGTTGCGGCAACTCAACCTCGCGATAACACACGACGGTGTATTAAAAAATTTGTCATAACTCCAAGATCAGTGGTAATCCATTTTTCAGCTTCGATAGTCAATTTCATTGTTGTTATTGTAATTATCGCAATTATTGCAATCGATAGATCACTCGAGTAGAGCGCAAGATGGTCACTCCGATACCGGCAGAGTCGTTGAAGATCGTAGAAAGAATTCTTCATGTACCGCAACTCAGCGAAATAAAAAATAGTGCGTATGAAAAGAAAAAAGAAAAAATAATAACAATTCCAAGGTTTCAAGATTTCAAATACGATTTTCGGACGATAATCAACTTTCTATGGTCTTATTGGTTATAGTCGTCGGTCCTGCGCTGGCCAGGAACTTTGCGGAGCACAGCGTCGAGGTGGTCGATTGTCCGGACTTGACGAAGGCTCCGTTCGGTCTGGCCGCCTCAGGTATTGCTTCCATCTTTTACGAGAGTTTGTGAGAAAGAAATAAAAACAATGAGATAACGACATCGAATGAAAAATTATCTCGAACAGGTTTGGGCGGAAAGCCCACGATACTGGAAGTCGGCGGACCGAGTTACCTGCTTCCGCTGGTGCAGAGAAGCCACCTCTACGACCTCAGGACTATACTTGGCAAAATTAACTACGGCGACAAAGCTTTTGTTGTGGGCGCCGGCGCCGGCCCGTGGCCTCATCTTTCGCGCAATTGCGAGGTGAATCAAACTATTCCGTCGCAGATGTTGCAGAAAACCTGCGAAACATATTTTCCGATTCATAACATAATGTATACAGGGTGTCCCATTTGAAACAGTGTCACAATCGTCTATGAAATTTTTAATATGTGAAATCGTATGTGGTGACACAATTTGTTAGGGCTACAAAATCATCATTGTTAACACACGAACAATGCCTCAAACTATAATTATACGTAATTTCGTCATTTTTCGGAATTTAAATCGATCGGAGAACATCAATTCGACTTCAAAGAAGACATCAAAGTCAAATCTATTTAGAATCGTCCATATGCATATTTATTTTTTCCTCATATTCGTTCGGTAACAATTTTCAACGCCGACTATGAAATTTTTCAGATGATGATGAATTTGACGTTATCATCGGGCGGAATAAAAAACGAGACTCGTCTGGCGTGGGTGGACAAGGAAGAAAAATGCGTGTTGGAAGATAACATCGGCGACGAAACGAGATTCGCTCTGCTGGCCAATTTATTCGCCAGTCAAGGAAACACCGGCAAAGTTTTGCGCGTTCATGCGAAAAAGCGTACGGGCAAACTCGATTTCATCGCGACCATGCAACAAGCTTTGGAAGCTCATTACATCGACAAACTCGTCGGTAATTCGCTACAATTAATTTTAATAATTAAAAAAAAAAAAAATGTATTTAAACAAAAAGTAATCCGTAAGTCAAAAACAACGAAATTTTGAAATTTCAATGGCCAAGAGTTCAAAGTTTGGCCCGGAGTCGAATCGACTCCGTTTTTCGGAAATCAAAATGAGTCCGTCTGGTAAAGTTTTTTATTTTCTTTATTTTTTTTTTAATTCAAAATCGATTGAAATTTTCTCTATCGAAATTAAAAAAAAATCTTCTTAATTAAATTGAATATTTTTTATTTTTTTATTCTCAATTGAATTAAGATTTTTAATTTTTTCATTCGTTACCATTTTTTTTTTTAAATTTGAAATAAAAATGTAAAATAAATTATTTATGCATCGACAGGTTTGGGAGGTACGTTTTTGCTGAAAGAGGGCAAAGCCAAGCAGCACGTTATGCAAGATTTTTCGGAAAAACCGATAAACAATGTGACCGATTTGAACAATTGGTTGCGTTTTTACGACATGTCCGCGCCTCTGATAAACGTGGGCACTTTCGTGAGCGCGGTGACCGAAATGGACCTCCGTGTTCAACATTTTCACAGTTTTGGACATCGGAACGAAGGCGGACACTATCACATCGACACGACTCCCGATACCGTCGAGTATCTCGGATATTTCAACGTCGCCGATAAACTTCAGAGAATCGATCAGGACGACAAAAAATTGAATTTCGGAAAAGATTGATTCGTCGAACGAACAAAATTCACTCACGAAATATTATCGAACGGGGCCAAAATGAATATTTTTCTATCTTGTTTGACAAAAATATGGAATAATAAATCATTTGATAATTCGTTTATCATTTTTTTTTCAATCAACGTCTGAAAACCTTGGGGGGAGAGAGTTGCTGTTATCAGGGCATTTTCTGGTGGACATTCAGGAATTTTTGTTAAGAAAATTGGTTTGGTATATTATAATTTTTTTCTTTATGAAACGGTGGAACTGTTTCGAACATTTTCGAACTCTTCACTCTTCACTTGTTTCCCTGCAAATCGTAATTTTTAACTTAGGAAAAATCGTTCTGACGATAGCGGCTTGGCCCTAGAAATTAAAAAATGTCAATAACTCCGACAATTTTGTGAATATGTTAAGAATTTTTCGAGAGATTATTCTCAAGGCTATAAATTTCACACCAAAAATGCAAAAATTGAAAAATCGAAAAACAGGCAACTGTATTCTTAATATAATTTAATTTTTGCTTCCTCATCGAGGAAGCTTTGTTTTCGCGAAAAAAAAATTTTTTTCGTGATATTCATAAAAACGTGTTCAGAATGTCCCAAAACATCTAAAAATCACGTACAGAATGAATGTCCCGATGTCCCCCAAGTTCCATTTAAATCCGATCCGCCACTGAGGCGTGATTGACTAACAAACACCCAAACAACTAAACATCAAAACTTTCACATTTAAAATAATAATTTACAAATAGTCAGACTATCCAAAAAAATTGATCGACCACAATAATCCTTCCACAAAACAAAAAAGAAACTTCGGCAAACATTGATTCGAAGATCGTGATAGTTAATATCCTAAATAAATCATCGTCGAAACGTAGCAATAATAATAATAATAAAAATAAAAAAGTGTCTCTCTTTTATTCGTAACCATTGGCCTATTTACCATTTCAACTATTCAGAATTCAACTCTGCAGACGGCGCCACGTATAGTTGTATAAGTAATGAACATTCTACGAGTTCACGAGATTCGCTTTATCCCTCTCTCTCTCTCTCTCTCTCTCTCTCTCTCCCTTTCTCAAAGACGATTACATAATTAATAATTATTAGTTTTACACGGTTGGATTAATTTTTATTATTCTTCTTATTATTTCCCCGCCTCCTTCACATTTGCGACGCTGACGGCAGACAGAACAAGGCAAATGGATTTCATATGACTTATTCGCATACGACGAAATATCGTTATGCCACGACATAGCACATGAGGGTAGGAGTAATTATCTAATTATTTATTTTTCTTTAATTCCCATTAAGCTCCTTGACGTACGCGAAAGCTTTATGCTAATTGTCTCGGTTTGCACTGACCAGATGTTGATCGGAGACGGTCCAGTAGCGCGATAGTCGTCATCCATTCAACATTAAATAATATTCTATTCATGCACTATTAAATTCAATTAAATTTCACGTCTCTTCTAATTTATTTTTTTTTCAACTTTTTTTTTGTTTTTCATTAAAAATAATATATATATATATAATAATAGTTGATTATCGTTGTTGGAAATAGTTGTAGATAAACGATGAAGTACAATATCGAAAGAACAACGTCTTACAACAGTATACATCCGGCTTATCAGTACACCGAACAGTTTGACAATAATATAGATTCTTACCGTGACGGTACCAAGTGGTTCGGTGTACTTCTCGCTTTTATATCCGGTGCGTTCTTCACCGTGAGCGCCGGACTGGTCAAAGCGGTCACCAATGTCGATCCGATGATTTTATTGGCGATAAGAGCGCTCCTGCAGATGGCCGTTATGGTGACCTGCGCTTGTATAAGAAATCAGAGCCTTTTGGGACCCAAAGGCTCGAGGGGGTTGCTGCATCTTCAGGTGAGTCGGTTGGACGATTGAAAAATAGAAAGAAAAGAAAAGAAAAAAAAAAGAGTCAAGAGTTCAATGGAGGAGCACGTGATGAGGATTCTGCAACCATTCTCAGTAAGGTTCTCTTCTGGGGGTTTGGATGACCGGAATTTTTTCGATTTTTTTTCGGATGTAGTCCTTGTATGTACCTGAATTTTTTTTTCACGCTTCAAACCACATTTACACACCTCGTGCCATAAAGATCTATGCAACACTCGTGCGAAAAACATTTTCCTGACTCGAGTGATCGCTAGAAATTTTTTTTTCGTACTAGTGTCATAATGTATTATTTTTCTTCTTGTGGTGTTTCAGGGCCTTGTGGGTGGCATGACACTCGCTCTACTGTACTACAGCTTCAGAAAGTTACCCCTCGGTGACGCAACGACGATAATCTTCAGCTCGCCGGTTCTCGTTATCATTTTGTCGTTTTTGTTTCTGAAAGAACCATGCGGATTGCTTCGCGTGGTCGTCATATTCACCCTGTTTGCCGGTGTTGTTTTGGTGTCAAAACCACCCTTCATATTTCTGGTAATAAGAAAAATATACATATATCTATATATATATGATCAGATCGAGCCTGCCTTTTCGAAAATTTTTACATCGAATATAGTTTGAAAAAACTGAAAAAAATTATTAAATTTTTTTTTTTTTTTTTTTAATTAATTATTTTGGTGTGCAAATAAATTCACAGGAACTCCGTACGGTACCTTACGACGTAATGGGTTACGTATTCGCGATTCTCGCGACGTTCTTCACGGCTCTGAATATCGTCGTCATGCGAAAATGTTCGGAAATTCATTTTTCCGTTCTCGTGTTCAATCTGTCAACGTGGATATTGTGTTCTTCGATGTTGTTCTTCTTCTTCGTTTCGGAGGCCCATCAGCACATCGACATGTTTCCACAAGATTTGATGACCTGGGGCCTGATAGTGCTGATCGCGATAACCGGATTGACGGGACAGATTCTCGTCACGAAGGCTCTGAAGATCGAAGGTGCCGGAAAAGTTTCCGTAACACGTTCCCTCGACATTATTCTCGCTTATATAATTCAGGTTTATTTTTTCAACGAGACACCGTCGAGCACGAGTCTTTTGGGTGCTTCTCTGATACTCGCTTCGGTCATGTGCATGGGATTCGAGAGAGAAATTTACGGCATTTGCGACTACATTCCCTAAAAAAAAAATTTTTTTTTTAATAAAGAAATATTTCAATTCAATTTTTTTCAACATTTATTTATTTTTATGAAAAATAAAAATAAATGAATGTTGAAAAGAACGAAAAATCGAAAAAAAATATTCTGCATATTGGAAAACTTTTCATCGTTTTTTTTTTTTAATAAAAAATATTTCAATTTGTTTTCTATATTTATTTATTTTTATGAAAAGTAAAAATAAATGAATGTTAAAAATCACAAAAAATTGAAAAAAAACGTGCTTCAAATTGGAAAACTTTTCATCGTTGAAAATTATGACCCACGAGATAAAAATATTGATTGCCAAAAAAATAAATAAATAAATAATTAAGAATATAATTTAAACGAATCGACATTTCATCCACTTGCCAGATGTGACAATTGCAGCAAATTGAGAATGCGAGAAAAAAAATGAAAAACAAAACCAAACTATACGTCGATTTTACAATTTTCATCGATGATATATCGAATGACAAAAACTTTCGTTCCAAATATCGATCGTCGACGTAACATATTTTTTTTGTTCCGAGGTGGTCATACGCGATCGTCACACGATTGAATGACGCGAGAATTAAATGCACACCTGTTGTTATCGGAGCGAGATAAGGCAGCGTCGTTTAAACGAGAGAACCCAGCACCGAGCTCTCGAGAACAGCGGAAATATTAGCGTGTGTCGAGATATTTTTTTTAACGCACCGATTTACGAAACACATCGTCGCGTTATCCATTAATCATTTATTCAAAGAAAAATACAACTACGATTAACAGTAAATTGCGTCACCGTACCAAGTTCTGACAATATGTACAATTTACTAATACGTTTTTTTTTCTTCTTCCTTTGATATATTTTTTTTCAATTTTTTAACGGTTTTTTTTTTGTCGTCAATATTCACCCCCGGTGACGAGCGAATTGCCGTTTTTATTTCCCCGTTCATTTCGTTTCCTAAATGTTTTTTTTTTTTTGCAATTTTTTGTATTAATTAATTTTGTTGTTTCAACGTTATCTTTCCTTAACTGTTATTTAAATAATTAATTACCGATAAAATCGGCACTCTGTTATATTCCATTGATCGTTCCTAAATCATGTGTCTGTGTATGTTTTTTTTTTTTGTGTGTGTGTGTATGTTTGTGGTGTTTACTACGTAGCTTAGAACAATACAGTTTCAATAATATATCGTTTAACTAGTCATCTATGTATTTATATTTTCGACTATTTCTCTACCGTATGTCTTAAGATATTTTATTTTCATCTTTCTCTCTCTCTCTCTCTCTCTCTCTCTCTCTCTCTCTCTCGCTCTGTCTCTCTTCCTCGCTCTCACGGATTCAATTAAAATTAATTCATACAACACGTGTTTTTTTTTTCATCGTCATTACAATCTACATGTGATTATCGATCAATCGTATTTTCAATCGATCGATAAAATTATTCAAGATAAAGCACAGTTACTTACAAACTCACGTTGTCCTCTGTGTCATTTATTTCGTGTAACATTCGTCTCGATCGTGACACGACAAATAAATTTTTTTCAATATCTTTCACCTTTTTTTCCAATCTTATGCGCGATTTGTATTAAAATTTATTACGATATTTCTCATGTTTGTGTAGTATATATATATATATATGTTGTTTTTTAAAACAATTTTTTTTTTTCGTTTTACCAACTATTACATTTATTATCTTTGCCACTGGCTGTTCCTCAACCCGATATTAAATTTTCAATTATTTTTCTGAATCGATGATTCATCGAAATCTATTTTTTAAATTCATTTTCTATTTCTTTTAATTTTCTTTTTTTTTGTTTGTTTGTTTTTTATCTAATTTCAGTCGTCTTTGACATTTATTTTACATATGTAAATATATATTTACATAGACGTAGCAAAATTGAACAATTTCGTTCTTCGCGTTGGTCGATTGGTTTCGTCGATTTTTTTAAATTATTATTTTTCATAATTTTACGTCATCGTCGTTTGAAAAGTTTCGAGTCTTCAACGTTAATTTCCCCAACGTTGACAGATCGTTAGAAAGATCTAAAACTGTACAAGGCAAAATGCTAATTAATCGACAATTAGATTTCGCATTTGATTTTGTACTAAGAATCCACTTCTTTCTCTCTCGCTCTCTTCCTTCCTCTTTTCATCCATTTCTCTCTTCCCTTCGACAAACTCATTCTCTCTCTTTCCGAAATAATCGGATGCTAAACATTTGTTCATCCGTAGACGTTGGTTTCATATAAACAGTATAAAATAGCACAGCAAACAATTCTTAGACATTAATTTTTTCATTTATGCGAGTTACTTTTCATATTTTGTTTGTTTGTTTTTTTTTCTTCCACAAGCGGAATGTCCAAAAGCTGTATTTAATTTTATATATATATATATATATATATATATTTTCTTTCTCCGCCGTTCGATATCAAAACAAGTTATGTTGCAAAATGTGACGTTTGTGTTTAGAACAAAATCGTCGGAAAAAATCGCATTCCACGTCGTCCACACGAATTTCGACATTCATCCAGACTCGGTGCGAAC
Organism: Diplazon laetatorius; assembly: GCA_963662125.1. Taxonomy (NCBI): domain Eukaryota; kingdom Metazoa; phylum Arthropoda; class Insecta; order Hymenoptera; family Ichneumonidae; genus Diplazon; species Diplazon laetatorius. The sequence continues at coordinate 3,087,767 of OY759165.1, read as the reverse complement.
ATTTTCAGTCGCACTCTTGTTTCTTTTTTTTCGAGTGAACAGTGACATAGTTTAGGTTGAAAAACCGCCGGATGAAATTTACCGAGCGTGAAGATGACTAAATTATGTTCGTTTCCACTTGACGATCATCACAACGAAAATAATTCTCAAAATCCGTGGAGAGATAGTTCCGACGTTTTATTCGCACGTGCGATGGAATACAGAAATAAAAAAAAAAAAAAAAAAACATTTGATCGTTCGTTTGGATAACTGATGGAGAATAGTCGCGCGTTTTTATGTCTTCTCCTTCTTCTTCTACTGTATCGCTTCGAAATGATGCATTGCGCATTGTAATTGTGAAACTCGAGGATGCTGTACATTTTTATTCAATATATTTTTGGAAAAGAAAAAACGAAAGAAAGAAAAATTAGAATGTACATTCTTTGGTCAAGGAACGATCCCGGTTCCTCATCGACGAGCGCATTTTTGTTCCAGTTTCATGAATTCCCAAAATTTGGATGAAAAAAAGTAACAACAAGAAAAAGAAAGAAACAAAAACGAGAAATACAATTTTTCGTCGTTTGCCAAGAAGGCAGAATTCTTTTTCCTCGCGCCTTTTTCGTGCGGAAAAATTGAAAAAGACGAAGCGAACGGGTGCGAACGATTGCAAACGAAGGAACGAAGAAGCCGAAGGCCGTCGAAAATTACGCGGGCTAACGATAACATTTTTTTCAAGATCGACGTCGTGCAAATTGTAAATTAAATCGAGCAATTACAATAAGAGCAACAACGAAAAATCGTAACGATAAATAAAAATTCGATCGGATAAATCTAAAACTACATAAATTGCCGCCCAATTGTTTGGTTACTTGGGGGAAAATAATAATAATAATAATAATAATAATAATAATAATAATTGATTTTAAAGTATTTAGAAGATAGGTATTTTTTCTCGTATCTTCTTGAGGTACAGTGAAAAATCCGAAATAGCTTGTGACGATTATTTTTTCAACACTGAACGACCATCGAATTTTCACAAATATGAAATTTGCTCCGTTACTTTTTTTTTCTTCAAATTCATTTGAGGATTCGATTCTCGAAAGTTTCGGTGACGAGGGAAACTCAAAATTTATCACTAAGTTTTTGTTGTTGTTGTTGTTTTTTTTTTTTTGAAAAAATTGCGAATACCGATTTGTGTTGTCATTTAATTACAATTTTTTAACGGATACACAGCGATACAACTAATTGTTATAATGCGTTTACTTAATTACACATTAATTCTAACTACCCCAATGTGTTTGAAAATTACACAATTGATCGTCCGAAAAATAGAATTTCCATTTTTTTTTTTAATTTAATTTTTTTCCCTCCTCTTAAAGTACAGAATTTTTTGTTTTTCCTTTTCATTTTCAATATTTCTCTTTGCCAATGTACGGCGGAAAGTTCGACCAAAACTCACCGTCATCAGCACAGTACGTCTCCTCGTTACCGAACACAGAAAAAAAAAAGAACAACTCCCCTGAAAAAACAACGAGAACGAAAAATCGATGAGATTGCTCGAAAAAAGATCCAAGAAATTCATCAAATTTTTCCATAAAAAAAAAAACATCAGTCCAACGTTAAAAAAAATAATCGAATCAAGCTTTTTCTTCAATAACAAACGCGCAAGAACGACCGCGGTGAAAATTCCACATGGAAAAGAAAATAAACCAAACTCCCCCCCCCCCGAATAAAGTGTTTGAAACTGTTTGAACGATTGGCGAAAGTAAAGTTCGCGATAATAACAACAAAATGGAATAATTTCGTGCACAACAATAGCCGTATCCGACGACACAGCACCTTTCCTTTTTTTTCCATCCGCCCGGTGGGTTACTGTAAAAAGATCTGTGAGATCGAGAGGGGGAGGAAAGATTACACATTGTGTATAAATAGCCACCGCAGTGTAAAAAGAACGAAAAAAAAGCAAAAAAAAAAAAGAGATGCATTTCCGCCCGAAGAATGTTTTTTTTCCCGTTTTCGCAAACCAGACGAAAAATAATGAAAATTCGAAAAAAAAAAAAATGAATCTTCGTTTACAATCCTGCGCAGATCGTTTAAAATGGAATCAAATGTGTATGGGCACGTGTATGAGTAATTCGGCCCTGCTGCCAAAAACCGCGGAGCACATTTCGCACGTGTATTCGAGAGTATCCGGAATAATGGTTTCGGCAATGTCTTCGCTCGGTGTGATGACATTGACCCCCGGCGATTCGACGATCATCCTCGGACTGGCCGTGGCTTCGACCTTAACGCTCAATTTCATTTTTCCAACGTCGACGAGTTGTTCGTGACGCATTGTATCGTCACCGATATCCGGCAATATGCATTCCTCCCGTGCGTTCAATATTCTCGGTTCGTACGGCAAATTATTGTCGTTGACAATTTGTTCGTTGCTGAAACGCGTGGAATTAATCGTATCCTCGGAATTGTTGTTGTCACGAATATTAGTGTTGTCGTCGTCGTCGGGCATGTCGATGGGTTCCTGTTTTATCGTCACCTGATGACGAATTTTCTTCAATTTTTTCGAAACCGGACCGCGTTTTTTCGTCGTGGCTTCCGTTATCGTCGAATTTTCCAATTTTTCCAATTTTTCCGAAATTTCCGAAATACCGTTGTTCCCATTGTCGTTTGCATGATTGTTGGCGGATTTTTTTTGTCCCGTTGTGCTGCTTCTCGTGGTGGTTTTTTCCGTGGCTGGGTCTTTGCCGGCCTTGGGAAAAGTCGCGGGTGTGAGTTGAAGCCTTCCCTCGACGTGATAACTCACGTTCTTGGTGCGCGGACGATTTCTCTCGCCACCGGCGAAACCACCCGCGTTTTTGTGATCGTTCGGCAAAACTTTGGGCGTTCTCGTGACCATTGTTTTCGTCTTCTGTCCCTTCTTCACACCGTCACCACCCATTTCCACGGGCACACGAGTTTTTTGCGTGTGTATCATCTTCGGTCGGCCCGGTTGTTGACCCGATGTCGCCGTTTCCGTGATTTTTTTCTCATCCGTCGTCGTCGACGTTGTTGATTTGGCGCGAATATTTTTTTTTCCCAATTTTGTTTTTCCGGGTTTGAGTTTTGTGTTGCTCACTATTGAATTTATATTTTGCAACGAACTTTCGAAACTCTTCAACACATTTTGATAACCGTCTTCTATGTTGCTGCGCTGTTTGTTTTTACGTCCTAATTTTCGTTTTGTGTTGTCGTCGGAATCGGACACGGGTTCGAGAACGTTGTAATTTTCGTTCATTGTCGTGCGTACCGCGGGAATGGGCGTTAGGTTTGGTTCGTGGGGTTTCAATTTGCGTCTGCGTTTGTATTTGCGGGGTCCTATTTGGGGTTGACGACGCAGGGCCGTGTTGTCGTCGCAATGTTGAACTATGTGAGCCACTATCTCCTCGGACGTTGTGTAAGAGTCGCCGCATACTTTGCAGAGATATGGCGTCATGCTGCCGTGACATTTTGGATCGGGACCCGAGTGATGGGCTCGCACGTGCTCGCGAAGAACCACCTGCGAATAATAAATAACGAATAATTTGAAAAAAAAACAATTGTCGGTAATTGTGCTGAAAGTGGATACCAACAAAAAAAATCGGTAACCTTGAAACTTGTAATTCTGGGAGTGTGTTTTAACAATTTTATAGATGTATAAATTGTTTATAGAGTGCGGTGATGATTTTTTATACAAGAAAAAGAGAGTGAGAGAGAGAGAGAGAGAGAGAAAAAGAAGCAAAAAAAAACACCATAAGATATTCTTCCAAAATATTAGATCCGTCTTTTCGTCGTTGTGACAACGACAATGAATCACCGTGTAATACATTTTTTTTTAAGATACAAAAAAGAGGTATAAAATAAATTCAATGTGAGTTTATATAAAGGGTGTCGTTTCGTTTGTCACCTTTTTTCCTCACGAGTTATTCGACCGTAGTGTTTCAAATGAGACACCCTGCATATATATATTTGACATTGTTCCGCGAGACAAAATTCTTACCCGTTGATTGAAGGCCCGTGGACATATGGCGCAACCGTAAGGTTTCTCGCCCGTGTGTATGCGCTCGTGTTTTCTCAGCGTTCCACCGTCCGCGAATGCCTTCCAACAGAATCTACAACCGTACGGACGTTCGCCCGTGTGTATGCGAATGTGTATCTGTTGCGAGCTTCGACTTCCAAAAGTTTTGCCGCACTCGCGGCACGGAAACGATCGTCCACCGAGCTCCTTGTTGTGCGAGTGACGATGGCTCACCAATGCCCGACCGTCCGGAAACTCTTCGCCGCACTCGTCGCACGCGACCATTTTGTTGCGATGCGAAACCATGTGTCTGAAAAAAATTTAATGAAAAAAAAAGAAATGGGGGGGGGGGGGGTAAAAAAATTATTATGAACAGTTTTTTTTCTTCATCGTCGAACAATCCCTTAATTTTTACACCGAGCCCTGGAGAGTGACTCGAATCTCGAAAATCGAACCCGAAGGGTATAGAAAACTCTTAAGGGTAAAATTGTGTTTTTTTTTTATTTCGATTATTTTCTTCGATTTTTAGAAATTCCGAATTTTCTGGATATTTTCACACGTTGCAGAAATCTTTGAGGCGATGTAGCAATCGTTTCGCGAGTTGTCTATCGCTCCGCAACGAGCGAACGAAAACTGCTACTCGTATCGTGGACCTTGAATCTTTTCAACGCTGGGTTCCGGAACCACCGAGACAGCACGGAAAAACAAAGGGGTATTCCCTACGAACTGAACCCCTTTTTCAGCCCACGTCTTTTTATTTCCTCGAAATTGGAAGTGGAGTCAACCACTATTTCCAGTCATACTTACACTACTTCCAATTTCGCAGGAATAAAAAAACGTCGGCTGAAAAAAGAGGTTCAGTTCGTAAAAAAAAACCCACCAAAAAATTAAAAAAAAAATTATTTCCATCGGTGTCAGCGCGATGGAATGGAAACCAGGGACCCACAGATCGTCAGCCGAGCACGTTAACCACTTATCGTTACCAATCGCGCCTCTTATTCATATATTTATTCATTTATTTATTCATTTATTTATTCTTTTTCAAAATTCGTTCAATTAATTATTTATTTCGATCGATTACCTTCGTAATCTGGCTTTGCTGTGAAAACGTTTGCCACATTTGGTACATCCGAACGTCTTATCCGCATTGTGAACCCACGAATGTTTCAGAAGACTGCGTTTGTCCTTGCAAGTTTTTCCGCACATTGTGCAAGTGTTCGGGGGCGCGTCTTCCCCGTGATTCTGACGAACGTGCTCGGCGACCTCGGCGTCGTCGCGACATCGCTCGCCGCACAATAAACATCTACGGGTCGGCGATCTGGCGAAAATTCAATTCGTCGATTAAAAATGGATTATTTTTTTTTTTGTTCCTATCCTGCTTTTCCTTACACTTCTCGCAATGTGGAAAAAAAATCGCTGACAATGAACGAACGACTTGTTTCGCGGATGCATTTCAATTTGTTTTTTTTTTCTTTTTTTTTTTCGTTGAAACAATTTTGGGAAATAAAAAATAAAGTTAAGGAAGAATAATTCGAGCAAGGCAAAAGAAGACGTTTGTTACCTCGCATGCAATTCGGCGTGAGCCAATAAAGCCAGAGCCTCCTCGAACCACTCGCCGCAAACGTTGCAAACATGATGCTGACTCGAGCCTTCCATCATGTCGGTCACCTCTTGTTTAACGTGTATCCTGCGATGATAAATTCAAGGACATTGAGTAAAAGTCGATGACATTCCCGGAGTTTTTCAAGGTCAAGCAATATTCAAGGACAGTTTCAGGAAGAAAAAAAAACAATCATCTAATAAAGCTAAGAAAAGAAAAAATAAATAAAATAAATAAAATAAATAAAATAAATAAAATAAATAAAATAAATAAAATAAATAAAATAAATAAAATAAATAAAATAAATAAAATAAATAAAATAAATAAAATAAATAAAATAAATAAAATAAAATAAACTCACTTTCGATGACGTTTAAGCAAGTCCAATCTGTGAAACGGTACGCCACAAGTATCACAATAGAATTCGCCGAATCTTTCGTCGCCGGTGTAAGTGGCGTCCGTATTTTCAAAATCATCCGTCGTCTCGTTGGTCGCGACGGGCGGATTAACGGCATTCCCACCGTGTTTTATTCTCATGTGTTCGCGCAACGCATTAACGTCCCAAAACATATCGCCGCAATTGGTACACTCGAAGGGGCTATCGCCGCCGTGAACCCTCGCGTGCGACGCCAAAGCTTTTTCACGAGCAAAACCGACTCCGCAATATTGACATACGTAAGGTTTCGTGGGATCGGTTATGGGCCATCGCGGGGGTTGTGGTTCCTCGATGGGCGACATCTGTTCGGTCCATCGCGAACTCGACGCGTAATTTCCACTTCTGCCGACGACCGTCGTGTTGCGACTCGTCATCTCCTCGAGCAATCTCATGTCCTCGTCCACGTAATCGTACGATTTGTTCACGTATTTCGCGCCAGTTTCCGTTATTTTACTCGCGTCCTCCTGATTGTTACGTTTGGTCACGGCCGCGTTGTTCTTGCGCTTGCGCGGCGCGCTCGATTGCACCTTTTTGCGACGACCCTTGGTCGTTTCCTCCTCCTCGTGCGCCAAAGAATCGTCGTCCGCCAAATCGTCGTCCAAACCGTCCCTCGACGGTGCGTAAGCGTGAATCTTCAGATGATTCATCAAATCGCATTTGCGAACGTAACGGGCGCCGCACAAATTGCAACCGTGCGGACGATCCGTTTGATGGGCCACCATGTGATTCATCAGATTGGCTTTTTTGCGAAACCTACGACTGCAAAAGTCGCACGGATACGGACGTGTGTTCGTGTAAGAATCTTGATCTATCGGCAATGGTATTTCCATGTCGTCGTATTCCAACAAATTGTCGTGGGACACTTTTGTTTCCGGTATTTCCACACTGACCACGGTGTCACATGAAAATTGACAAACATTTTTTTTCGATAAAGATTTTTAAAAATCAGATTATATGTATATTTTCTTTCAATTTTCTTTGGAACTTTGGCGAATACGACCGAATTTTCTTATTGCTACATTCTCGAGACTTTTATATTCAAATCTTAATTTGAGTTCGGGAGAGTTCTACATTAGCGATGGAACAAAGTACCACCAACGATTTCATTTTATTTTTAATGAAAATTGAATCGTGAAAAAAAATTTTTTTTCTCATTTTTCACAATATAATTCATCAATTGGAAGTAATATTGGTGTGAAAAAAAAAAAAATACCCATCGTCAGGACCCGATCGATCCCAATTGTCGGTAATGACTTCTTCGGTCACTTGAATGTTCAGATAATCGTGACCCTGATCCTGCGGAACAATGTAGATGGACTCCATATCGCTCGGCTGGGGTACCATCATCATTTCATTGTCCGGATCGGCGTCGGCGCCGGCGTCCGCATCGGCGTCGGCGTCGACCTCCGCATTGGCATTGCCGGCGCCCTCGGCAGCTGCGGTCTCATGATCCGGCGCCGATTGAACAGTTTCTTCCATGCACACTTCCTCGCAAGCCCCGATGACCTCCTCCTCCGGCGCCTCCAGTTCCGCCTCCAAGCCGCATATCACCTCCTCGTGAATTACGTTTCCCACCTCCTCCACCCATTGCAAAGTTAGATCGCCCGATACATCCATTTTTTACTGTGGCGAGACTATTTGATAACTGCAATCACTGAAATAAAAAAAATTTTATTGAAAATAAAAGTATTTGTCAAGTTGTTTTATCTCCGAAAGCTATTTCTTATTATTTTCGATATGTGCTTCAATTATCGAAGTTGATCAATTCGATAATCATCCTGGAATGTATTATAGAGTTTTGTGATATCCGTCGTTAACAGCGCGTTTAATGTCATTAATACCATAACAATTGTGCTGGCTTTAGGGCTGAACCGTTGGCTGATGCAAGATTTGGCTAAATTGTTATGGCGGTGTATCATAACATTTTTTTGATGAATGAATGAATCGGTATCATCATAGAATCCTTAAAGCTATTTTTTATGATCAAATCACTTGGATCGTTATAAATTTCGGCAAGAGAACTATTAATCGAGCGGAACGGGTTAGCGAGTAGACGTTGAATTTGGTCTTAAATTGTTTTCGGTAGAAGGAACATTTCAAACGGTCAGCCGTGACTCGTATACAATTCTGACTAGGAAACAACAGAGTCGTTTCATAAAAACAATTTTTCCGTTGTTAAATTCGAAACGGATTACCAACATGCAAAAACTAGAGTTCACCGTGGTAGAATACTCCTGTGAATCTTTGCGCAAGCTACAATCGCAATCTACAGAGCTGAATTTTCTGCTTCTTCCATGGGCGTTGTTTGACAAAGCCAAAACGGACAGAATCAAAAAATAACCTCCAAAGAGTTTACTCCGGCGCACAACTACAAGACTCCAAAAATGTATAATACACTAGCGCGAAACATGTGAAAGAGAATGCTAAATACATGAATCAAGCAGCGTCGTTACCAAAACCACCATTCTCATCGGTTTGAATAAAAAAAAAAAAAAACAGCCGAGAACCAGATCGAAGAATTGCCTAAATTTGCGAATAATCATTTCGTCTAATCGTCACCTCCATCAACTTCAACGTCATCGAAAGCTCTAAGTCACAAAAACTTTTCAACAATCTCGCCAGCCATCGAAGCTTCGCCTTTCGAAAACCCAAAAACAAAACTAACAAACGAGTATCGCCGACAGAAAAAAAAAAAAAAAGAAGCAACAAAAATTTCTATGGTTTCACATCGATGAAAGAAAGCATATGCGAATGTTTTTTTTTTTTCCGCTTCTTTTTGTCGACCAACAAGCCGTTGAACAATCGTCAATTTCTCGTGCGAGTCGTAAAAATCGTTGATATTGCGAAAAATCTGACGTTCGAGAAACAAACTTTGTCAATAGGTTATGACGTTGTAGGTTATAAATCGAAAATTATTGTTTAAATAACGTACGGAATAGTTGCATAATGATTGCCGGCGATGATGTGCGTTATGGCGTTGTGGGCGAAGCGTCGAAAAAAACGAAAGAATCACGAAATCACGAAGTTTTTTTCGTTGCGAGTGAATGAGGTTACGACGAAATGAATTTTTTCGCTCGGCGATACACAGCGAGAGCGAGTGAGACGGAACGAGTGAGGGGAAGTTGGGAGGGAGTGAGAGCGAGCCATAGCCTCTCCCGTTCGTCACGAACACCACAGCAGCGGGATAACTAAACGAGACATCGAAAATTCGCCCGACGAAAACGGCGTCGCAAGTCTTTTCGTTAATAAAACCACCGTCGAGCACTCGCGTTGCACAACCCACGGCGATATAAAAAAAAAAAAACCCCTTTGTACCGCGAAATCCGTATTCGCTCGTGACGATTCACATTGAAAAAGTTTTACTTACTCTTTTAACGTGCGTGTGCGTGAGTGTGTGTGTGTGTGTTTAATTCCGTAATGTCGAAGCAACAGCTACTCCAACTCTGAACCTAACCAAAAATACTTAATTCGAGATCGGGAGCACAAGCGTCGACCTTCGATTGTTTTCAATTTGGTTGCGGAGAGGGGGCCACCACGCACGGGGCGCACGTTTGGAAATAAAATTTAACAAAATGGCCGCTCTGCACGACGTGTTTGAGGCGCGATGCATTTGGGGTACGCTATGGACGATGCGCTATAGGTTATGCGCAATGATCGTGCATCTCGATCGAAATTGTGCATATTTGTGTCGCTATTTTTTGTTATCATCTCTCTTTTGCGACAACAATCGAATTGACGTTGCTAAGGAGAAGAATTGTTTGGGTTCCAGGGTGAATTGTTTTGCGTAAAAATTATTCGACGAAACGCGAAACAAAAAAAAAAGAAACAAAAAAACATACGACGTGACACGAATTTGCGACGAATTTTTGGCGGTACGAGATGGCGGTGGATGAGAATCGAGTTTCCGGCGATCGTCGAGGGGGACCCAGTGAACGCTCATTGGCTCGTTGACAAACGTGCGGCCAATCGGTGATTGGCTGCCGTTACGAGACGTTTTTACGGGCTTCCGGTGTTAAAGAAGTCTGACGTATTTGGAAGACTTACACAGCGCGATCTGGCGACGATTGATCGATAACGTATTAAGAAAACTTTCAATGTTATTTTTTGGGATAGTGGAAACCCAACAGATTCTCTACCCAGAGGCGCTTATCCACGCCCACTGCGTGCGCGGGAGCGCAATCCGACGAGCGCCCATGATTGCTTGGTTGAGCAGCATCAGCACTGACGTCCATCTCCTACTTTCCAATTTCGCCACCAGGTTCGCACTGTACCCCGTCTCGAACACGGAAAAGGCCTCCATCAGACATCTCCCAACCAGAGATAAGAGTAGAGAGATCTCCAGTGAGGTCTGTCGCCGTGGCTCACCTTCGGCGAGCGTCGATGAGCGGGAATGATTGGCAAATGCGACGAAATCGTCGCGCTATGCCGTCACCACGGCTTGTAACGGGTGGGACACGCGACTCTCGACGACCCTCGATCTGTTGCCGCGTTACGATTGTCTCTTTGTTCTCATACAGCGATATTCAGGCGTTTCGTAATGTATGTAACTGAGAGCGCGAGAGAGACAGCGCTATCGGCGCTCGCTGCGGAGCGAGGGAGACGGAGAGATCGACTCGACTCGACCAGGATCGGGGACAGCGCTCCTAAAATTTTTTTTTCATCAAAAAACCATTTTTTTCTACTACAAATGAAAATTCGGTTACCAGAGACATGTACGAGGGTATACCCATGTGAATCAACCGTTGGATCACCCATACAGAGCCATGTCCATGCGAATGAACCCCTTGAATGGATTTTCGTCAAAATTGGGGGTCTAAAAACCTTTAAAAGTCCGAAAAAATTGTTTTCGGCCTCGCCACAACCGAAACGACGTGCACTACAAACCTTTTCACACCCAACTCTATAAGATAAACGCATAAAAATCGATTTTCCCGACCCATCGATTTTCGGTGAAAAAATTTTTTTTTTCGTAAAAAAAAATTTTTTTTTCATATAAAAATCATTTTTTTTTCTACTACCAACGAAAACTCGGTTACCAGAGACATATCCAAGGGTACCTGTATGTGAATCAACCGTTAGATCACCCATCCAGAGCCATATCCATGTGAAAGAACCGTTTAGACTGATTTTCGTGAATTTTGGGGGTCTAAAAACCTTTAAAAGTCCGAAAAAATAGTTTTTGGCCTCGCCACAACCGAAACGACGTTCACTACAAACCTTTTCACACCCAACTCTATAAGATAAATGCATAAAAATCGATTTTCCCGACCCATCGATTTTCGGTGAAAAAATTATTTTTTTCGTAAAAAAAAAATTTTTTTTCATATAAAAATCATTTTTTTTTCTACTACAAACGAAAATTTGGTTACCAGAGACATATACGAGGGTATACCCATGTGAATCAACCGTTGAATCACCCATACAGAGCCATGTCCATGCGAATGAACCCCTTGAATGGATTTTCGTCAAAATTGGGGGTCTAAAAACCTTTAAAAGTCCGAAAAAATTGTTTTCGGCCTCGCCAAAACCGAAACGACGTTCACTACAAACCTTTTCACACCCAACTCTATAAGATAAACGCATAAAAATCGATTTTTCCGACCCATCGATTTTCGGTGAAAAAATTATTTTTTTCGTAAAAAAAAATTTTTTTTTCATATAAAAATCATTTTTTTTTCTACTACAAACGAAAATTTGGTTACCAGAGACATGTACGAGGGTATAGCCATGTGAATCAACCGTTGGATCACCCATACAGAGCCATGTCCATGCGAATGAACCCCTTGAATGGATTTTCGTCAAAATTGGGGGTCTAAAAACCTTTAAAAGTCCGAAAAAATTGTTTTCGGCCTCGCCACAACCGAAACGGCGTTCACTACAAACCTTTTCACACCCAACTCTATAAGATAAACGCATAAAAATCGATTTTCCCGACCCATCGATTTTCGGTGAAAAAATTTTTTTTTTTCGTAAAAAAAAAATTTTTTTTCTACTAGAAACGAGACCTCAGTTACCAGAGACATATACAAGGGTATCTGTATGTAAATCAACCGTTAGATCACACATACAGAGCCATATCCATGTGAATGAACCAATAGATTCGATTTTCGTCAAAATTGCGGGTCTAAAAACCTTTAAAAGTCCGAAAAACTTTCTTCCGGCTTGGCTACAAACGAAACGACGTTCACTACAAACCTTTTCACGCCCAACTCCTGAAGATTAACGCATAAGAATCGATTCTTATGACCCATCGATTTTCGGCGAAATTTTTTTTTTTTTCGTAAAAATAATTTTTTTTTTCATAAAAAAATCATTTTTTTTCTACCTCAAACGAAAACTCGGTTACCAAAGACATACACAAGGGTATCTGTATGTGAACCAACCGTTAGATCACACATACAGAGCCATATCCATGTGATTGTAAATCGACACCCATTGTTTATACCAAATGACCGTTTTTCTTTTTTTTTTAATACAAACCACTCATACATATTTTCACATTGTCTTGAGCAACAATGAAACATATTTTTCAATTACAAATCGTATGATTGATTATTATTATATATATATATATTTTTTCGTTCTTTGTAATGGACAAAATATTTCTTACAGCGATATATCAGCACATTACGAAGTTGTTGGATTATTACACGTCTCTTAACGCAGTTATGGAGGTTTTCGCAGACCGTGCGGGAAGCGCTACCGAGTTAGAACACCCGGCGTTTATAAAATAAATTTGCCGACGGTATTATTCATATTTTTGTACAAACGAAACGACAATTATCATCGCATCAAGCCTCGTTCTCAATTATCAAATTTATTAATAACTCTGATGCAAAAAAGAAACTCATCTCGCAGCTAATAACGAGGAAAAAATTATCCATAAATGTTTGATCGCGTATCGAGTGAACGATCTTCGTGACGACACTGTCGTCCGGCTCGTTCTCGAAACAATTTCATTCAGCATATAATAAATATATATTTTAAACAGCGCGCGTTTAATATTTCGGGAAGACTGCGGTTTCAGTGGCGCCCCCGTCCGGTGAACTTTTCTCAAAAGAATATCTCATAACAATCGAAGAAACAAGAATAAAAAATTTCGATATATCGATTAGTTTTCGAGATCTCGATTTTTTTTGTATTTTTTCACAATTTTTGTGACGTCGCCATCTTGTGATTCGTTTCGATGGATCTCGACGTGCTGAGCAAAAACGCGAGACAGAAAAAATTTCGATATATCGATCGGGATTCGAGACTATCGCGCTTTCTTATTCTTGTTTTTTTTTCAGCTTATTTCGAGATGTTCTATTAAAAAAAGGCTATCAGTTCGCGACCTCGAGGAAACCGTGCTCCTGCCAACATTCAATCTATATTACTCGATACTCGATGCCACCTACGATTTTTCTGTACAAAGAAAAAAAAAGAAAAAAAAAGAATCACGATATTAATTTCACATTGTAGAAAAAGAGAAAGTCTGTCCTCCTCTTTGCTCAAATCGCTCGATAAATTGCACTGTGCGAACCAAAATTCGTTCGATCAAAACGAAATTATTCGAGTTTTCATTTTTTTTCGGTTTTTCGACAAAAATTGTTTTTCTCCCGATTTTTTTTTCTTGACAATTTACGAATGTATGTAGCCGGGTGATGTGCTGTATGAAAATTTGTGTATGTTGAGATTTCGCGAATCCGACAGTTGATGGGAAAACGACGTGTCCATGAAATCGTCCTCGTCGGTTTCTTCGGTCTGGCCGTTGGACGGCGAAGCCATCGTAGCGGTCGTAATCGTGCCCTGATAATGCAGATATATCGGTGCTATTCTGTGCTCGCTGCGATCCAAAACGTAAGGATCGAATGGGAAAAACGTGTCGAGCCAAGTGGCGAAACGATTGCTCGTTTGCAAAACGGGCAGATTGCTTCGTGAATTGTGCTCGATGACTGTGTAACAGTAAGCCAACTGATACGAACGGGTTACCGTTGCGAAATGTTGCACAACCGCCGGCAAACAAACTCGCAATGGATTCAATCGACATGTCACGATTTTCGTCAGATTCAGACTCTGCAGAAATAACAAATCTGAAAAATTTTGAGAAACATGAAACAATTGATGAATTAATTTGGAATATTATTGTTGTTTTTAGGTATAACTATCATTTTTGAATGACATTTTTTAAAGGGGTAACGCTACTCTAGAGATGAAAAATAGAAAAATCTGTTTAAAAATAAATTGTTTTTTTGACACAGTCTAATCTTCACTGGATATACTTTGAAGATAGTTGACAATTTTTCAAAATATAATTTTCAACAAAATAGCGGCGTCACAGCTCAGCCCGAGGGACCTCCTTTTCGTTTTTAAAAAGAAGATTGAAAAAAATAATAATGAAAATAAAAAAACGATAACAAAGTAGACTACTAGAATTTTTTTTTTAAATATAATCGACAATAATACAAAAACGTACTTTTCTTCGTGTCAACGAGATCCTTGTGTCTGAAACCAATAACGTAGAACAAGGCTTGACAGACCGAGTAGAAAACCGTGTGAACCCTGACGTCACTGTTGGCACATTCGAGACTGTCCTGAGCGGCAATGTAGCTGTGAGTCCACGCTACCATTTCGGAAATTATCCTCGTCAACGTGCTGTAAAAAAAAAAAAAATAATAATAGTAAAAATTAAATAAAATAAATGAAAAAATTCAATTAAAAAAAAAAAAAAACGTTAATAAATAATAATTTATGAAAATGATCGATAATATTATTTTTCCATCGTATTTCTTAATTTCTCACCTGATCGGTACGAAAGTCGCACGAGCGAGAAGACTGGCGACGTAAGCGACCGCCGATTGTCGTAGAACCGGTGCGACGTTTGGATTCGAAACTTTTTGCCACAACCAATTGAGAAACGATTCGGCAACGTTTGGTTTGAAACTACACAGATAAAACATGACGAATTGCACATGATGACTCGCCCACGTTGGCAATATCGTCGTCTCGAAGACTCTGAGCAAATCGAGATACAGAATCTTCAGCGTTTCAACGTCGAGCGAGTCGCGTGGATGGCAAACGTTGTAAACGTACGACAAAAATTTTTCCATGCAAACGTCGAGCGTGTGGGCCAACGGATGTTGCTCGTTTTTCGTGATTTCCGGTTCCGTCGTTGCAATCTCATCGTCTCTGTCGGTTATCGAATCTATCTTGAATATTTCGCCACCGTTGCTATCGTCGTCTTTGTCCATTTCGTCGTTGCCGTAATTTTCGATGTCCGAACGCGGTGCGTTCACGTCGAGAACGATCAATCTATCGTTGACGAATAAATATATTTCACATTATTGTACAAATTATTCGAGTTTAAATTCCTTCTCTCGATTCCTTCGAGTTTAAATTCCTTCCTCATAAAGGAATCTGCGTTTACTATCTTAAATTCAGAGAAAGCAAATTGCAAGTTCCAACTTGCAGCTTTTTGTTTTGTTTACATAGGATAAGTCTGAATGTAATTTTTAATATTTTTTTTTACCTGTTTATTATCAAGGACAAAATGTCCGTTCGTAATTGGGGCGCGTATTCCATTATTTGAAGCAACGCGTGTAGATAAATCTCGTGGGCGTGTGTGCTACTCTTGTGATAGGGATATCTCGTCGACAGCGATTGCAGAAGAAGCTGGCTGGACCTGCGACATGGTTGTTATCGTAAATGAACGAATCGATATAATATACAGTGATTATAAATCAACGTGACACTCACATCGGTACAATTTTGAGAAATTTGTGGATAACATCGTGAACGTGACACAATCTCAGAGAATCTTCTTCCCTGGGTTTTCCATCTTCCCACTCTGTCGCTTCGTCCGATGCTACGATAAAAACACACATTTGTTTATTTTTATTCTCATTCGATCGATTGCAATTTGGTCGTCGAACGATACAAAATGAATTTTCAATTAATTCTAGCAATGTGAAAAAAAAGTCGAATGAAATTTTCTAAGACCGACTCACATGGTCTGAACTGGCCGACCAGTTTGTCCATGACAAATTTGCAGTGATAAATGTGAACGCAAACGAGATCTCCCAAAAGTCCTTTGTAGGCGGTCGTAGCCTCTTCCGACCGGCTGGTCCAATTTATGTTCAGAAGCACTTCGACGAAGAGCTTGTGAGCAGGTCCTAGCAGCGATATGCATTGTCGCACTTCCCCGATCAATTCTATCAACTCGTTGTCCTGAGTGGAACATAAAAAAAATTATTTAAAAAATATGATTTTACCTAATCGCTCTGCTAAGCTAATTGCGACAACCTACTTTTATTTTTGCGTCTCTCAGTATGCAGATGAGATCTTGGTAGACCTTGCGATCGCAACCGCTTTCAAAATTCACAAGAATCGACTTGAGATTCTTGGGAAGTTTGAAATTCACGGCCTTCTGTTGTCCCACTAGTTTGGCCCTTACTCCGGGACCTTTTAGGATCGACGCGACGCTGCTCGAGCGCGATGATATCACAGACATCTGGGATAATTACAAACGGTTATTCACTGATTTTTACAAAAATCTTTAACTTCAGTTCGATTTGGAAAGTCGAGCGAAAGTTTTGCAGCTGGATTTATCGCAGGCAGATGATAAGCCGAGAAGAAGAAGTGGTTGAGATAGCGTAGGTAACAGCACCTCAATAATCATACATATGGAATGTCCCAGTGGGTGACCGATCATCATAGTTACAGATTGTAAGAAAATCCAATTAACCTCGCTAAAAATATCTGCTCTCAACCAACGTCTACTGTTTCACCGTTAGAAAACGTTTGTACAGCTCACTTGGAAAATAACGCCAACGTTTTGACTTTTCAAATAAAAAAAAAAAAAAAAGTATTAAGCGGTCATTGACTGGTACGTAGGCTCGAAATCCATGACCGACCATACATAACGAGGTTATGAACGCAAAGAAAAAAAATACAGGAAGAGTCGATAAAGACTTTTGTAACAAAAAATAGATAATCCAAAAGTTTTCAAAAGAAAGCTCACGTGAATGGAAAACACGAGTAGCAATCAAATATTCAAAATAAAT
The DNA here is from genome assembly GCA_963662125.1 of Diplazon laetatorius. Classification (NCBI taxonomy): domain Eukaryota; kingdom Metazoa; phylum Arthropoda; class Insecta; order Hymenoptera; family Ichneumonidae; genus Diplazon; species Diplazon laetatorius. The sequence goes on along the minus strand of OY759165.1, from coordinate 3,070,677 downwards.
TATCCTCGTTTCGGCATGCGGCTTATCGAGTCGTGCGAAAGTGAGGTTACGACAGTCGGTCCCGAAGCTACGGAGAAAAAAAAAACAAAAGAAAAAGACTTACCTCGCTACGTCGAAAATGTTGCTGTTGATTGAATAACTTTGATGCACTTTATTGTCCGAATGAAAAAAAAAAAAAAATAAATAACTTTGACACACGCGAATCGTTGTTAAAATCAACGACGCGATTGCGGATCACATGTGGCTTTTTAAAGGGTCAACATATGAGTTGCAGCGAGGTGTGCAATCCGTCGTACACAGACGGCCGTGTGGTCGGTACGCCACCTACGATCGAAACACGCGATACGTCGGATCCCATGGCCGCTCGGTCGGTAAGTGATCGACGGTTTGTATGATAAGTGTGTGATAATTATCCGACGTGTGATAATTATCCAAATGTATGGATTGCATGAGGTACATGCGGTCATGCAGATAACTTTTTTGGTATTTGGTTATTTGTTCATGCGACTAACATCAAAATATTTTAATATGGATTACCATTGATTCATAAAATTATTTATTTATTTATTTTTTTTTTCATATTTAGAAACGAATTTGCAGAATCGGAGATGAATCGGATGGATTGTTTTTCCGAAATTATTGTGAGAGCCAATTCACAGAGACGCAGTGTTTTCGAATGGGTAAGCTGAGAATGCGCGCATGCGCGTAGTTTCAGCGCGGGATTTCTAATTAGCATATTCGGGAGCGGGTAAGTCACACGTTTGAATCTCCAACGAATCTCGTGCGCGTCAATGACGCGACGCTTCGACTGCAGAGGGCTTAAGATGGACGTGCGCCGAAACAATTTGTGATGAGTCAAACTTCGAGGAATCAAACTGGTACAAGGCAGACTGGTGAAAGTCAAAGTACCAACATCCCTGTCCGATAAATCACGATGATCGGTGAGCATAACGGATTAAACAAATAGAAACGTAAATCGGAGCGTTATCACAGTTTCACCTAACCTCCGATCGTACGTTCACGGTGAAGGTTAGTAACGTCGTGTGTATTACACGTGCGTTATGCGACCGGGAAGGGTGTGCCAGCGGACTGAAGGAACGCGCGAGGAGCATGGAAACGACATCAAGACGACGAGGGTTATGCTCAGAGAGTTTGAGATAAAAATTTACCGCAGTCGCGGAGACTTTACAACGGCCGTAAATAGGATCGGTTCGCCGAGGCGACGCTGTGTGGCGCGAGGGTACATGTTATACACGCATATACGCTAGGGTGGTCCTTAATAGGGGTGTTGATGAATTTCGACAAGTGCATCTCCCAGATAGATTCAAAATAAATAAATAAAAATATGTGCCAAACCCCAGCACTGTAGTCCAATGAGAAGACGTGGCTGTAGGCTCGTTTTGTTTCCCATTTGAATGACTAAGCACGCAAAAAATTCTTCATTCACATAAATCTATTGTTAATGGGTATAATTACTCGTACGATTTTTTTACAAGACCTCACCTGTATATTATGGATAACGACGAATCGATGAACGATGATAACAACTGATAAAGGATTTCAACACAAATTCAAATGTATTTGTGTTTATGTCTTGTAAAAAAATGTACGAGTAGTTGTACCCATTGACGATAGATTTATGTGAATGAAGAATTTTTTGCGTGCTTAGGGACAACTTGAAAAAATAATCACTGAATCAGTCTGAAAATCCCATGTTATTCAAATGGGAAACAAAACGAGCTTACAGCCACGTCTTCTCATTGGACTACAGTTCTGGGGTTTCGTACATATTTTTATCAATTTATTTTGAACCTATCTCGGGGTGGACTTATCGAAATTCGTCAACACCCCGATTAAGGTCCACCCTGATATATATGTATACACGCACAGGGACGGGGTGGGACGAGGAGGAAGCAGAAGAGAAGAGGACGAAGGCTGCGCGTCTGCTCGTAGCTTCTGTGCGATAAAATCAAGCGAGAGGGGTTACCCGTTCGCGAATCTAAACGAGCGAGTACTCGCGAGTGGACCGAGACGAGACGAAGGAGCGAACGATAGTCGGATAGAGAGAAACCGGAAGATCGAGGAAGACAACGGATACTGATATCTTTCTATCTCTCTCTCTTTCTCCTTCTTTATTTCTCTCTTTGCATCTCTCTCCCTCTCTCTCTCGTTCTCATTCTCTTTCACGATGGAATATATGCTTATAATAAAAATGAAAGAAACGATGAACGAAGAAAACGTAAACCTCGCGCGAGAGCTAGACAAGATGGAGTCTCTCCGTACGGGCTTGGAGGGTCGTTACGAGTGCACCGTCGGGGTCTTTGCTTTTCTCCGAGGATCTAAGCAATATCTCGAATGTTTCTCGAAACACAGCGATTGGAAGCTCGATCGCTGTGCTTCGACGACAACCCAGAGACGATGGGACAAGTGAAGAAGAAGAAGAAGAAGAAGAAGAGGAAGAAGAAGGAGAAGAAAAAAAAATGTATAAAGATTTGTACTTTATGGCGGATGAATGTTGCCGATAAAATTTGTTACTTGATTCGTCGTTGATTTTCTTTTTTATCTTCATTTTTCTACGAAGCTGGTGTGTATTCGATTATTGCATTCGGTTGAAATACGACTTTGTGGAAACGCTTTGGGCAGAGCATTTTTGTGAAACTTTGTGAAATTGCAAAAAAATAATTTATGAGAGTGAAATCGAATTCGGTTATTCGGTTACATGTTTATTTGAAGACTTATAAGAACAATTAAATTTTAACTTCGAAGCGTAAAACATGATGGGACCCAAATTTTTCTTAATTAAACGAAGCTCAAAAAAGTCGTAAGAACTGAAAATATGTCGAATGTTACATATAAATATATATATATCTTGAGAAAGATAACGTTGGAATAAATGGATTTGAAAATGATGATGTTTCAATGAAAATATTGAGTCCTACGTCGAGTCAACCGAATGTCAACATTCACGAATGTTCCCAGATCATTCGTACGAATTTTGACGTCGATCATGACAAACGATGTGACACTTTCATTACTTTCACAAATTGCGGATCGATTGACAGAAACGTTATTGCACAAGCGAATTCAACCGCCCCCCTCCTACTCCTCCCTCAAACGCAATTTCCTAATGTTCGGAGGTGTAACCGGAGCAATACGACACGCCAATGTCGTTGTATCTGTTTTTTTTATTTATCTTCTTTTTTCGCATTGTACCCAAGAACAAAAGTTCTTCGTTCATAAATCACCGACGAATTTACAAAAAAACAAAAAAAAACAAAAAAAAAAAAACCTCCCCTCACCCCCCGGGAAGCCGAGTAATGTCTTGCAAATGGGTACGAACCAGATCGCGGTGAATCTGCCAACTCGCGGCTGGTTTTTCATTGATCAAAAATTCGGAAATACCGAGAAAATTTTCGACTAAATGGGTGGAAACCCATTCGACGCCGTTCGATCGTGTGGCCCCCATCCCACATCCCACCCCCATGTGTCTCGACAATGTCGATATTCGTGCACGTAAATGTAAAGCAGATTCCATAAATAAACCGAGATGAGATCCGGCGAAAGAGGGATGAGAAAAAATTGAAAGAAAAAGAAAAAGAACAAAAAAAAAGAGAAAAACAAAAAAACGCAAAGAAAAAAACCAGAAATAAGAAGGCACGAAGAAAATTCTTTCACGAAGAAAAAAAAATTAAGGACCAAAAAATAAAATAAAAAGAAAGTGTGAGAGGTACAAAGTACGAAGCAAAGGGTTGAATGTGTTGTAGAGAAAGGCAACGACGAAAATTTTTAACTTATGGGGGACATATCGAGCCAGAAAGCAAAGAAAGGGGTGCTTGGGGGGGGCGGGGGGGTTGCAACGTTCGGGGGGTGGTTTACTCGCGCGGGCTCCGGATAACCGATATCGTTGCTAGTCGTCGTGGAGGGGCGGTAGGGGGGGGATGAAGTCAAAGCCGTGTCGGGGAATGGGTAAATGCAGAACGAGGGAGGTTTCCCTGTCTGCTTGGCCAAGTGCCACGCGGGTAAATACACCAGCGAAGCACGTCAAAGCTATCTCGCACGAATGTGGGAGGGAAGGGGAAAAGTGGAAAAGCGAGGAAGTAGCGATAGCAGAAGCCTGGAGGGAAGGGAGAGAGGGAATGGGTGGGGGTTAGCAGAGGGGGTAGGAGTGAGAAACGAAAGTGGAAAAGGGAATTTACGATGTGGAGCGTAAGCTGTGGACCTTTCCTCTCACGCGTGGCAAACTCGTATACATTCACAGAGCGAGTAATACCCATTATTATATCTCGAATCTTGCGGAGCACTCGAGGATAAAACTCACACACAGACACATGCCCATAGACGGAAACACACGTGCACGGGGATCTCGCGCTTGGACGATATCTTTTATCGCGATCGGTGTAATCTCAGGACAGTCGCGGTATAATGCACGACGGAAAGGGTCATAAGCAACGGCGAGACAGCCGAGACAGACCGACGCCTCTCGATGCGATACATAAAAGAATTTCGGTACTTCAGGTCCAATCAGATTACCCCGTACGTATATATATTGAATGGATTTATTTATTCTGTTTTTTTTTTCTCGCTTCGAATGCTTTATTGTGCATTAAGGGTAAGGTTTTAACATGTTTTTCGTTGCATTTTTTTTATTTTTTCAACTGAATGCATGATATCTCAAGAATATTGTGTCGAAATTTCAAGTCGATTGGAGCAAAATTGACGACGTTATGAGTGTTTGGGTGTCCGTTGTGAAAGGAAAAAATTATCAGAGAACGTTAGGGGGGGGGGGGGATTCGATTATAATTTACCTAAATTTTCATGGTTTTTCATTTTCAGATAATTTCCGGCCGAGTTATAGTGAACACCGCAAATTGTTTGTTTTTTCCCAAGACGTTCTGGGGGAAGATCTGTTACCGGCTTATGCTTCAATATTTTTGCATGATAGAATTACACAACATTGTCAAAAGTATGCTCAATAATGTACAAAAGGTTCGAATAAAACTGCTCAATCTATATTTGCGAAAAAAATCGCAAAAAAAGTTTTTTTTTTACGCTGAAACCCCTCGCTTAACGAAAAAAATCGATAATCTGTTGGTTCACAAAATGATTAACCAAATCGATTGAATACTGCGAAACAATTTCAACGCTCACATCGAATAAAGTTCAACCGATTCATGATTTATTTTTATTTTTATTGTTTTTTTTATTTTTTTATTTTTTATGTTTCTCGAGTTTACGATAGCTTTGGTTTCGCGAGTCGAATGAATGAAATGATTCGGCTGGATGAGCACATAACCAACATCGGTTTCTCGTTCTCGTGGGGAAGGGTTCATCCATTTCGTCATGCGAATAACACGAACGACGATGCAAGGTGCACTCTGATCCATCTTGAATATTCCGTATATACACGCGTATAGCCGGATAACGTTATACTGTATTCCGTTGGAGACGATGTTCCACGTATGTATATACGTGGACACACTCGTAATCCAAGTGGGAGACACACCGTATAGTGGCGACTTTGCGCTTCAGTCGGGCGAGCTTGAAAAAAAAAAAAAAAAATTTAATGCGAAACCCAGCGTCGCATCATATATTTTATATATGTATAGTCGATAACCCGTGTAAGGTACATGAATAACGGTGCCGTTGGGCATTTATCGACGATAACCAGAGGGAGCCTCGTGTACGTCCACTGGGATTCGTAGAAGAGTTCTCTCTCTCTCTCTCTCTCTTCTTCATCGTCTTCTTTCCTCATCCTTTCTCCTCTTTTCTTACCCTTCGACGTCTCTTCTCTCATTCTCCCACTCCCCCCTCGTCCCTCCTCCTTCTCTCCATCGCTTTGGCGCAACACGTCATACACCTTATTTTTCCTTTGGTCGAGTCTTTTCTGCATCGAGACCCCCAACATCTGATGCCCTTCCCAGATGCATACGGTTTATGGATTTACTCAGTGAATTCGACGTTGGAACGTAACATTGCACACCTTACACCATGGAAACGTTTTTCGGAAACCCTTTTCGTTTTTTTTTATCATTTTCTTTTCCAGCAAATTCGCAAAGGCGCCATTTGGGGTAGGGCTGGAAATTCAGAACGAGCAAAGTTCAGAAGGGTCCAAATTTCGAACGCGCGATTTATCGAATGACATTGTAGCGAACGTTACGAATATTCCAGACGAGTAACAGTCGTCGAGAGGTTTACAACATTTCCCTGACTTTCGAGCTTTTCCACGCGTAAATTATCAAAGTTGGATACGTGTCATCTATGACTTTTTTATAGAAAATTCAATTTTCTACAACATTGTTTATGTGAACTTTTGGTCTATGTAGCGTTGTTTATTCAGCGTTTGGACGGAAAGATAAAAATGCATTTATTTTCTTCGACTGTTATTAGAAACATTTCTATGATTTTTATTGTGTTGCTTACCTATGAGCTGTAAATCTGAAGTTTTTACGGATCTAGAAAAATGGTGGATAGATCGTCTCGGGTTGGGCTCGAAACTCGGAACGAGCAGCGTTCATTTCATTGAGCCATCATAATCGCGTTCGAGTTACTTGTTGCACGTCGTCGTAGGTTAATGCATCTCGTCGGAAAGGCGGCTACTCCGTGTGCGGAGCCGATGGTTTTAATGCGGGAGCGCCAGTCGTCGAGGAAAGTTGTCGAGGGTTTGCCGGTGACTCATGAAACATTGAACGCTTCTTGATCGTGCTCAAAGAAGTTGGTGAAAGAAGCGTTCCCGCGAGCTCCGTCTTTCTTAACGTTACATTCGATCCGCGATAAATGGTAAAAAGCGTGTGCGAGTGAGCGAGTAAGCGACGAACAAAGTAGTCGGGATCTCTGAACCGGGCGCACACGCGTTTAATAATTATTCTATGCACACTTCTTCCCCATCGTCTTCGCTTCGTTTTTTTTTTGTCGAAGAAATCATTTCCCGTGCGCGGTGGACAATTCACGGAAATTAGTGCCAAGATCCCTTCGATCGTGATGAGTTCGTGATCTGCGTTGTATTAATCTATTCGATTAATTCTGATTATCCCGACTGGATTATCTTTGTTTTCTTCCAATTGGGTAATCATAGATTCTCGCTGGCCACGAGCGTCGCGCCGCCAAGCGGCAGCTACCGGTTGTAAGAACGAGGCGGGGAAAAAAAAAATAATCAACGCTCCATCATCGAGCTATCCATAAGATCCCACCACGTTTCTATGTAAGTCTGAATTCGTTGATTGAGCGAAGATCGACTACCGGGTACTACGCGGGAGGTCTCCCTCATCCCCGTGATTGCGAAAGCCCCCCCATATCTTCGTCGGAAACCCCTGAAGAACCAGATTATGACGGAATTACCTTAAGCGGATCGTCTCTCGTTTCCTCACTTGTCTCTTTCTCACTTGATTATGAGAAAGCCAAAGGTTTTTTTTCTTCAAACAATTGAACAATGCTTTCTTATGGAAGAACTCCGTGGACCAAATCGGATTGAAACGATGCAAATTTCAAGTTTCGATCTGTCAAAACGTCGAGAAAACACATTTGGAGAAAATGTCCGGATATATGTATGTGTGTCTGTGTGTAATGGCCTCCGAAAATTCAAACGTGTATGACTCGAAAACGATTTTAGCTACAGCCCCCAAATTTTGCAGACATGTGCAGTTCCATAATCCCTTCTCTGTCTGCGATTTTCGCGATGATTGAAGCTGCGACTCGGACTTTATGTCGTTTTCAAATTCCCAAAAAAAGGGCGTTATCACTCTGGCGTTCGCAAATTTTGAGATACTCGTCTAAACAGTTCTTGACAAAGAGATATGTACCCAAGGTTGGTTTGTATTGCATTACGGCAAAATCAATCAATAAGTTTTGATTTTATGATATTTTGAATTTTTCCAAAAATCAAAGTTGTCGCTAAAACTTTCGTTAACTCTGACCGATCGAGCTTCAACTTTACAAAAGTACAGAACATCATTCATCCGTGATGTATATCAAATTTGTCGGAGATCGGTTGAATGATTCGACAGGATTGACAGGAATTCAAGGTTTTCGATTATAAGCCTCCGCCGATTAAAAAAGCTGCAAGTTGAAACTCGCAATTTGCGTCCTCCGAATTGTGGGTAGTGAACGAAGATTCTTTTATGAGGAAGCCAACGCGATAATTCTTGCTCACAGCGCCCTCATTCTTCCTTCCTCATGAAAGAATCTTCGTTCACTACTTACAATTCGAAGGAAGCAAATTGCAAGTTTCAACTTGTTTCGTTTGTTAGGTTACGCGACCTGTCGCGGTACCCTCTCTCGGTTACATCCGTGTGTCGGTTCACGGTCGCGTGTACAGCTGGACCCGCATATGACCATTAACATGGGGTTCCCGGTACCGGGGTCGTACCCCGATAGCTCCGTCCCGTTCTTCCGTGCTGGTAACGCCGAGGCTCGACCCGAGCCCGTGGAGCCGGTGTGCCCCACCGACGTGTACGTGATCCCACCGGCGGCGTTCTGTCCCCCCTTCCTCCCTCCCCCCTCCCCCCCCCGCGGTATATACACTACATACACAGTACAGATTTCTCGATTCAACTGGTCGTCCACGTTCGCCGCGGGGCTAACTCTTTCCGATTCCCTCACGCACTGAGCGGAGCCCGCTCACGTGCGCTCTCGAGCTTATATACCCGTGAACGATATTGTCGAAGAGCCGCGCGTGCTGTCGACATCGGCCAACGAAATTTTCCAAAGCGTTCGAATTCTCAAACGTTCCATTGTCATATCCCGCGTGTTCGAGTGCGCGTGCGTGGGGGAGGTTTTTTTATCGTTTTGTATTGTTTTTTCGTTCTTTACTTGTTTCGTGACGAAATTTTGTGTTGGTGACGAACTTTTGTGTTTTTGAGTCTTCGTCGGACGATTTGTCGATTGGAAATTGTATTTTTTCTTTTTTTTTTTTCAAATTAATTTGAAATTTTATTCGTACTCATGGATTATCCATTGGTGAACGAATCGACGGGTGGTTGTCGGCGAAGGTGAATCTTCGAGTGTCCTGAACGAGAGACAACGCGAAGCGCAGAGGAGAATCGTGAAATTTCGAGTTTGAATTTTATTTTAGAATTATTTGTTATTATTATTATTATTTTTTTTATTTCGTTGATTTTGCGGAGTTGGGAAAAGGGTTTTTCGTGGGTGACGATGAGGACGACAATGATTTTGATTTTGTGCTTGTGTTGGCGGGTTATCGACGGGAGACCACAGCAAACCAGACCAGGCGAGTATTTCGAAGTGCAAGAACGTTTTTAGTTGGTAGTTTTTTTCCCCAAATTTTATTTAATTTTTACTTTCTCATGGAGGAAGCTATGTGACGGTTGGACATCTTTTTTATTGAAATTCTGAACATGTTCAAACATGTTCAAAAAGTTGTAAACATTCTACGATACGTTATAAAATTTCAGGTAACGATAATATTAAATTTCAGGAATATTAGTTGAAAAATTCATGATATGTAATTGTCCATCGCGTTCGAATGTTGAGAAACACTTCCTTTTTTTACGTAATGTCGAGTAACTTTTCGAGACGTAAACATACGTTTCATCGAAGACAAAATACGAGAAAATGGCAGAAATGAAAAATGAAAACCAAGCTTTGAAACTTAAAATTCGCTTTCTCCGAATCATGCGCAGTGAACAAAGATTCCTCAATGAGGAAGCCGAAGATTTGAAAAAAAAAAAAAACAATGAAAATGCTTTTTCGTAGAAGAATCTTCGCTACGTAGGATTCGGTGGAAGCAAATTGCAATTTTTTTAAAAATTGTTTTTTTCTCGCGGTTCGAGATGGATGGAGTCTTTTGAGTTACAGTGAGGTAGACACGACGAAAGTGTGACGGAAAAGTAACTCCGGGGTGGCGAGTTGTAGCGCGTGGAAAACGGTAAAAGCCCAATCGAATTACGTGCTTTTTTTTCTTTTTCCTTTTCTTTTTTTTTTTTTTTTGCGGTGGAAACGTTGAGGGGCCAGAGCGAACGAATGAAGTGGCAGAGTGAGATACAGACGCACGGAGAACGAAAGAGTCGCTTGTTCGTGTCGGTGATGACGGTTCGGCACGATGGTCGGTGGGGGTTTATACCGCGTCGGGCGTCTGTGCCGGTAGGAAACTGAAAGGGCCAATTCCGCGGTACATCTAATTTAGCACTTCTTTTCAAACGCTTTTTGCATAACACTGCGGAGCATCGGACTCTACGCTCAACCGTCTTTCTCGCAGCCGTGCGGATTTTTTTTTCTTTTTTTTTTTTTTTTCGTCTCAATTATTTTGCCATTTTTATTTCTCTCGACTGTCTTCGGGTCGCGAGTAAATTTGCCGCGACGCCCCGGTCGTATTCGGGTTCAATGGAATTGTCTGTCGGGCGAATGGAATTGTCTTTGAATCGTGTTTCGTGCAACAATTGTCATTGATTATTGCGAAATGAAAATTAAAAAATTGAAGAGCGCAATTGTTTTTTGCTTCCTCGTAGAGGAAGTTTTGTTTTCGTGGAAATTTTTTTTTTAGTTGAGATAATGAAAACGTGTTCAGAATGTCCCGAAATATCTAAAAATCACATTTAGGATAAAATTCGAAAACTGTTTGGTTTCCATCATCATGCACCCTCCTAGAAGAAGCTTTGTGACACGGTTTAACGTATTTAAAAAATCCATTGATTTTCTCATCGTTTTAACCAAAGAATAATTTTCGAAACGATGTATAATGAATTAATCGCGGAAAAGATTGATTTAAAAAAAAAAAAATAAGTAAATAAATAAAAAACAATCACCTCAATTCGATCGTCTTAAACTGCACCGCTGCAATCTATCGAATTCCCGGTATCGGTGGTTCAATTCGACGTTACCTAATAATCGTCTTTAGCCGCGTTCATCGGTCTCTCTTTCTCTCTCTGTCTCCCTCTCTCTCTCTCTCTCTCTCTCTCTCTCTCTCTCTCCCACTCTATCTCACTGTCGCTGATAGGACTCACGTAGAACGTGAACGAGACAGAGCTTGAGATCGCGGTGCAGCATCAGAACCAGGTGCATTGCAATGCGACACGCGTACGACACGTACGGGCAGTCACGCGTCTACGCGTTTCGACTATCGATCACGTTGCGCACGACAATCTTCCGCACTCGGAACTGCTTCTCTTCCGATTGGCTTTTCTTTTTTCGTTTTTTTGTATTTTTTTTTTTTTTTTTCGCCAATTCATTTATCCATTTCATTTGCTCTCGGTGTCGATACCGAACCGAATGAGAAAAAAAACGAAAAAAAAAAAAAAAAACAAAATCGTTGCTCGTTGATTTGCAAAAAGTAAGATAAGAATAAATAATAAAAATGTATTGATGAAAATTAATACATTTCAAATAATAATAATAATAATAATAATAATAATAATAATAATAATAATAGTAGTAATAATAGCAACAACAATAATAATTTGAAGTAAAAAATGGATTATATCGAAAAGAGTTGATTCCTACGCAGTGTTAAATCCATCAATGAATGCGACTTGGGATAAAGTGAAAAAAAAAAAGGTAGCGCCAGGTGTTTCTCGAATAAGGTGCGGGTATATAGCTTTACGGCGACGAACGGGCTGCATCCCGACCGCGCCACACTCTCGTCGTTTATTGTTGCATAAGATGCAGAACCTGTTCCGGTACTCCATTCATCTCAAGATCGTGAGGCCTTTCGCGCCACGACCTGGCCCAGACCCTGGTCCGCGCGACAGCCCCGCACAAGCCTCGCGCTCCATTGTCCTTCGAAAAGTCGTTGGTCCGGTCACGGCCACGACGCTTTCACACCCGTTTTTCGCACGTTCCACAATCCCCGGTATTATCATTATCGTCCACGATAATTTTTCTTCTTGGGATTTCACCTGTGTAAAATAAAATAAAATGAACATTTCATCGTTATGGTAATTTCAAAAAAATTATAAATTTCATAAGCACGGGTCCGTATTGAGATAGGTTTGGGTGACTTCGCGAACGAATTTTATGAAAATCATTTGGAACCTATGTGGGGGGTAAAAAAAATTTTAATTAAAAAATAACCCTTGCCAAGGACCACACTCCGATATACACATGTATACATATATTTATATACATATATTTATTTATATATGTACACATGCTCATGCAGTTTCGAGGAATCGGTCGAGAGAAATTTTATTAATGGAATTACAGCATTGAAAAAAAAAAAGCTCCGAGGGCTTCGAGATAGTCGATCATGTTGGGAGCTAAATATAACTCGGCAATCGCTTGGGGGTCGTGGTCGTCGGGGTCCTGTTCGACGTCCCGCGGCTTTGCCAGGTGTGTCCCGGGTCCAGGAAACACCCACGTGTCCCCTGGCACATAAAATGTCTCACGTAACACGTAACGTTCCGATAAGATATATACGGGGTGTCCCATTTGAAACATTACGGTGAAATAACTCGTCAGGAAAAGGGTTGACGACGAAATGGGTCTGATGAAAGTTTTCGGAATCGAAGGGGAAAACATAGTTCTGATAAAATTTATGCTCTCACAGCTTATGTTTTTACGCTACGAGCATAATGAAATTTTTTCAAAATCGGAACAATACTTTTGAACCACCCGAAGTTGTTCCTCTTTTTTAGACGAATTCATCGATACCCTATGTCAAGGATTTCTCATCGATTTTTTCATGAAAAATCGAACCCTACAACTTTTATCTGAACCATTTCGTTGTCACCCCTTTTCCTGACGAGTTATTCGACCGTACTGCTTCAAATGGGACACCCTGTGTATATGTACAACGAAGAAAAAAGTATTATCGAGGGTGTTGCGAATGATCGAAGCTCCGGCGCAAAACTCTTCTACATTTCTCATATTATCATTATTTTTATTATTATTATTATTTATATTTTTTCGTTTTTTTTTGTCTTTTTTTATTATCTTGAAATTTTTTTTTTCATTCCACGTCATCGCGCGTGTACTTTCGCTCCGGTCCCGCGGACTCTTCCTCGTCGACTCTTCCGGTGAGATTTTCATCCTCCGGTGATTTATTATTCCGCGGAAGGAGTAAAGAGAGACGGAGAGATCGAGAGAGAGAGAGAGGATGAAATAAAAAAAATGAAGATCGAGTCGCCCGTTGAATAAGACGAATGATTCACTGAATACCATATAAATGCAGTTTGGAAGAAATGGGAGAGGAATAAGAAAAGAAGAAAAAAAAAACTGTTCGCTCGCTACTAATTGAATGGTGTGTCTGTGTCGTACGTCACAGATGAGAACGGAGAACGGATCCAGCTTCCGTAAAAATGAGAAAAAAAAAAAAATTGTTCGAACCAATCGGACGTGAATTATTCGCGATTGGCTGATTATTTCAACGGAGGGGGAGGGGGAGGGTGATAAACATACACAAGGACCTTGAAATCAGCATTGTCACAGAGGAAGTGAGCCGGTTCAGCGAAAAATATTCAAATGTAGAGACACAAGCCGAAGGATTTAAACACCCGATTCTGGCCACCGAACTGCCCACAACAAGAAAACCAGCAACATCCTAGAAATTAGCATCAATGGATGCCAACTAGCTACAACCGAAATCACATACGACCAACAAAATAGCCGAATGATATAGAAACAACAAATGGCAATTGAAATAAATTAAAAAAAAAAAACTTTCGAAAAGTTACATTAAAAAATATATATATATTATTTATCATCAGATGTGGTTCATTTTGGTGATTCCAATTGTTACTGAGAAATCTGTTTAACGATCCCCCCCTCACTGCCCCCTCCCTGCCTCCACAATCGTCTCTCACAAGGTCCGGAATACTTCGCGTGTAACATGTCGAAAACCCGCAGAGTCGATCGGGCAAATCGGTCTTCGGTTTCTCGGTAATTAAAACACGTAACCCGACCATTCAAAGAAAATGTGGGCGACTCCCGCGGCTTTTTACGGTTTTTGCAAATTTATCGATCGTTCACGATCACGCGATTACAAAGTTGAATGTTTATTTATTTTTTTTTTTTTTCAATGTTGCTTTAAGAGAGATATGTTTGTGTGTGTGTGTGTGTGTGTGTGTGGTGAATGTCGCGGATTTATCGCCGCGTTCTCTGTGATTTATCAAACGTAGTTTGCCGCCGCGAGTGCGAGGGAGACAGCTTTATCGACCCTCGCTGTGGGACGAGTGAGAAGGAACGAAAAATTTAACACGTCGTTTCAATCCGATCTTCCAAAAAGAGAGAGGGGGGTTTCTGGACGATTCAGCCAGGAGTCAAAATTTCCACCGTTAGCCGTTTGAATAAAAATTATATTGCGATGTCTTGTTTCTTGAAGGGTGCAGACTCTTCAGGGTAGATGATATTCGGGTATTTTCAGCTGGATTAGCATTGCACGTGATTCTTCGAATCTCAATAACTTTGACAATTTTTGTGAATACGTTAATGATTTTTCGAGAAATTATTCTCGAAATTACCCAAGTAGAGACATTATATATTTTGTTTCAAATGGGACACACTGAATATCCCATCTCACTCAACCATCTTCGATGCTCTTTCTGTATTTTTCCCCACTCCGTACTTACATATTTAAATTAAAGATGGTTGAAGTTGTCTGTTTTTCGATTTACTATTTCGATTTTTCAATTTTTCGTGACGCTCATGTATACAGAAAGCGCATCGAAGATGTTTGAGTGAGAAGGGACGATATATATGGCTATTGGTTTCGACTCTCGTACATCCACGAGCATCCGCCACGTTGCAGTAGCGTTTAACTCGCTTCGATCCTCGAACGAGACTCGCGCGACGGATACTTAGGTAACAACGTCAAACTGGTGGGGGGGTGGGGAATGGGATCCGGGGGGCGATGGAACGTGTAGTTCGGGGATACTTAGGGCTTCTTGACTCGGGTTGTATATACGAGCGTGTAGATAATGATTGGCGCGATCGTACGACAATCACGTTACTCCATCGAAACTCGGCCAAATGGGATAACCTGCAGTAACGTTGATGGGATCTTCGCAGGATCTTGTTACGGCGGGCACGTGGGTTTAGACAGACAGGGTGGTTTTTTTTTTTAAATGCATTTTCGATTATCATCGTTGGTTTATTTTTTTTTGTTTCATGTTTTCAATCCTCATGCAAAAATGGTTCGGAATATTTGACATTTTCTATTTCAATGGAAATAAAGAACGAAAATATATCAATCTGTACTGAATTTCCGAATTATATTTGAATTTACACGAAGAAAGAAATAACATTTATGATAATTGGCGGTTTTCTTATTTCTTCCATATATTATATGAAAGAAAGATATTTTTGTTTCAGCGTTGACCAACTTGGGTAACAAACATTTTTTTGTTACCCAATTTGACAATCCGTAAATTCAACGACACGACAGAACTCCCCGAGCATCGACAATTCCGAGATGCATCATCGTCCCTGATCGTCGCCCATTTGCCTCGCAAACACTTCATCCCCCCCTAATTCCCCAAAGCCCCCTTTTCGAATTCTCAAGATCCCTCCGATTCTCCGCGTCACTCGGTGCTTCTGCCTAATTTCTCGAGAATGCGTTTTCCACCCCCTGCCCCCTTACCCCCCGCCCCGGCCCACTTTCCGCCAAATTCACGGAAGATCTGTATTTGCCGTGCAACCAATCCTTCGAGTATCAAGCTTCGAGCCGGTCAAAGGCAAAATCGGACAAACCATTCGAAACCACATTGAACGCCTTTGCCCTCCCCCGACCCCTCCCCCGCCCCACTCGCACACCAACCCCGTGGCAAACTCGAAAGCTCTTCGAGCTTCCACCTCGAGGAATAATATTTGGTTAATCTCGCGAGTATTTGTACAACCGTCGGGACCAACCACCGCAAAACTTCTTGCGTTTTCATAACCCCAACTCTCACTACTCACCCTCTGTTAATTTCTTTTTTTTTTTTTTTTTTTCACATATTTACTTTCATCCCCGCCGCCCTCTTTATTTTGCAATTTATTATTATTATTATTATTATTATTATTATTATTATTATTTTTTTTTTCATTTTTATTTCATCTCGCCATCATTTTGTCCCGAGGTTTTTCACCCGGTGAGCCAGTGTGTCGCGCTTCTGTGTATCTACCCCAGACGCGCGCGCGCGCGCGCGGTATAATTAATCGCTAATTGTATAACGTTAATTGCACCTACTGCCCGGCAAACTTTCTTTACCCGTTTAACTCGCTTCCTCCTTTTCCCACTTCTCTCGCGTCCTCATCCTCCATCTCCTCCTCTTTCTCCTATTCTCATTCCCCCGAGCCGAGAGACGTAACTTACCGAGCCGACGAGTTCTCTGTTCTTTCGTTGAACCGTTGTGCCGCGGCTATTTTCACTTGACGCACCGGCTGTGTGTACGCGTAACTACCGGCGAAGTAGCCAACCACTACAAGGTACATTCTCCCGTGCGCAGTGCAGCCAGGGGGGGGGGGGGTGAGGGGTTTTGTTCTCTCAAGGCTGTCTCGACGAGTGCACCTAGGATGCGGATACAAGTTACGAATGTTCCGTGGTCCGACGGTTCGAAATTTCAAAATTTTTTTATTCGAATTGAATTTTTTCGATACTCAAAATCCTATGAGCTGTGGGTACTGTGCCCGATCTTAACACTGACCGGTTGAAACGTGCATTTTCAGAAATTTTAGACCGTCGAAACATGGAAAATTCGAAACGCACCCCATGACTTGATTGATTCGATTGATTCGATTGATTCGATTAATTCAATTCAGTCGATTGTTCCGAGTGACTCAGCGCTTTCAATTGAATCGATCGATCGATCCATCCATCAATTTCAATTCCACGAATAATAAAATCCGTAACACAAAACACACAACTGAATTTTGTCACGCAGTTTCGATATCATTTCAAATAGGCAGAAAACACGATTTTATCTCGTTTTAACGGTAAAATCCTGATTTCGGATACTCAAAATCAGGATTTTATTTTTGAAATTTCATATAAAATATAAACGAATAATTATTTTTTATTTCCCCCAAAAATGTCGTTTATTAATAAATATATATATATATGTGTGTGTATGTATATATATTTATTTTTTTCTTATCAGGCTGTTGGTACGAGGGGAAGCGTTACCAAGAATCCCAGGTGGTAAACACGACGGAGCCGTGTTTGCGCTGTCGATGCAACGAGGGTTCGCTGCGATGTCGTCTCCGAGTGTGTCCGAGGCTGCCGAGTCCACCGCCTTCCGGTTGCACCACGAGATCCCCACGGGATAACGCATGCTGTGCCGAACTCGTCTGCGGGGATTCCCGTGAGTATGACGAAGGATCCGGACACCGGGCCGTGCTACACACGCACACGCACACACACACACACACATACGGCTTTCATCCTCGAACACACGCCCCCACGCCACTTCTCGAGCTTTGGCTCGGGGGGTCTCACACGAGGATTTATAACTCACGTACCGCCTGTCCATTAAATCTTTCCAGATGAGAGCAACGTGACCGCCCGGCGCGATTCTTCCAAGGACATCGGAAGTCACGATAATGGTATAAACGCACTCTCCACGTGATTTATCACACGGTCGTTGTGACGTCTCTTTTGAATGCTTATCTCTCGCCGTTGCTTCCTCGTACGGCTAGTTTTTGTTTTTTTTTAAACCTGCGTTTTCTTTTCTTTTTTTGTTTTTTTTTTTCATTTTTTTTGTTTCGAGATTCACTCGTTTTTTCGTTATCGATTGACATTTTTTGTGTTCTTTCTTCTTTTTCTGTTTTCTTTTTTTTTTTTTTTTCGAATTTTGAGTATATTTTTAGGACCGAATTTTGTCAACTTTTTTTTTCTTTGCTTAGCTCTCTGCTTTCTCTCATGGCATAATGGTGTTATGCGGTTAATTATTGTCATTATTATTTTTGTGTACAATCGTTTTTTGTATTCGGGTTTTTTTTTTTTGTGTTATTGGAAAAGAATCAAATGGGCGAATTGAATATTCGATGAAAATCAATGTAAGCTGAAAAAAATGGAGATTCGAATTCGATTTGAAAAAACGAATCTTATTCGAATTCTCCAGGGACGAACCAAATGGTATAGATGTCACAAATTTGTCGACCTTTCTTTTGAATTAAAAAAAAAAATAATAATAATAATATAATAATAAATAGTAATCATAATAAAACCATAAATAATAATAAGTTTTACTAACTTTTTCACACGCAAATGAAACAAAAATGAAATGTAAAAAAAAAAACCACCATCTGTCGACAAATTATCGAAATAATTTTCATGAGCGAAATCATCGGACGAAAATTTTGGAAAAAATATATAAATCGTCGTCGATAATACAATACATCCTGTGAGATATATATACATATATATATAATATATAATATCGTTGAAATATGTTGCGCATGTTTAATTTTCGTGTGAGGGAATTAATTCAAGGTAGAAACGCAGCGGACTTGCTAATTTCGCATCCGACTAATGGTCCGCGGCAGGCGGAGGGCCAACGGCAGCAGACATCCCTTCCCGCTTCTCCCGCCCTGCGTCGCCTCCCCCCCCCCAACCCCTTTAAAAACAGCTTCCCGTCGGCTCCTGTTCTCGGCCGCGTAATTAGTCGTACGCTCTCGCGTTCCACACGAATTTCCGGCTACGGAGGACCAAAGAGCAAGAGCAAGCGCAAGAACCCATCCCTTCCTCCCCGTCCCCCTTCCCCCGCCCGATCCCTCCGCCGTGGCTCGCTTCACCGTGTTTCTTCCTTCGGCAAACCATAATATCACGTTCGTGCTTTAGTTGGACTCACGCGATACGTGGAAAAGCCACAAACGACACGCCGTAAACTTGCTTCCGACGTTCCCAAAACCTCAGATTCCAATTTCAAAGCTATGTCGCGCAACCCCCCTCCCCCGCACTCATCGAGACGATATTGTGAAACTGGAAAAGAAAATTAAAAAAAAATAATAAAATCATTGGAAAAAAATAAATAAATGTTTGAATCACATTTTCTTTTAAATAAAAAAAAGGTGTAAGCTGCCCGTTGCAATTTGATGACTCCGAATCGTATATAGTGCAGCAAAGTCCTTCGGTGAGAGAAAGCATGTTAATTTTTTTTCCCCCCACATTTTGCCCTTACTTTGCCTCTCACGGATCAAAAAGTGAACTAGAATTCTATTTTTTCTCACCCCATCGAGTGGGGTGTCTTTTAACAGGTCTACTTAAATGCAATTTGAAATGTTCCGAGACCTTTTCATTTCAACCCTTCAGTCACGATGTACAGTCGCTCGAGTGAGAAACTGGGGAAAGTCTCTTATTACCGCGTCTCTTATTTCGAGGTCCGACCGTATTCGCTCTCGCAAAGTCGTCATCAGAGTGCCTCCCTCCTAATTTCCAAACTATCGATTCTAAAAATCCGGAAAAATTACAGAATATCGCTTTTGATTACCAAATTCAACCAAAATTATAACAAACACTGCAGCAAAAATAGTTTACGAATAATATTGAAAAAAAAAAAAAAAATTTTGAGGAGATTACGATGTTTCGTCAATGGCTACTGCGGAATAACTGAGGAACCTTATCATGCGCGTGGCCAAACACGCTGCTTGATTACTTTTCACGTTCATTTGCCAAAGGTTGTTTGCACGAGGGCGTGAGATACGGTCCGGGTTCGGCCATGATGGGATCCCGTAGATGCGAGTATTGCTACTGCATATCCGGAAACAGGAGATGCCTCAGACCCAGATGCCTACTTCCTTTGGCCGGATGCACTCCGGTGTACGCGCCCCACTCGTGCTGCCCCGTTGCTTACAACTGCACCGGTGAGTATCGTTTCGAATGAATAAACGAACGAGACCGCTTTTCCACGTTTCGCAAAATTACATTCGCGTGCACGAAAAAGCTTTTGAATTTTTTAACCAACCTTTTCGCGATCGCGTCGGCCTCGCTCCGTGTGTACTCCAATGTTTTTTTTTTCGGTCATTTGATTCCGCGTCTATCTGGCGAAAGAAGTGCATCTGGTGGATCGGAAACGGTGGAGCAAATATATACAGGGTGTCCCATTTGAAGCAGTACGGTCGAATAACTCGCCGGGAAAAGGGGTGACAACGAAATGGGTCGTGGGGACACCCTGTATATGTTAAGATGGCGGAATTGACTAACTTTTAATCCGAAAGCTTTCGTGCATGGATTTCAATTCTATGGAAATTACGTTGAATGTATATTCAAAAATGTAGTTGAGGATGATGATGATGATGATAGGGCAGTATCCTATCGGCCTTTTGAGGGGTCGTAGTTCCATCATGCCGAAAAATAATATCCGAAGTAGGAAAAAAAAGTTTGGACTCTTCATTATCAACCGTAATGAAATTTTTAATAATAATAATAATAATAATAATAATAATAATAATAATAATAATAATAATAATAATAATAATAATGATAATAATAATAATAATAATAATAACAATAACTGGAAAAAGAGTGAAAAAAAAACTATTAATTTTATATTCTCACAAGTTTTCAATATTAATCAAAGATTTTTTTTTTCAATTCTCTATATTCGTGGACATTGCAAATATAATAATATAATATATTAATTCGTATTCGATGTTGGTCAGATTCAGCTCACCATCCGGAACCAAGTCTCGCCTCCTCGTCGTCCGGAAACGGTTCGTTGCCTCAATCATAAAATCGAGAAAAAAAAACACACCATTGTCTCCCTCTGACCGTCTGATTCTTTTTTTTTTGTTGCTTCCACTTCTGTTACTACCTAATTATGGGAACGTTAAGGCTGCCGCGTCGAAAGCCGAACGTACGACGAGGGAGAGATGGTGAGGAACGTATCTCACAAGTCAGACTGCGACAATTGTTTTTGCGCAATGGGAGGCGTGCGTTGCGTTCCGCTGTCGTGCGCGCCGCCTCTTCAGGGTTGCACGCCGATCGTACGCCAAGGACATTGCTGTCCCTCGACCTACAACTGCAGTGAGTCGTCGACTTCCGTTTCCAAGCCCCGTCACCACAACCGACCACTCCCCCACTTCCTCATATTCATATTTTACTCGTTAAAAAATGAAGAAGACAAAAATAAATGAAAAAGAAAAAAATTGGACGTCTCGTTGGTTTTTTTTGTTGTTGAGGAGCAAAAGTAGATGAGAAACCAGACGTTTATGTCGGAAATTAAGAAAATGGCGAATTTTCCAACGAATCCCATTCACGACTGTTAATCTCGAACAATTTCAGGCGCAAGCATCGAGGTCAAGGCCGCCCAGAATTACGCTTCCTACGCTTTCATAAGCAAGGACTACGCCAAGTTTCGAAAGGAAACAAACTTTCACGTACGTTTATGCAAACTTATCGTTCTCGCACGAGTATCGACAACTTTTATCGAACTAAATTTGGTAATTATGCAGTATCGCGGCTTTTCCGAATTTCACAGTTTTTCAAAATTGTCTGTTTCCCTAAATTTGTTAATCATGTTGTTTCAAACCTCTGTCCAAGGGCGACCGTATTATATTGATATTGCTACATCGATGTGATCTTTCGTGTCGGAATCCTTCTTTCACTTTTCACCCTCGTGCTGTATTTACAAAAATTTTACCATTTTTACAATGAAATCCAAATGCTCTTTGACGTTTGAACTCAAATGACGTTTGAACTTTAATAATCCAGTCGATAAACGCGAACGATGCCGATGACGATGTGGAAGTGAACGAGCAAGACGACGAGACGGAAAACTTGTCCATCTGGAATTCAACGGTCGAGGGTCGAGGTCACAAGAACCCCCAATTGGAATCACCCGCGAATTTGTCCAATCTCGAAAATTCGATGAAATTCCAAACTATCGCGATTTCGAACATAACGGAAAATCACGAATCAACGAATCCACGACAATCAACGTCAACGATCGGTTCGATCAACTTGACAATGACAACCACGATTTACGAGACGGAAACGATGAACAACGAGATACCAACGGAAACCATGGATTACGAAAAATCTACGACTTTCCATCAGGAAACTACATCGACGATCGACGATTGGACTGGAACCGTCGAAACCACGGAAATTCCTCGAATCACGAATTTCGACGTTACGCCAATCAACGAAAATTTCGAACGGACGAAAGACGGATTTGGTATTTTCACGACCTTGGAAACGTCTTTGGGAACGATGGAATCGACAATCCCGACGACGTGGGTGGAAGATGACGGTACAACGGTTTCGGATAGTTCGACGATCGTGGTTGACGAAGAAACGTCGGATCACACGACGATTGTGTCAACCACGACGAGCGGAGACGATCGACAAACTTTGAAAGACGATTTTACAATTGTCAATGACGTAACGACGAGCCCAGTCACGATTATCGATTCCACGGAATGTGCAAAAATTACGAATTTCACTGAATTCTCGAAAGTTACAAATTTTACTGAATCTACGAAAATTATAAATTCCACTGAATTTCCAGAAATAACGAATTTTACCGATTTACCGAAAGTTACAAATTTCACTGAATTTGCAAAAATTACGAATTTTACCGATTTTCCGGAAGTTACAAATTTCACTGAACTTCCAAAAATTACGAATTTCACTGAATTTTCAAAAATTACAAATATCACTGAAATTCTACAAATTCAAAATTTTACAGAATTTTCAAAAATTACAAATTCGACGGAATTTCCAAAAATTACAAATTTGACGGAATTTCCAAAAATTACGAATTTCACGGAATTTGCAAAAATTACTAATTTTACCGATTTTCCGGAAGTTACAAATTTCACTGAATTTCCAAAAATTACGAATTTCACGGAATTTGCAAATATTACGAATTTCACGGAATTCGCAAAAATTACGAACTTCACGGAATTTGCAAAAATTACGAACTTCACGGAATTTGCAAAAATTACGAATTCCACGGAATTGGGAAAAAATACGAATTTCACGGAATTGGGAAAAAATACGAATTTTACGGAATTGGGAAAAAATACGAATTTTACGGAATTGGGAAAAAATACGAATTTCACAGAATTGGGAAAAAATGCGAATTTCACGGAAACAAATTTGGCCGGAGAAAAAAATGTTTCGCAAGTGTTTGATGTCGATGAGAAAAAAATTATTCCGACGAGAGGATCGGTAACCGGTTCGCCAACGACAATCGTCATGCCCGACGATATATTCGTGATGAATGTGACTCTGAAGAAGAATGTGTCGGTGGGTCACGTGCACGGAGTAACGATGAATCCTGTAAGATCGATACCGCCCGATATTGAAGCCATACTCAATATCACGAATCGTAAGAAAGGCGATGATTATGATTACGAGTACAGTCAACCGACGCTTCCGCCATCGTTGCCGAATGTCAGGTCAGTTGATTTTTCATTTTTTTTTTGTTCGAATTGTATTTCATCATTATCATGTTAATTATATATAAAAAATAATTTCCCCAGAGATTATTCTAAAAATTGCAAACTTCACGAGAGTGCAAAAATTCGAAAAAATCGCAACAACGAAAAAACATTTAAAAAACAGGCAACTGATCGTTTTTAAGATGGCGGATCGTCGTCGTGAATAATCAATGGCCGTGAAACGTCAGCCGTTCATTCGCGTCAATGACGAAAATTTTAATTAAACAACGAGCGAAATAATGGGACGATAAAGTTGGGAAGGTGGTATAGGAAAACGAGAACACGATGCTCATCCCCCGTTCGAGAAATGGCCTTAATTCGAATTAATCCGCTCGCTCGCGTGGTTAGATCCCAGCTGTTGGCACACGGCAAGAAGCACGACTAATTCTCGGGGCACGGTTCCACGTCCTCATCGGGGGAAAGGGCACACAGGCCGAATAAGGGTCGTTCGGGGGTGGGGTTGGGGGGTCGCGGACTGCGCGGGCGAGATTATATAGCGTTTGCGTATACCTCGGCACCGTTTCGCCATCGGGTTGTACGCGATATTCCTGTTCCATATAATCCGAGAGACCCGTGGGGGGGTGTTTGTGTCTACGGAAGTAGGCGTTAAACTCTCTTCGCGTTCCAACCGGAAGCCGAGAGTTGACCCGTAAATTTTCACTTCCGATATGGCCCAGCGAAATTTCAAATGTTATAAAATATATATATATATATATATATACAACGAAATACGAAAGCTAGATGCTTCGATTTTCATAACGCTTCGTTGGAAATTACAAAAATAAATAATTAAATAAAATACAATAAAATAAAAATATTTGTGTATTATATTAATTTTCATTTATTTGTTTCGAATTTTTTTTTTCCTTTCGATGAATCAAGGGGAAAGTTGCCTGTTATGCATTTTCAGGTGGATTTTCAGGATTTTTTTTAATAACATTTTTTTTGGTTTGTTGGAGTGAAACCGAATTTATCAATATTATTTGGCAATTTTTTTTTTTTTTCGTTTCAGAATAATACCTTTCGTGGCTGCTGATGCATTGGTGAAAAACGAGGATGATGATAATTCGGCTCCGGTTACTAATTATCCGATGGGATCCGTCGGTATGGCTCCACCGGAAATGGGACCGACTGTGGCCGGTACAATGGCCAATTTTTATGACATTGCCACGCAGAAAAATCGTTTCAGTCCGCCCATCGAAACCGAAGGTGCATTATTATCATTTGCATCGCTTCGCCAACAATTTCACAAATTTATGATTTATTCATTTATATTTTTATTCATTCGATATTATCACTGTTTTATTTATTTCCAATCTCTTGTTTTATTAATTTTTTAATTTCTCATTTGCTTATTCGACATCTTTACTGGATATTATTCTCTGAGTGCTTCGAATGCTGCGTTACCATCGTCGACGATATAGAATGAAAGGAATAATTGTTTTATCGTTGTCGAAAATTGCGATTTCGACATTATGTTTTTTCCTTTTCCGCAGGTGGTTTTGTACCTCGAGAGCCTCCTTACTTCGACCCTTTGTATCATTCGGACGATCTCAATCTGGAAATTCGTACGGGGGTCACAGTCGTTCCGGCAGACATCACCAATCCTCACCGAAAAAACGATGGTAACGATGAAAAATTTACTGAACGATTTGGCATGGTCTCAACTTCCTCCAGTTCCAGTTTTCACGGTGGCAGTTCCCACTATAGCAGTTCCCAATGTAGTAGTTCCCGCCGTGGCAGTTCCCATCGCACTCGATATATATTTTTTTCGATTTTTTTTTCAATATCCAATTTTTTTGCTGTTTCGAGAGCTAGCAACCAATTGCCGATTCGAAAATCGTGATTTCCGTCACGGTGATGTCTTGCCCAGCAGCGGACATTGCATAATATGCATTTGTTATTACGGCGAGGTAGCGTGCTCGGACGAGAAGTGCCCGCCACTGAAGATCGGTTGTCGACGATTGGAAAATGACAAAATATGTTGTGGAAAAATCGTTTGCGGTAAGATATTTTTCCGCAATCAATTATTAAAATTCTTACAAATAGATCGACAAAGTTGACTCGTATCTCTAAAAGTGAAGAACTATTCAGATGAATATCTCAAAATTTGCTGACGTTAGATTGGTAACCGATGATTTTTTTTAAAATTGTATTAAATAAACATAAAATGACTTTGAATTTACAACTAAAGGCAATTAACTTTCAATCATATGAATTTTTTTTTTCCGCAGTCGATTCAGACGAATCGCCAACGGTGGTGCTCGATCGTGGTGATCCGGTGGCAGCGTCACCGAGACAACCGTTGCCGGCGATAGACGGTATAGTTTCGCCAGATCCTTTTCGCGACGTTATAAAAACCGAACCAGCTCCCGATCTTCCGTCCCTTATCGAGGACATGATTCCCTATCTGGCCGAACGTCGAATAACAAAACCATCGACCACCCCAATGACATCGTCATCGTCGACCCTCGAATCCAACGTTCACGGTCATTATCAACTCGAACCCGATGAAAAATTTCCAATCGAAATCAACAACGACAACATCTTTCTCATCAATGAAAAATCACAAACGATGAAACATTCAAACAACGAAAAAACAACGTACTCAACGATATCGAACAATCCAATAACAACAAATTCCAAAACTTCAGAAATTTTCCCATCAACGAACAACGAAAAATTGACAAACACGAAAATCGAACAATCAAAAATAAATTTGAAAAATTCGGAAAACGATGATTCTTCGTTTGTGTCGTTTGTGAATGTTTTTGACATTTTGTCAAATGGAAAAAATGGTTCAACGAAAATTTTCGAAGATTCCAAAAACATTGATGATTCGACGAAAACGTTGGAAGAGGTGAAATTGAAAGAATTGAAGTCGGACAGTGTTTCGATGGATATTGTGGTGGAGAAAGACGCGAAGGAAAGCAACGATTCTTCGATGAATGTCGGAACGACGTCGACGACGGAGACGCCGACGACGACGACGACGAGCGACGCGAAAACGACGAGTCGGATCAAAGTCGATGAATCGAACACGAGAACGGACAATCTCGACGGAAATTTACGTGGAAACGGATCAACGGACAACGATAACGCAACGTCGGTCAACAGTTTGTTGAAACTCGCGGGTTGCAATATATACGGAAGAATGTACCGGGTCGGCAGAATAATCACTGAACTATCGAGCCCTTGTCTCGAGTGCAGGTGCACCGAGGTCGGGGTACAGTGCAAACAGCTCGAGTGTTGATACAGCGCTCTCTCACGCCGGGGATTTTGCACGGCTTGAGATCGATATTATCGCTTGACAACGACTTTCCAGACTGTCCGAGAGACTTGCAAACTCATTTTCCTTTTTTTTTATATCTTCGTCCTTTTGTCATTTACATTTTTTTTCTTTTTTTCGTTTGTTTTGTTTTCTATTTCTTTTATATAAATTCGTTGCTAGCAGACGAAAAGCGAGGATATTTTTGACCTCTGTCGACGACCTAACGTCTTACAAAATATGCTGTATGATCTTGTTGTTCTGTTTAAAAAAAAAATCAGTTTTGAAAAATTGTGGTTTGCATGTTCGTTATTCTGAGATTCTGACATTTGAATCACAACAACAACAATAACAACAAAACTCCATCCCACGTTCGTTTTGCTCCAAGATACCAAGCGTTTGAGAGACGACAGGGTCTGACAGACCCATATCAGGAATTACGTAAAATTCTGTGGTCGCAGGAACTGAAGGTTAAAAAAAATGAAAAAAATAAACAATTCCCAAGGGTTTTTAATATCTCTCTCGCACTCATGGTCCCTCTGTCGAAAATTACCCTCCGCCCCTTACCGCACGTAGAACAAATATAATTGCCACCCACCTTTACTCGTCCGATCCCAGGCTCCCGGAACAATCGATATATCGACGAGACTCTGATTGAAAAGCCGCATTGGTGTCAACCGAAAAATGTCAACGAGACAATCGGTTGATTATTATTTTCAATTAACCCACGACGAGACGGATCACGTGGAACCAGAATTTTTTTTCTTTTTCGAACGATTGAACACGTAAGCACGGAGAAAAATGTCCGCGTTGTTGGAATGTCACAATTGTTATTTAAATAATTATTGTGGATCGATGAAAAAAAAACATCGCGAATGTCGAGCGCGTGTTTCGTTGATATCGTGATTGACTCGATCGATTATCGCGATTGGGTGAAATCGATTATTTCAAAATGCTTGAGCTGTCAAAATGGAATTCTGTCGAACGATGAAGTTTCAAGTTACGTACGATTGTAATTTTTATGTTTTGTAAGATGAAAAAAAAAAGTTTTTCAAGAAAAAAAAACAAACAAAATAGTGTGAAATTTATTTAGATTTAAGGATTTTTGTTCCGCGCACGAAATCTCTTATTTCGAGGTCGAACTGTGATAATTTTGATTATCAGCAGATGATCTGAAATGTTTGGGCATTCATCAAATTGAAATTTGTTGTTAATCATAAATATTGCTCATTAACGTCAGCGTGATAATCTTTTTTAAAAACGTCGTTTTTGATCAATCAAAATTTTATCCACGTCCAAGCCCTCGACAGTTATTCTCGAAAAGACAGTTGTGCCATTTGGCCCCGGGTTTGAATGTTCGTGCGATAAGATACCGACCTGGGCAATGCAATGGGTTGTGCCGAGAAGCGAGGTTGCAATTCAGCGAGACGTTCGTTATTGTATGTGTATCGGTATGAGA
Organism: Diplazon laetatorius; assembly: GCA_963662125.1. Taxonomy (NCBI): domain Eukaryota; kingdom Metazoa; phylum Arthropoda; class Insecta; order Hymenoptera; family Ichneumonidae; genus Diplazon; species Diplazon laetatorius. The sequence goes on along the minus strand of OY759165.1, from coordinate 3,042,637 downwards.
TCTTGGGAAAGATGTCGAACTCTGGCGCAACCAGTGCACAGCATCCTTCGCAACCGAAGGGCTACCTTACTCACCTTTCTTCCTTTGGGCCGGGGGTCTCATCGTTCGCGTGTTTCTCCGCGACACTGTCCGGAGATAACGAGCTTAGTTACTCGGACGTTTCGTGTCCCGGCGCAAAAGCCGACTCGGCTATATATATATATATATATATATATATATATATATCCCATCAAGGCTTTATTTCACCGGCGATATTCTTAGCTGGATACCAATGATGTTCAGTTTCTAGTTTCTGTCTTCCTTGACCCCCATCTATTCCTCGTGTTTCCACGTTTCTCGAGTTCCAAGTGCCAGATATATATATATATATATAGTTGGTTATATATTGTGACAATGATATTGGTTCCTCACTATCTGACCATCGCGCAGTACGTTAAAAAAAAAAAACAATCAAACAAATTTTTTGATCTTAGATTTGGTAATTCAATAATAATTGAAAGATATTTAAATATTTTTATGATTCTTCGGGAAACATGAGATTGGTCCAGAGAGAGTAGAAAAACAAAGATCCCACACTCATCTGAGAATGAGCTCTGTTACGAAGAAAATGAAACGTCAGAATTGAAAATCCGTCCAGTCATATGGTCCGAAAGCCACAAGTGAAACATTTTTTTCATGAATCTTCGATTTTTAATTTTGATTGATCATGTTACAAAAACAAAAAAAAAAAACAATTTTTTTCCCATCGAGTTATACATCGGATTCAATTGTTTATCGCACAAAACCGTTCTCCTCGTTTCTTCGTCGTCATCGTCTTCGCAATAAGCCACCCAACATATTCCCAACAACGACCCATTGCTCATAATTATCGAAGCTCACAGTCGCGAGACCAAATCCACGCAGATTTGGTACAGAGCCCCGTGGTGTCTCCCTTCTCCGGCCGGACTCTTCAGGTACATATACGTACGACCCCTCATAACCGTCGTCGTTCGGAACGATCGCACCCTTGCTCTGGTGGATAATGAAAATTCACGAGCAAGACAAGAGGGCTACGGTCACGGGGATTTGGAGGATACGGAACCCGTAACACACTCGGCTCCGGGCCGTTTAGACCAAAATTATAGTGTGTTATATATTCCATAACATCGGCACGACGGTCCCGGGAAACACCGTTACAACCCTTCGCACACGTTACAACGCAACACGAAGGGACAGACGGGGCGGGGGCGAGGCGATTGCGGATAACGGGGGCAAAATTATAGCGGCTATTCCACGAACACGTATCCCAACAACTTGAGGTATATTACTATATCGATTTGTTGATTAATTATCAGCCACATAGACCCCATTGATTGATTAGGAAACTATTCCACGGACGAGTTGGCCAACACATTGACGAGACCCCATATGTAGGAATTATTTGCCAGACGGGATGGACGGGCGGTATTGAGCGAGGGGGACGGGAAGGGGGGTGTGAAATATTTGCAATCAGTGCACGGGGGGCAATAATGCCATTCGTGGATTTAAATTCATTTTTTAAACGTCGTGAGATGTTTTTTTTTACCTTTTTGTTTCGTTATCGACGATTTTTTTTAATCACAGCATTGTGGGGAATTAATTCTGGGAAATCTTGATAAGTAGTTTATTTTTTCTACCTTCTACTATGAGGAATCAGTTTTGAAAAATTGTGGTTTGCATGTTCGTTATTCTGAGATTCTGACGTTTGAGTTACAACAACAACAACATCAACAAAAAAGTCCATCTCACGTTCGTTTTACTCCAAGATACCAAGCGTTTGAGAGACGACAGGGTCTGACAGACCCATATCAGGAATTACGTAAAATTCTGTGGTCGCAGGAACTGAAGGTAAAAAAAAAAATGAAAAAAATAAACAATTCCCAAGGGTTTTGATTATCTCTCTCGCTCTCATGGTCCCTCTATCGAAAATTACCCTTCGCCCTTTACCTCAGGTATAACAAAGATAATTGCCACCCACCTTTACTCGTCCAATCCCAGGCTCCTGGAACAATCGATATATCGACGAGACTGTGATTGAAAAGCCGCATTAGTCTCAACCGAAAAATGTCAACGAGACAATCGGTTGATTATTATTTTCAATTAACTCACGACGGGACGGATCTCGTGGAACCAGCATCGACGACGGGCATGATATGCGTGTAGACACGTTTCTTCTCGTTTTTTTTTTTTTTTTTTTTTTTTTTCATTTTTTCATTCGGTCGTTATAAGTTGAGAACGGTTCGTCAATTTTCATCAATGTCGAATCCTTTGTACTTCACCGGTAGTTCCGGCGTGATACTGGCAAAGCGGTTGAGCCGTGACTGGACAAGCGAGGAGGGGCGGAAGGGGAGGCTATGGAGACCCGGAGGAAAAAATAATTTGAAAAAAAAAAAAAATTAAAAAAAAAAGGATTATTGGAATATTCGGTATAAACGAATGTCCGCGTGACATGAACGTTGGCTAGGGGTGGGAATGGGCAGGGGAGGGGGTGGTTTTCGATAGACGGAAACGAAGGCAGGGAAATTGAGAGCGAAGTGGCACGGGGTCAGGGGTAGTGGCGGGAACGAGGACTGGGGTTGAGAGGGGGTGGGGGGTGGAGGAGGGTGGAGAACGAAGCTCTGGAAACGGGTATCGATTACCGAACTAAATTAGAGATATCGAGCTCTTCCAAGAGTCTCGAACGGGGGCTATACGTTAAAACACCGGAGTGCCGGCAGGACGAGGAATGGTTGGCGGAGGGGGGGAGGGGAGGGAAATTAGTCTACGGTACGTGGAGCTCGTGACACTCGCGAGTGTCACGATTCTTTTTTTTTTTTTTTTTTACTCTCGTTTTCGTGGGCACCCGTCCAGGATTCGTCGAGGAGAAAATGGAAGTACAGGGTCGAAATGAAAAATTTCGATTTGGTTTTTTTTCTTCGTTTTTTTATTTGTTTTTTTTTTTTTTTTTTTTTTTTTAATCGGACGTTTTGTGTTTCTTGCGCTCTCGTTCAGCTCTCTCCCTCTCTCTCTCTCTCTCTCTCTCTCTCTCAGTTACACACACTCTCTCTCTCTCTCTCGTTCGTATTTCCAATACATTTCAAATTATTGCACATAATTGATTGTTTCGATACACACATACCAGGTCTCTTAATCTAAATTTTTCATATTGTTGTTGTTATTATTATTATTATTATTATTATTATTATTATTATTATTATTATTATTATTATTATTATTATTATTATTATTATTATTATTATTATTAATTTTAATTTTTTTTTCGTCCTGTTAATCGATATTCGTGTATCCTTGTTGGCAGTATGGGAACAGGTGAATTTTAATAATAAACATTCGGATGTAACATACTCGATTATTTCGTTTGACTATTCACAAATTACATTGCGCACACCTTGGGTCGACGCTGATAAGACTAAAATAATCACAGCCAGTTTACTTTATTTAATATCGATGAAACAATGGTTCAATCGCTCTTTTCGTACGAAATGAAATTTGAAATTTTATTTCAAATTTGATTTTTTTTTTTTCGTTTGTTTCGTTTTTTTTCTTCTTTTTTTTTTTTTAATTTTTCAACTGTCTTATCTTCTCTTCTCCCCATTTATCTATGTATTCAACCGTCTTATTTTCACGGGTGATTGTGTCGCACTTGGCAAACGTCGAGCTCGAATCGTGGCTCTTTAGGCGACGTTGTTCTTAAATTTAGCTTATCAATACGACGAGTACTATTTTTTTTGTTTTTTTTTTCCGTTTTATCGATTAATTCAGTTACGGTGAGAGGGGAGGTTCGAGTTATCCCGCATCGAAGAATTGGTTCGCAAATATCTTAAGATTGAAAAGTTCCTGCGAAAAAATGGACTTTTTTGAAAAAGAAAGAGAATTGATTGCGTTATTTTCGTTACTCATATTTCAGTGATCAATTTGAATTTTTTTCCAAATTGCAAAGAGTACCGAGCAATGGAATGAAAGAAAAGAGTATTCTTTTGCGTTTCTAGACGTTTTGTATGGTCGTTAAAGATATTATCGTATCGTATTGATCGAACGAAATATTAGTAAAAAAAATTGATTTCAGTGCATCACATTTTTCGGAACGAGGATCTCAAACATTGGGACGTCAAACCTCCCCTGTACGGCGTGTGTGTGTGTGTGTGTGTGTGTGTCTTTGTGGCTGCATAACATTTTCTCCCAATGATTCGATATGAAGAAAAAAAAACAATAACAACATCGACAAGATTTACAACAATTTAATTTTGTCATATTTCCATATCGCAGTTGGTATTTTCATGCATTCTCATCATTTTCACGACAGATCGATTTTCCGCGTTTATAAATTTAATTGCGTGCCGCGAAAAAAATTGCAATATCAGACTACGGAGAGAGATCGGTCGAACTAATCGAGCGCTAAACGCTAATTCGTTATCGCGACGCGAAGATGCACACGCGAAAGTGGGAAGAACGAGACTTAGATTAGTTTTTTTTCTTTTTTTTTTAATTTTTCTTTTTTTCTTTTTTTTTCTGTGTGACGCGTGACGACTAGCGCAGTCACGGCATTACAGGGAAGACTAAATTAATCATTTTCGTACGTCTGACGATACGCGATTTTTTAAAGATTGTTATTTAAAAAAAAAAAATTTAGTATTTTTTGTTCGTTTCAATTTTTATTTGAATATTTTCATTCTCGTCGTCACTGGCAGTCGATCGTCGACTCGCCTTTTTTTTTATCCTCAGCGATCACACAATGAAATCAGAGATTGGCACTCCTTGGTACTTTGCAATACGCAGTGTTTAATTTTTTTTTCTTTTTTGTTCTTTTTCGTTCACTCGAAAATTTATTTGTTGCTTAACGCTACAATTTTTAAGATTTATCATGATTTTTATTCAACATTTTTCCCTATTAGAATTTTTTTTTGTTCTTTCACGTTTACCGTCTATTTTTATGCATCACACGAACTACCAGCTAGCCTGTCACTGACCGAACAAGAGTTTCATCAATTTTTTCGCCCCAAAACAAGGAGGCCGAAAGAAAAAATGTAAAAAAAACGTTATCGAACGGATATTAAATATAATTTTAAAAAACTTTAGGGCCGAAAAATGTTCGAAGACCAAAGCTTGTGTCACCTGATTTTGGAATTTTGTTTTATCTCGTTTATTATTTGACGAAATTTTTTGATTCTTATTTCCTCACTCTTTTTCGCAAGATAAGAGCAATAAACACAGGTAGCAAAAACTTAACGATTAATTGCTCAGAAAATAATTGAAGAAAATCATGAAACGTTGACTAGAATCAAAAAAGTGTATTTCAAAGTAGCGAGAGGTGCCATCGCCGAGTACAATAATCCTCAACCAACAAATTCAACAAACACAAAAAAGTCTTAACTATTCAAATTCGCGTTTCCTCAAACGTTCAATGATCACCATTTCGCTAACAACATACAAAATTTCCAAATTTTTTCTCCGTTCTCGACGAGATTGAAACAATTAAAAAAAATTTTTTTAAAAAACATTACGAATAATAACAATAATCAATAATAATAATAATAATAATTGAAACAGAGTGAGAATGAGCCAAAAAAGTGTTCCACTTTCACTTCCGGTGCGTCTCGACGAAGTGAATAACTTTTTCACGTCCATATATATTCATATATATATATATATGTCAGTTTTTTTTTCTTCCGTTTTTTTTTTAATACTTTTTTTTACTCAAAAATTCGTTCGACGCTTTCGCGTATTTTCACGATGAGACAAGATTTTTTGCAGAGCTCGACCATCAGCTCGATTCTTTGTCAGGACGGTTTACGAAGTTGTGGACGATCGATGAGATAAACATTGCCGAGAGCCGCACCGATAATCAGAAGCATGATACTGACCGCCGATATGAATCTCACGAATTTAACGAAACGCCGGCCTCTCGCGTCTTTTTTGCTCTGATTGGGAAACACGGCGAGGCCGAGTAGAGGACCGGCCAGGGCGCCTGCCACGTGGGCCGCCCAACCGACTCGGCTGTAGCCCAGAAGCGCCGGAACCGGAAACGTCGCGACGTCCGTGACAACGAGAACGACGACTGTCACCAAACGCCATCCGGCGTAACGAAGCTCACCGTGACACTGCAATCACGGAAGAGTTACGAATTTTACAATAACCCGTCATCTCATTCCTTAAATGTGAATTGAGGATAGAGTCGCTTGTTTTTGAATTATTTTTCGTTGCGATTTATCGTCATTTATAATTATACTTTGTTATCATTGCATTTATTACATTTATAATTATTCAACAAAACCAAAATGGATACATTTTTAACAACAACAACGAAGGTATGCAGCACGTTTAAAAAAATAATGAAAAAATAAATAAATACATAAATAAATAAAACGGTTCTTTTTTTTGTTTGCAACATTCGATAAATAACGTTATTGAACCGTAAAAATCTCGAAATTCCGGGGCCGAAGTGAAAGAGCAACGGGCAACGCCGAGGCCAGTGAATGAGGTAGACGGTAAAAAAAAGTGGACCGAGCGATTATTCAGTAGTCGCAGTAGTGGAAGCGACGAATGGTCAGACACGGAGAAGCGGAGCTCGGTTGAATCGTCCCGAGTCTCGCAGCAGCAACAGCAGCGGGCAGTAACGGCGGGGGGGGGGGGCGGAGGGTCGGGGTGAGTTGAATTAATGGTGGCAAGACGATTAAAAGGCCATAGAGCGGTCGAGACGGTTCGTACAACGAAGAAGGGGTTTCGACAAAATGGCCGTGGGTGAATTACTCGGTGATTTCCCGGAGAAACGCCGCTCGTGCGACTTGTAAGAAGCGAAAATGCGAAACGCGTCTTTCGTAATGGGTAAACTTGGGTTCCGGGGGGTTTTGCGCTTGCAAGCTGGATGGTAAACTAGCGCGATTGCTCGTCCACGAGATCGCTCAGACGTTTGCGATAAACCGGGAATTTCCTCGTGAGCCCCAAGATCTCTTCGGGATAGTCGCAGACGTATTCGTCGTCTTCGGTGTTTCGTGCCGAGCCCCAGACGAGGATCGATTGCAATCTTCGTGAATGAAATCCCACGAACTAACTTTGATAAACGGGCGAATCACACGACGCGCGTCACCTTCGTGGAAATTAACTTTTTGGAAATGTAATTAAATTTTTCTTCCTTTTTTTACGAACGAATTTTCGGGTAAATTATTTTTTCAAAAAAATAGAAATAATATTTTCATTGAATAATAATTATTAAGATTTGTTTTTAATTTACCAGATAGAGATGTGCCAAATGGCTCGTGAGCAGAGCGTAGACACCTGCTGACGCACCGATCAGAAAGTGAGTCGGATGAACAAGTGATGCTCCCAGAGCACCGCATATTCCACCCCCCAGATAAATTATCGCAACCACGATTCTGCCTTGTTCCACCTGAAATCAATCCATCGAACAATCCTCTTCAATCCATTCCCACGTGATACAATTATACAGAATATACCCCGTAACAATTTTATTATCATACATATTCAACATTTGGAGCCATTTTTTATATATAGGGTAAAGCCACTTTGAACTTTTTTTTCAAATGGAGGTACTCAATTATAAGTAAAAGTTACATCGAAATTTTCTAGATATATTTCGTAGCTAAAAGTCTATACTTTCAGACAAAAAAATTATGTTAGAGAATATTTTGATAAATGCAGTTTTCACATAGTGAAAAATACAGAAATGGCGATTTAACCCCATCTTACCCTATATATATATATGTATGCATCAGTCGACATATCTTTCATTTAATTGATTTTCTGAAAGGGTCGCGTGGTTGAGTGGTTAACGAGTATCAGTGGGGTCGAAGCTTTTTCTCGTCCGAGCTGGCCCTCCACACTGTACACTCAGTGCAGACCGATTGAGAGCTGCTCGATCGATTACGGCAATTCCCGTGGTCGTTTGGCACGCGAGTGCCGAGGATCCTCTGCAAAGGACGTGTCTCCCACCGCCTTTCAATCCTTCTTCTTCCCCCCCCCCTCTCTCCCTCTCACTGACTCTTTCAAAGCTGTGGTTGCGGTGGTCATACTGCTTCAGATTTTTTTTTTTGTTTTTTTCATCGAGGCCATCCTTCCGGTCCTTCAGTCCAATGGTCAGGGATTGCACGTACGTACAGTTATACATGTGACGTGTGCATTGCTGAGGATCGACGTTGCACAGTTTCCCACAGAACGAGAAAATATAATTCGCGAAAATTGTGAAACGTTCGAACGACGGTGGATCCTAAAATGGCGAGAGTCAACCGGTCGACGACGATTTTGGGTCGGGGTCGAAATCCAGAACGAGCAACGTCCAGAAAGGTAAAATAAAAATAAGGCACTCTCACCTCGAGTGTAACGGACAGGAGCAGTTGAATTACTACGTTGATGGCCAGATGAAGGGCGTGAACGTGGAGAAGCATGTACGAGGCGAATCTCCAAGTTTGAAATCTCTGTCTTGGATCGTACTGCAACAATAATCTCGTTGTCTCGTCGCCCAGGCAGTAGACGCTTATCTGAAATTTTCAATTGCAAGAAAAAAAAAAAAGGAAATAGAAAAAAAAAAACGTGTCAATCATTTGCTGCAATAAGTGGCAAGTAAGAAAAACGTAACATTTTTTTTTATCAACAATATTGTGACAGTGAATATGAAAGTCTGGTGTATTTTCGAATTTTCAATAATTAGATAAAAAAAATAAAAAATAATTAATGTTTTTTGCTTAACAATTCGTCGATACTTTCAACGGTTATGGCAAGTTTTCAATTCCTAGGAGAAAGGAAAAAAATATAGTTACGTCGTTGAACGCCGAATTTTCGTTCAATGTTGGATGCACATTTTTACGGATTTAGAATGAAATTTATGAAGAATGATAAAATTATGAAAACCGTATGATTCGTGTTGTTCGATAATAATTAAAAAAAAACACACACACACACAAAAAAAGCTTCAAGTTTCAACTTGCAAATTGTAAAAGATACGGCGGTCCATGCGGTCGGACGAGAATTGCAATATTGGAAAGCACGGAAGATAACGAAAAATCAATAAGAAAATAAAACGATTTTTCATGCGTTTGGTATTATCTAAAAAAAAGTCAATCGCAATGGTTCGTCATATTTCTCGTTGTTTATAAAATAATTTAAAAAAAAAATAATATAAGCCCACAGTGTGCATCGCGACTGTCTCGTGTTTTCTCGCATATTGTTCCGTCGCTTTCGAGACGCATAATTACGAAAATCACGGTCGAGAAGAAAAAAATGTTTCGAGGCGTAAAAAACGGAAAAAGCATGGAACAACCGAGACGTTATTAGGGGAGGTTGTGATTTTCTCGGTTCCCTCTTTTCGCTTGGTATCCTTTCGAGAAAGGATGATGATCCCTCATGGGGATGGAAAAAGGTTTCTCTCCCTCTCCGCGTGCCCCCCCCCCGCCCGCCCAAACGGCCTCGTCGAGAACTCGACGATTCGCTAATTAATTTAATTCAAAGAATGAATCGCTCGGTTCACCCCGTCGCGCGTTGCTCTCGTGGCAACAAAGGGTTCGGGTGCAACGTTCGTGGCTTTGGTTACGTCGAAAGGGTTAATTGAGAGGGTAGGCAAGACACGGAAAGGGAAAAACGACGACGGGCAGACCCGGGGAAACGAGATGAACATGTAGACTATGATCGTCGTGAATTCTTTGACAGCGAAAGAGAAAGAGACTCAACAAAATCACGTTCCGGGTAACGTCTACCTCGTTGACAGATTTTTACGTCCCTTTGTCCATCCGTCCCCTTCTCTGTCTATGCCTGTCTGTGTGTGTGTGTGTGTGTGTGTGTGTGTGTGTTTCATTTGTTTCAACATTCTTTCGAAACCACATTTTTCCACTTCCTTCGAAGCAATTTATTCATGTGCATTCGAATTAATTACATTTTTCCAAACTTCAGTCGTTGTAATTTTATTCATTTTTTTTATTTATCGTCGGCAAAAATCATTGACGTAGATTAAATGTTTTTTTTTTCGGAGTCGAGAGCTTGCAGAGTTGTGAAATTGAATTTTTATTCAATTGTTAATTGTGTTTTTGTTTGTTTTTTGACAAAATTGGAATAATGTATATTCGGACTTATTTTTTTCGTGAGTTATATATTATTATTTTCTTCATGAGTTATATATAATAATTTTTCCCGAGTCGAGAGCTTGCAGAGTTGCGTAATCGAATTTTTATTCAATTGTTAATCGTTTTTTTTTTGTTTTTTGACAAAATTGGAATAATGTATATTCAGACTTATTTTTTTCGTGAGTTATATATTATTTTTTTTTTATGAGTTATATATAATTCAGTGATTATTGTTATTCATTTATTTATTCATTTATTTATTTATTAATATTTGTTTGTTTATTCGATATTAAGGTGGCTTAAAGATGGAGGATTGAAGGATCCTGAAGCGAAGAATAAATACGACATAGGAAGTAAGACTGAGCCGTCCGACAACTCCTTCATCCACCTTCTCCTCCTCCTCCTCCTCCTCCTGAGCTGCCTCTCGTTCACCGACTTTGCAACAAAAACCGCATAAACTCGTTAAGTCCTTCTCTGTGGTCCGAAAGTACTTGAACATCGAGGATCAGAGCCGGCCCGGAAGTATATACATTCAACAACAGGGCACAAGTGTATGTAAGCATATACATACCTATATACTGGATGTAGATATATGTATATAAATGTCGAGTGGGGGTGAGGAAGGGTAGTAGTGAAGGCTCGTCTCGTTTCGCCATTGCTCGTAAACTCGTTCTTCTATCATCTTTACCGTGCGCAGAGGAATACACCTTAAACCTCTGAACTTCTTGCATAACAAGAGAAACAAAAAGACGAAGACGAAAACGAAAAAAAAAAAAAAAAAGAAAAAACAAATATAAGAGTAAAAAAGAGGCAAACTCTTGCCCTGTTGGAAATGCAATTTTTTTGTTTAGTTCAATTTTGAAACAACGAGATGGTTGAGAGGGTAATGATAAGAAATGGGATGATAAGTGGTTCACGCCTTTGTACTAATATTTTCTGAATGTTGATTTTTTTTTCTTTTTCTTTCGTCTTTGGGATTTCGAGGATCAGGGATTGAGTTGGTGAATTTGAAATATGCTGGATGGTATTGCGCTTGTCGAATAACTCGCTTGACACTTCGATGTGATAATTTTGCGGAAGAAGAAACGCAAAAAGTTTGTTTGGAGATGTTACATCGACGTGTCAGCCGGGGAGTTTAACATTTTTTCAATTTCAACAGATTTTGGGGTTAAAAGTGGACGAGTGGGCTTTAATTCACGAGTAATAAAGACAATCGTCACACTCATTAATACCTGGGGGGGGGGGGAGGGAAGGGTGTTAAAGTCAGCAAATAATTTGAAAGCAGAGAATAAGATTTCACAGACCCATCGAAGTCTATTAATTAAATAGTTTCTTCCATCATCTCAAGAAAAAAACAAACCATTATGTTTGCCAAATCACAAAACTGTCAATTTCGACCCGAAACAAAAAAATGTAGATACATTCCCAATGAAATTTTCCTAAACAAAAATCTCCCAAAGCTAAAAATATTTCCAAATGAAAAAAGAAATTTAAAAAAAACCACGGAATCAATTTTTCCGTTCTCAAGTGGATAAGCGCCTCGATAGTCAGACATTCATCCGACCAGCCGTCTGACACGTTTGAAAATCGTACAAATTTTTTTATCACTCTTTTCCCCATTTGCACGTCGATATTTCCATCGTTCCACACGATGGGCAGCAGCGGGGGGAGGGCGGGTGAGGGGGTTGTTCGTGCTCGATCCCCCTGCGGACTCGTTGAAAAAAATTCCGAAGGGTGAACCGTCGCGGGGGGCGTCGACTTACCGAGACAAATCGTGTGCAACGGTATTGCGCGAGCGTATATGTATATATATATATATATAACGACGCGCATTCGCACGTTTGAGCAACGGCGACGCGCCATTCATTCGTTCAGACTGTTCATTGTGCGCTAGCGACCGCGCGAATCATTACCGCACTGAAACCCGATGAAAATTCATTATTCGAGCACCGCGCGACGTGGCTGACGTAGCCTCCCCCCTCGCCCCCCCTCGTCGGTTATAATCCAAGGCACGGAGAGGGGGTGGGTTCTTCGTTCTCGCTTCATTCGAACACGTCGCCCCCCCCCCCTGCCTCTCCCTCACACACACATCCAAGCACGGCGTTAATGAGGATTGAAGAGTAGGCTGGACCAACCCGACGCGACTATAAATAATATTACTCTCGCACGGATCTCCCCCCCCCCCCCTCCTCCTCCCTTCTTGCCACTACCCTCTGGCGACAACCTCACTGCTGCAACGTATTACCACTACCATAACCGCCTCCCTCGCTCGCCCTCCCCTCCCCCTGGATTCACCGTCCCTCACTCGCCAGAATCCCAGCACGAGGGTGATGACATTAACGCGTCGCGACCCTCCACCGACCGAAACGCCATTTCACATCACCTTTGTCTTCTCATTATTGTTATATCGCATATCCCATCGCTAGGATATATATATTTATTTTTGTCGTTTTGTGTAATTCGTTTTTTCGATTTTGGGCATTACTTATTTATTATTATTATTATTATTATTATTATTATTATTATTATTATTATTATTATTATTGTTGTTATATGAAATTCGACATCTCTCAGCTTAATCCTGAAAATTAAATCCATCCCGGACACTAGTGTCAAAGAATGAGGCTCTCTATCTTTCTTGTTACCATTATTGCATATCTCACTACTTTTACTCATTCCAACAATAATAATCATAATAACAATTGATATTAAAAAGAAAAAAAAAGAAAGAAGTTCCGTCTTGAACGAAGCTATTTCGTAGGGTAATACGAAAAGCGTATGCAACGATGGAATAAATGTACCAATAACAGTTTGGTTTTACCATAGAGTTTAGTATGCAGACGTGCTATCGCACGAATAAAGCTGAAGCGAGACTCGGTGTAATAACACACACAGAGCGCTGTGCTGCGAAGGAAGACCGGCGGATGCGGTGAGGGGAAAGGAGGTGGGGCGGGGAGGGGGGTGGCAAAGCGAGGAAATAGCGTTGCGTCGGAGAGTTGAGAATTGTGGCAGTAACGTGGAAACCATAGGGTTGTATGGATATACAAATATGTGTATGTGTGTGTGTATGTGTATGGATACTTATGCGGTACAGTGAAGCACCAGGGGGTTGAAGAATGGGGGAAGGTATTGTGCGGAGTGTAAGGTCGGGTGTGTGTTACAAGAGCAGCGGCCACGGGTTTCGCGGGTAACATCTATTTCCGGTGCTCTGGAGAGAAAGAGAGAGAGTGAGAGAGAGAGAGAGGGGGGGGTGGGGTTTCCCGTGGAAAATAGCGAGAAGACAGGGGATGCTGGAGGATGGGAAAAGAACGAACAGCCCTCACGTGTACGCAGAGTCACGGGTGAAGTAACGTTGATGGAGAGAAAGAGGAAGCAAAGGAGAGTGCGTGTAAGAGAGAGAGAGCGGAGAAAAAGAGAGAATGAGAAAGGTGCCCGGATAGACGCTGCGTCGTTGCAGTACAGAAGGTTGTGCGACGCACAAACGTCACGGTTTCACGAAGACGAGCAAAACCTGGAAACGTGAAACCGACACGCGAGATCCGGCAACCCCAACAACCCCTTCTCGTCGTTTCCGCATGTGTGACGTCATCATGCATCTTCGTTTCCAATTGTATGAAAGAGAAAGAGAAGGATGGTTCGTCTGTGATGAAGCATGTTTTTTTTTTATTATTTGGCTTCCTCACGGAGTCTTCGTTGACTACCGTAGATTTGGAGGAAGCACATTGCGAGTTTTGACTTGAGACGTTTGAATTTTGGGAGGCCATTACATACACATTGAACACGCATCATGAAAATCTCGAAAATAAATGTCCCACCGTGCCATAAAACTCTATCGAGCTAGCAGCGAAAAGTCTGGAAAATCAATTCACTCTGCACCTGAATTAGGTGTGAATTAAGTGTTTTGGGAATACGTATCGCATGATTTAGATGTGATAGGGCTTGGATAGAGGTCCGCGACATACCGTCGTCTACAAGGGAGCAAAAAAACTAACAAATTCTCGCAAAGCCTTCTACACTGTGTCACACGAGAATCCAGCTGTATCGAATGTTTTTTCAAAGTTTCATTCGTTCTCATTTTATTTTATTTTATGTTTTTTTTTTTCGTTTTCCGTTTTTTACGAGGTTGCCACCACCGAAACTGCAACTCACTTGGCCAGCGACCCGAGAGGGGCGAGAGGATAGGGATAGGACCCTTTGTCCGTATTATTATCGTCGCCCCGAGTGCGATGAGCGGTGAGGGGTGGGCGGAGGGTGAAGGAGAGGGTTCGGTGGTTTCACAGAAACGTTATATATAATATATGTATATATATATATATATTTATATTATATACATGTATATATATTTCTTTATTTTTTTTTAATTTTATTTATCTCGTGGCATAACGAGGAAGCAACCATCCCCCGAGTGAACCGACTGCGCCCCGGCAACCCTGTAGGTCTTTCAATTCACTATGCCCGAGGACGCGGTTGTGGACGTCGTTATTTACCAGGACTGCGGAGAAATAACGCACGGGAGAGGGAGCGAGGGGGAGGGGAAGTGGGAAATCGTATTTTCGGGGTTGAAGGGTGGAAAGGGCGAGTGCAAGAAATGAGAGAAACCCCGAACGAACGAGTGCCACCCTCTACCACCATAGTCGAGACTCTCGGACCTTTGTTGTTCCACGTACACGTTTCGGACCCTTGTTCTGTGGTTCTTCTATGCTGGTTCTTTGTATACATGTATGTAGATATATATCTAAGGGTGTTGTCAAAAAAAGCAAGTTCTTTGGATTCCTGTGGCGACCCTTATGTTCAAAGTAGATACTACCAGGAGATGTCTGTGAAAATTTGAGCCCAATCGGACAATATTAAGAGGTTCCGCTTTCACGAATTCAATTTTGCCTCTGAGTAAAACGTAAGCATTTTTTTTTTCAGTTGGAATTAATTTTTCAGGTGAACCAAAAATTTCGGGGATGTACATCAAGTGCAGTAGATGATATTGAGGTCACTCGAAGTAAGACATTTTTTGTTTTACAATTTGACGAAATTTTGACAACTTTCTTTTTAAAAAATAAATTATTGAAAACTGATGAAAAAAAAATGGTTAACTTTTTTTATTATTGCAAAAACAAAAATATACATATTTTTAGTGGATTTAATACTATGTATCACACTTACTTTTCATCCCTCGCATTTTTCACTTACCTGAAAAAATTAATTGCAAGTGGAAAAAAAAAAGATTTGCTTGTTAATCAAAGACGAAAATTGAATTCGTGATAGCGGAACCTCTTAAAATTGTCCGATCGGGCTCAAATTTTAACAGATGTCTCCTTACAGTATCTACTTTGAGTGTACGAACTTCCAGAAGAATCGGAAAACTTGGCCTTTTTTCGACACACCCTAATAGACACACATATATAAATACATATATACGTGTATCGCACTTGAATTCTTGCCTCTTCAGGCAGCTACAACCACGTCGGATAGTTGTATGTACAGCTCGCCGACGATTCGCGCGTACGTCCCGTTGGTCTCTTTACTTGCCGGCGCTTCTCCGGGTTTCCGGTTCTACTGGCCGCAACATCTATTTCCGGGCCTCTTGGATAACGTTTCGGCGAGTCTTCCCGGTCGTAGAAGTGCAGGTTGCTTCCGCCATGGAAACACGACAGGTACGTCGCCTCGAGGTCGGGGCGGGTTTGGGGGAGCGAGGGGCGAGGAGGGAGGGGGGGGTGCTATTTCCGACTCGATAGAAAAGAGAAAACGGGCCGTGAAGGAGTGACCCTTGAAGAATATGGTGATCAATGGTGACCAACTGTTTTTTAACTTCCCGATTATAGGAAAGTTATTGTCATGACCCCGAAAATCGAAAATCGGTTTTTCTTTTGCAGATCTTCACGTTTCGAGGTCATTGGGTTCGTGCAAACGTTCGTAGTGAACGAATTTTCATTCTTATTATGACCGAAAAAAGGTTATGGGACTTTGAAAAATTTTCTTTCCCTCCAAATTTGAAGAAACTCGAATAAATTTAAACTGGCGAATCGAGACGTTACTTCTGCGGCCCGTAAAGGGTCACACACAAAATAAACATGGATAGCTATAGGCATTACTAGCCATGGGCACTACTAACCATTGGCAATACTAGGTTTTTTTTAAAATGAACGTGCGAATGAAAAAATTATGATAAAAAATTCATGTGACATTTGTTCGTACCTCGATGATGCTGATGCAAATCATGAGGTACGGCGGTCGTATCCGGAACTTTGGTTTCCACGGTGGCAACGGATGTCTCGGTGTGGGTCTCGGTGTGATCGTCAATTCGTCGATCTTTACTTGTCGCCAAATCGGTTTGGTCTCGTGGCTGGGCGACGATCTCGGTGTTTCCGGATAATTTTCGTCGTCGTTCGCGGCACGTTCGGTCGTTGTCGAGGTCGTCGAGATCGTCGACAGAGTCGGCGAAGCGACCAGCAACGCTGCTTCAACGTCCATCGCGTGACCACTGAAAAAAAATTAATTCAAATGTTTCTTCCGATCAGACGTAAGATCAACAATTTCAACTCGTTGAATATTATTTTAAGATTATTTTTCATCTTAGAATTTAGAGTCTTAGAATCTTAAGACTCTAAATCTTAAGATTTAATTAATTTATTGAATTGAATTTTATTTTATTTGGTTTATTTAATTTATTTCATTTATTATCACCCTTCGATTTGTACACTCAGGCTTATATTGTGTGTACCTCCCCCCCCCCCTTCCCGTCCCATAATGCATTGCTACGTCAGAACTTAGAGCCATAATTCAAGCCACTTGATTTCTATGGTCTTTTCAAAATTTCGAACAAAGACCCGGAACAAAAGCTTGTAGTATAGGATTGAGGAGAGTTGAACAGCAAACCGGCCCGAAGGGCTCAAGTTTCGGACACACCTCTCGTGCTTTCGGTCTAGCCTTCGGCTGGCATTGTTGGCTGTGTTCACCGGTTTTTGTTTTTTTTTTCACCCGTCCTGTTTTTTGCTCGTCGCATCAAAGTGGATGTGCTTCACGATGGTAACGACAACGTATGATGTGGAAAAAGAAAAAAAAACAACGAGAAATGTATTTCAATATGGAAGACGAGATTGTCGATATTCAATTATTTCAGATGTTTTTTCGATGAAATATTGTCGAATTCGGGGAGATTAGCCTAACAGAGATCAGACTTATTGTTAGATTATAATTAAGAGTAAAAAATTAACTGAGTGTTGATTTATTTTCAGTTCAGCTATTTTTAAGGTTAAACATCATTCTACATTCTACACATTTGCCGAAGCTTGCTCTATGAGGAACCCGAAACTGATCGTACCATAGTTCCTCATATAGAGGAAGCTTCGGCAACTGTGTAAAACGAGAAAGCCAGGTTCTACTTTGCACCTTTTTTTTTCAAATCATGATCTATGATTCCAAGTGGATTTATCACGTTTCGTAAGTCATCCAAACTCGAACGTGTGAATGCAGCTCCATCCATCCGTGGAGATCTCCGGGTATGCCGAGTTGTGTTACCTGTTCATCCCCAATTAGCATAATGCCGGTCCTGAGGGTACACAAATCAACCGCTCTTCCCCTCTCTTCCCCCCTCCTCCTCCGCCATATGTACGTTACCTCTCGAGGCATGCATGGAGAAACGTGTGGGCAGGTATAACTCGGAGTGTCTACGGGGTCGTGAGCTCGTGCCGTTACCGTAATTGAAGGGCCAAAGGGTCAGCTCGGATTCTGAGGGTGGAAAACCCATCCCCCTCCCCCGACCCCCGGCCGTTCCGTCGAACGGGGGAAATCGTTGGTGGCGGTGACCACGTTGCGTCACGTTATTGCGCTAACGGTAACCGCGTGAACGCGAGGGCCACGGATGGTCCAGGGGGCCGAGGCCTCGCCACCAGCATCCGCATCCCCTCGTTACAACTGAGAGCTTCCAATTAATTAGTTAATTAATTTGCTTCCCCCGTTTCTCACTCTCCGCCCTCACGGGCAATGCACCTTCGAGCTTTTGACGAAAAAAAAAAAACAACAACAACAACGTGACACATCGATTCGAGCAGTGTCGAGATTTTCCATCTTCGATTATTGATCGATCGATGTTATAATTAACGAACAACCGTCGAGAGTCAACGGGTGGGTCTCGAAGTTTCGAATTTTCAATGTTTCGAAGGCTCATGAGTTCGACATTTTTTTATTCGAATTTTCATGTTTCGACCTTGCACGGTTTCGAAAGAACATTAATCCGAGAGGGCAAAGTTTCGGACGGTCATGGTTTCGAAAAAAAAAAATTCGAAATGCAATTGAAATTCAGTCGAAACATTTATTTTCGAATCGTTGAAATTTTCGATATATTGAGCGATCGGACATTTGATCGTTCGAATTTTTTAAAAATTTTTACATGACCAGTCGAAATAACAAAAATTCGGATATTTGATTTTTCGATAAATTAAAATTCGAATTTACGGAACATTAAAAATTCGAAACTTCGAGACCCACCGAGATTGGGCTGCAGAGAGGTCGCAAGGGTGCTTGGTTGCCACGCTGCGGGGCTGCATGATTTTTTTCGTGATTAAATTATCGATGGAAATGAGGGGGGGGGGGGGGGGGAAGAAATCCGTCAGTAGTTGTGGTCGGTGTATATTCAGCCGATTTTGTTTTCAGGGTTCCGATAGATGTTTGCCGGTACAAGAGAAGACGATAATGAAAACTGACGGTTCGCCATGGTAGAAGCTCCGAGGAAACAGAGGTAAAAAAATCTACGAGGAGATAGGGTCAGCGTATAGTCGGCCGGGGATTTTTTTTTTTTAAACCTCCGAGAGGCTTTCGCGGGTGGAAGCGAGGTCGATGAAAAAAAAAACTGACAGTTCAGCATGGCAGATGGTCTTACGGATGGCTGGATGTAAACAATGCGGCGAGGAATGAGAAGTAAAAAAAGAATAAAGTGTGGGATAGTGCAAACGACCTAAGAAAATATTGAATCTGGCGTTCATCGGGTGGACGATGCCCTTTTGCACCTTCGATTTCCACGAGCGGGAGTCTGCTTCGTCGCTGGCTCGACGAAAAGAGAAGCAGCTCATGTTCGGAAAATTCAACGAGGGCGGCCAGCATCAGCTTCGGCACCGTCGAGTCAGTTTAAAAAAAAAAAAGAAAACGAAAAAAAATTGAATAAAAAAAAAAGACTTTATCCACCGATTTTTCTTTCTATCGAAAGTGCTTGCTGCTTGAGTCATGAAACTATCGACTGACGTGTTGTCGATTCAATGTGAAATGCTGTTGGGATCGCAGCAAAATGCAGATGCACCACAAGATCGCGAAGATGTGGAAGTCGTTGAGTGAATTTTCAAAGGTCATGAAAGTTACGATGTAAATTGATAACCACGATGAAGCTGCTCGAATACGAGAAGTTTGCGTTCATTAATATACCGTTCTTCGCGCGACGAAAGCTTCGCGATAATTGCCAACCCATAGAAAATACACGGTGCAAAGTTTTGAGTTACGGCAAATTTCCACGATCGATTACACTGAGCCAAAAAAATTTATGGAAAATACACTTTCGGTCCGATAAAATAATGATCGTGATAACTTTTTTTTACGCATCATGTGTGTTTGTGAATAATTGACTTTTGACGTTGTATTTCATTCGTTAAAAATCGTGTATCACATTATATATACAGGGTGGTCTTTATTTTGGATTTTTATTTTATTCGAGTGGTTTCTGACAATAAATATGGTTTGAACGAAATTAAAAAAATAATCTCCAAAATTTGAGGTCTTTATCCTAAATCTTACAACCCGGCCTCAATTTTTTTGACATAGACCTCAAATTTTGAGGATAATTTTTTTAAAATTCATTTCGAACCATATTATCATTCGGGAGGATGAAAATTCAAAATAGAGAGAAAATAAGGGCCACCCTGGGATTACACGTATGACGTACGAAGCTCAGTTGTGAAACTCGTTGGGCAATGCGGGTAAACGATATGGATCTTGAGGGTGGAATTCGTAACGCGTTACCCATAGGTGGAGTGGAGGTGGGGGTATGGATGCGGGTTACCCTCGCCCCGAGGAAGGTTTGATTTATCGCGAAATTTGAATAACATGAGCCAGGCCTCACCGTACGGCGAAGACCGAGGTGGTTTCAACGTGCGACAGAGAAAGAAGATAGTGCATCGTATACGCAACAACGTATAGTCCGGATGCAACGTACCGTAGACGGTGGCGCACTCGATATAATGGTCGATATAACCCTATACCACGCCGGTGCTTCTGCATAGACTCTTCGTCTGCCCTCGGGCGGTAAAATCCTGTTAGCACGCGCGGTGAGCAGGCGGGGGGGGGGGTAGGTCGGTCGTACAGTCAACCGAGAGACACAGCCAACAGCCAACTTGCACCCCCGAGGCTGCAGTGACAACGGAAACGCTTTAAGATGGTGCCTCGAGGGCAAACAAGCAATGACAATCGTGCCAACAAAATTGTCACAGAATTATCGATTTCCACCTCACATCGAAAATTGTCCAATGCCAACACGACAACCAACCCTTTTCCCGACTTCTCTATTCGCGACGCAAAAACAACTTTTGTATAGCTTCGAGTTGAATTGTATTTCGATAATTGGGTGTTATCGTTAATTATGGTTAAATAGAATTCAGGCGTATTACTGAAACTCTTCTTTTATGGCATTTCTGAAAGGGGGAGGGTCAGATCGACCCTGCCTGTTGAGAATTGGCTAGAGTATGTACAGTAAATATAAGTTATATTGTAAGAATATTTTTCTATACATAATTCTTTTTAATTTTCTCCACGAACATTTTTACCGTTGAGATGAGTTAATTTGGTTACGTGAGTTGAAAATCCAGTAATTTTTCTGGATGTAAGAGTCGCGCGTCGCGCGGAGCCTTTGTTGGGTCGGATTTGCAGATTTTGAGAGCAACGGCGGCGGGGGGGGGGAGTAGAGGGTGAAGGGTCGAGGGATGAGGGTGGAGAGAGGAGAGTGGAAGCTTTTGCAGGAGAGAAGATGGAATTCCCAGGATGCTGGGCTTTCGCCTCTTCCATCCGTACGTCACGACCAGAGCCTGGGCCCGAGCACGGGGGAGGGGGAAGTGAGGAGGGGGAGGGTGGCAGGCACAGAACCGCATTAAAATTACGAGGGACATTAAGGATTTTAAGGCTTCCACGCGCAGACCCCACGCTTTTCCCTATGGGTTTTATACACACACACACACACACACAAATATACATATATATATTTCTGAAATAAAATATATATATTATCCTCGACGTTAGGAAAATAAATAAAAATTATGAATTATCATAAAAATTGTTAGAATTTATTAAAAATAAAATGACCGCGAAATCAAAAAATGAAAATAAATCAATGATTTCTTTATTGTAATAAAAATTATTGCGCCTTGTTGTTAAATTTTAAGAACTTTGGAAAATTGGGGCCACCCCCAAAAGTGGTACAATTTGGCTCATCTTTCTGCAGGATCTTACGGATGCAAGATACTTTGAAGTGAATGAATGAGGGACGTAAAGATGAGAGACTTTTTTTTTCAGCACACCCTAATATATATATATATATATATATATATATATCTATATATATATATCCATGGCTAAAGACGTGCGTGACAGCGGGGGTGGGGTAGGAAGAGGGATGCTCGACGATCACGAGGTCGAAGTTGCGCACGGAGTGACGATGTGGCGAAGCAAGGGAGAGGCAAGAGCAGACGACGAAGTGGCCGCAGAGGGTCCAACGTGCTGACGTTACGAAAATCGTGGGAGCAATCCCCGTTCGAGATCTTTCACTTTATCATCCGCGTTACGTTGAAATGAATTTTTTTTTGCGAACGATAATTCTGCAATAATTTGAAGGTTATTTGTTTTTCTCAAATTTCACAAAAAAAAAATTTCGACGAATTGGCGATAATTTTTTTTCGAACTCTCCGCGTGCGAGTCGAACTGGCACTTGATACATTTTTTTTTTCACATTTTTCTAACTCTAATCACAGAAAGAAAAAATATGATCAAATGGAGATGGTAGATGACGAATAATTGAGCATGTGAAAGTGCATCTATTTTTCCTTATTTTTCTGCAATGAAAAAAATAAATATATATAAATATATATTTATTAAATTTCATTAACGTGTCAATTGAATTTTTCGATTCAACGACATGGAAAATAAATTTGTGTTTACGAGTGAAAAAAAAATTATATATATATATGTATACGTATGATCAAACGCCAGAGGAGAGTTGGGGGTTGAAGGGGTGGTGTTCGGAGTCATCATCCACGAGTCAGTTGAGCCAGTCGAAGCCACTCGACAATTTTATTTTTATTTTCATTTTTTTTCCACCAACGTCGGTTTGTATTTTTGTCTGTTCGCGAGTGCGTATTCCTCTTCATCGATCATCCCTCCCCGCTTCTCGAGTGCTTTCGGCGAGGGTAATAAAAAAAGAAATTGAGAAAAAAGATGAAAACGAAAAAAAAATCAGCTTTAGAAAACAAATGGAAAAAAGGGGGAAAATAATTTGAAAAAAAAATGAAAAAGCGAGGTATGGCAAGTTGTGTGTGTGTGTGTGTGTGTGAGAGAGAGAGACTGCGGGTGACGGCAGGATGGTGAAAAAGAGCCGAGTTGAAGAAGCGGAAGAATCGGAATCGGCATTCTCGATCCCCTTCTCGGTGCGGCCTCATCTCCTTCGCGTCAGCTTCGCCCCACGGAATCCGAAGCGAGCCTTCTGTGAATGAGAACCATGTCTAGTGAAGCATGTCAATATTACTATCCCCCGCGTGCTCCTTCCCTCGTCCCTCCCCGGGAGCTGTCAGTGAGATGAAGTGCAGCGGACTGCAGTCTACACAAAAGATATTGCGCGGCTCAAGCTCGGCTTAACTGCCTCAACAGTCGAACTAACGAGTCTGCGAAACAAGAATCGGATGAGAATTTTTTTTTTTTTTTTAAATTTATTTTCTTCTTATTTTCACACTAATTCGTCAATTTGACATTCGTCGAAGACTTATATTTTCGTATTTTCGTGTGGCTGTGGAATTTTTCGTAAACTATTTTTGCTACAGTGTTCGTTATAATTTTGATTAAATGTACTAATTAAAAGCTACAATTTGAATTTTTTTTTCACATTTTTTGCATCGATAGTTTGAAAGTCAGAGGGGGGGCACTCTGATAACGACTTTGAAAGCAAATATCTCATGACTGAAGGGTGGAAATGGAAAGGTCTCGGGACATTATTTGTCGCATTTGAGGAGACCTATCCAAAGATATCTCACTCAATGGTGTGAGTAAAAAAAAAAAAATTGTGAACACTGTTTAATTTGCCGGGGTGGTCAAAAACATTTTTTTCTTATGTTGTCATTTCTGTTTTGAGGTCACTGATCTACGTCTGTGTACCAAATTTCATTTCGATTGGTCCATAACTGAGAAACATACAGACGGACGGACGGACGGATTTGACGAAACCATAAGGGTTCCTAGATTTCTTCGGAAGCCTAAAAAGCAAAGAAAAAGTTAACAAACACGAGTACTGAGAATATTCGTCAGAATTTTATTTTTCTCTTATTTTTGAAGTTTCTTCGTGAAAATTGGATACTCGAATAATTCACGTGTTCGTCTTACGAAAGAAAGAAAAAAAAATCGAGGAAACTCGTTATCATCATCATTATGATTATTTCGCGTGGTGTAACCAAAAAAGAATGGGAAAAAAAGCTTTTCGGTGCAAATATGGATAGCATCGAGCGGAATCTCGAGTTCGGAGGGACCGCGAGGTTTTCCAAGCGTTGTTTTTTTTCTATTTTTATTTTTTGTTTTTTTTTCCCCACGATGAAAAGGATGAGCGACGGAAAAGGGATTGCGGGGCAGGACTATGAAAGGGGGTTGGGTCCAAGCAACGCGAACGTAACGTTAAAAATTGCAGCGAAACGAATGAAAAAAAAAAAACAAAAAAAAATTATTTATTCATCTTCGTTCGGGCTTTGGTCGGTTTATTTATCGCATATTCATTAATTCCCCACCCTCGTTGAACCGCCAGAAGCTCGCGATAATTATGCGCAAAAAGCTTTTCTTTCATTCACGACCGAGATATAAAAACAATTACGATTTCCACTCTCTCTCATTCCAATCTAAAAAAAAAGAAAAAACCAAACAAGCATTCTCTTTATTTCTCTTCACATTTGTCCGTTCATTCACATCTTTTCATTTTATTTCGTTCGTTTTCTCATTTTTTTTTGTTTGTTTGTTTTTTTTTTTTCAATTTTTATTTTATTTCGTTCGTCTTCTCGTATTTTTTTTTTGTCTGTTTTTTCTTTTCAATTCTCCATTCGCAATTTCCGTCGGTTGATTTGTCTTATTTTCATAACTCGGGTTATTATTGATGCACGTGAAACAATAACGAACCGGTTTACCGCGAGTAACAATCAATATCGAAATAAACGTTCGGTCGTGGAAATTCTCCAAGGCACGCGATTGCGACGCTCGCCGGGGGGGTCGTCGCCTGTTATCAATAATAATCGGATCGATGCGGGGAACGATGCTCGGGGGGGATGTTCGGCTTCCATTTTACCGTGCCACGCGTAAATCCTCGGGTACGTGCCGCCATATTTATTCGTGACACACAGTCCGCGACACGTATGAAAAAAAATATATATATGTCTACGTATATATAGATATTGAACACTCGACAACGCTGATTAATATTTATTTATCAACAACATTGTCAAATACAAATTAATTAATCAATCTGCACGGCGAACGGGGTGGGTCTCGAAGTTCCGAATTTTCAATCTTTCAAAATCTCATAAGTTCGAATTTTTTAAATTCGAATTTTAATTTATCAGGATTTATGGAACACCAGTGAATTTCTAGAAAAAGCTTCTGGTGGTTGATGAAGCCAACACCATAGATAATGGTTCGAATGAATATATTTTGACATATTATTCATGAGTTAACAATGATGAATTCGCAGCTCCACAATGCATAGTAAAATCATTTTTCGAAATAAAAATCGGTCTGGAAACACCGATTCGACTTTCAGCAACACAAAAATTGTATTTATTCGGAAAATCATTCGGATACGTCGAGCCGGGAGTGAGCTTGGAATTATTTCAAGGACTTTTCGTAATAATTTTCAAGTGGAGCCCACGCTCGATTGGTTTTTATTGCCAATGTGTATGGATTGCCCCGTTTCGGATTATTATCAATGCATGAATAAACAATAATTGGAGTTAGCTACGAGAACCCTCGTTATATTTTTTCTCCGTTATTTCATTATTTCCATTCGGCGAGAGCAAATTCGAGCACGTAATGTTTTTTTTTTTTGCGGTTCTCTCGTTTATTTGCTCGTTCGTTTCTGTTTTTTTTTTTTCTTATTTCATTTTAAATCCGATATTTCTCCCTATCAGTGGTATTCGAGTGGAGTGAAGTGGGGAACTCTCGTCACGAGTGTCGTATGAATAAACGAGACTGTCTCCGTGTTTCTTTTTTTAATTTAATTCTATTTGTTTATTTTCTTTGGGGGAAAAAAAACAACATTTTTTTTAACTTGTTAGGGAAATTTCTCAACGACTTTCTCGCGAACCGATGTCTGTGAAAAAAAAAATCGCTGAATCGACATTTTTGAATATTTACGATGATGAATATTTTACGAAATTAATTATGAGTCGATTTGCGGAATTAATTTTTATTTTCGAGAACGAAGCGTAAGAAATAAATTTGCCAGTTGATTGACATTGTGCAATATGAATTTCCTCACAGGTTAATATGACATGTAACCTTTTTCCCAATTTCGTTACATCACTGATTTCATCGTGTCTACGACCTTCGTAAAATAATACGATTCGTTAAAAATGAATTTTCGAGTACCAGAGCCACGTACTCCGAGTACCCAACAAGTATGTACCTACGTACTCTAATTATCGCCCGGGGAAGGCAGAGAACAAGCTGCGGATTGAAACTGGCAAATTTCTCCCTCTGAATTTGATGCACTTCACGAAGTTCTTCGATGAGGAAGCATTTCCATTTTTTTTTTTAAATCTCTGGCTTCCTTGTACAAGCATTTGCGTTCGCTACAATTCAGACAAAGCAAAGGATTTCGCTCAACTTCAGTGCCAAGCATGTTCCTAAAGGGGTGCAACACTAGACTGAAATTGAGCTCGATATCTCGAAAATTGTGCGAGCTAGAGGAAAAAAATCTATTTTCGAAAATTTTTGAAATCACGTAAAAACGAAAAAACTGCATGGATTAGAAACGAAAACAAAAAAATTTCAATTCTTTAGTTGACTTAGCCCCCTCAATACCGACCGCGGTACGTCATCGACCTTTAATCGAATGATCTTTAGGATCCTCACGACCGTTCGAAGAATCTACAGAGCGTTCTGTGAGTAGCTGTGTGCATGTGTGTGTGTGTGTGTGTGTGTGTAGTTTGCACATAAGTTTTCGTGGTACGAGGTACGAACATATTCGACTATACTTATACGTACGATAATATAATCCGCGTTTAGGAAGCAAACCTGGCAAAAGCTTATTCCACGTTCGTCCTCGTCGTCGTCTTGGTCGTTATCTCTGTCGAGCCAGACGCGAGCATTAATCACGTTCGCTCTACCTAGCGAATTCACAGGATCTGAGATAGGATAGAAATGAATGGAGCACCAGCAGCAGCAGCAGCAGCAGCACCAGCCGCCGCCACCATCACCATCGGCCACGAGCAGCCGCGGCAGCAACAGCAACAGCGTTAGCGAGAGCTGTTACCTTCCTGAATCCTTCTCTTTCTTCCGGTTCAACCTCAACCCGCACTATGCCTCCATAACACGGAGGAGGCTCCATTGCCCCGCCAATCAAATTGCTCAACAAACTCGCAAGAGAGCACCACCCAACCACCGATCACACTTCGCTCGACACCGAAATTTATTTTAACTCGATCATCAATTTTCACGAATTCTACGACGAAAATTGTTTTTGACTAATTAATCGGTGAATCAGTTGGTGAAAGGAGTCAAAACATTTTTTGTTAATATTAATTTTCATTCACAGTCGAAGGAACGAAGATTTTTTTTTTTTTTTTAATTTTGAAAAAGAAAAAAAAAACAAAAATGTTTGTTTCTTGTAGCAAAATGATCTGTTTTCATCTGAATTGAACTAACTTTTTGTCATATATAGAAAAATCAAAAAACGTTTCAAACTAAATTCTTTCTATTTTCCTAAATCAGAACCGAATTCCAAAATCGACACAAAAATTTGTTCCTCGTCGAAAAAAAAATAAATAAAAAAAGAGAAACGATCAATTTGTCACCAACCACATAATCGCCACGTGCTCACGATCATCGTGACAGTTGCGACAACTGATTGATTTATCACTCTCGTATCGTCACGTGTTTGTCGTGGGGTTCGACGAAATTAAATAGATTTACGCGAAATCACGAATCGCCGTTTATCATGGAACAACGCGGACGGGTCTGGTGTAACGAGGGATATAACTACTGTCGGTGTCGGCGGAAGAGTGAAGCTATCTCGAAGGACGAGTCTCGCGGTAAACTAGCCGCGTTATTCGATCGTGAACACGACGGGCCTGTGTCGACCGCTTTCCCATTTTATATACCTATATATATGTGAGTGTGCATATATACCGACTATGTACGAGCGTGAATATCGTTGGGCGTTATGGCCAGGCTGCAGTGGTAGCAGCAGTAGGCACCAGACGCTTGCATAATCGACGGGCATGTCTGTCCTCCACGTCGCTCTCTCTCTCTCTCTCTCTCTCTCTCTCTTGCTTTTGGCACCTTTTCCGGTCTCTCTTCCTGTTCCTCACTCACTCCTACTCTCTCGCACCCACACTTCGAACTCATCGTCGTGTTCTGGTGCCACACAGAACTGGAGAACCTGCGATATCTCGTCTCCTTTCCTCGCCCTTCCGCTTCTGTCATGCTACTATCGTGCCCGTCGTCCAGGTTTGCTTTCCTAGCACCCCATCATCATACGTATGTATATACAGGGTGTCCCATTTGAAACAGTACGGTCGAATAACTCGTCGGGAAAAGAGGTGACAACGAAATGGGTCAGATGAAAGTTGTGGGAATCGAAGGGGGAAACATAGTGTCTGATAAAATCTATGGCTCTCACGGCTTATTTTTTTTTTCACGTGTTAATTAGAGGCAAAATTTGAATTGGTAAAAGCGGAACCTCTAAATATTATCCGATTGGGCTCAAATTTTGAAATATGTCTGCTAATGGTATCTGCATCAAATGTAGGAACTGCGGTAAGAATCGGAAAAATTTGTCTTTTTTCAACACACCCTAATACAAATATATATGTGTGTGTGTGTGTGTGTGTGTGTTGAATACGCGCGTGCGGCAGTCGCTTATATTCCTCTCATATATCTCTCATGCAAATCGTTTGCACACGATGTCCAGCCCGGAGAGTCGAGTTACCCCTAGCTGATCTCTGACATATCGAACCAGGTTATCGCTTTGTCCTCGTTTATGCGCACCAAGGACGTTTGCGGAAACCAAGATTGAATGTCTGAGGTTGATGCATCGTGCAATCGACCAACTCGATATCCATTTCATTTTCGTATAAAATTTTACAAACGTTCATCGATAATCGATTCGACAATAATAATAATTATTGTGATCAATTACAATCGCATAATGATCAATTTTTATTATCACCATTATTATGGTATTACGATTTATCATTATTATCACCATTATTGTTATAATATGATTCATCATTATTATCACCATTATCTTTATAATATGATTTATCATTATCATCATTATCATTATCATTATATTAGCTTTTCGATTGCATAATACGACGATAACTTTGACTACGTACCGAAACTCGGGAGTGAAGTTTTTCAACTTGAAAAAAGTCGTGGCGGCGAAGCTTTGACAAACACTGATTACCGCGGAAAATAAGGGTGAAAAAAAAAAACCAAAAAAAAAAAAAGTTGTAGCAAGTGGATAAGAGCAGTGGAGGATGGAGAGTTGGATGGGAAAGCGGTAAGATCTTCGGAGAGTTAGTCTTGATCGTTTTCCACGGATGCAACCTTCTTCGGGAAAGATGTATGTATGTGGCAGTGGGAGAGGAATAAGCTACACCCCCTCTCCACCCCCTCTCCGCGGCTGTCGAAGGCCGAGTGGCGCTGGTTTGCCCGTCGATCCCGTTTATCAGCTGAAATTGCGGTCGTTATCGGAGAGTGAGAATTTCCACGCCGACGTTTCGCCCGCTCGCTGGCTCGTTCCATTTTCCACCGGCAGGCGCCGGTATCGGGGGGGGGGGGGAGTCGACGAACGTCGATTCGCATTCTCGCGCTTCCTCACCATAGAGCCTTTATTTTCTTTCCTCGCGTATTAGCCGTTCGAACGTGAATATGTATGGATATGTATACAAACACGTATATATGGATATTAGGGTGGTCCTTATTTGGGGTCAAAAAATTGTTTGGCCCTTCCATGGGCTTGAATGTAAGATAACCTTTTCTGTAGAAAATTAAATTGTCTACGAAAAAGATTCAGTAAGATTTTTTCCTTTTTCCAAAGTTTTTGAAATTAACGAAAAAATGAACGCTTCATTTTTTCGAATATTTCGAAAACTTTGGAAAAGGTGAAAATCTTATTCAATCTTTTTTGTAGAGAATTCAATTTTCTAGGAAAAAGTTCATTTGCATTATCGTCGTATCTCACATAGTTTTCGAGTTATTATAAATTTTATCGAAGCTTTTAAGGAACAAGGAGGTACTTAGAATTGATGTACGAGGCTGAGCCTTTGGCTACCTCAAAAATTATTTATTTAGAGACATTCAAGCCCATGGGAGGGACAAAAAAATGTTTGACCCCAAATAAGGACCACCCTAATATATCCTATATACACATCGAACTTTCTACCGATGTGAAACTTTGTGAGTCTGGTCCGCGTGTGATTTTGCTTCAAAATTCGACTGACTTGAGCGACCTCGCCCCCTCCCCCTCCCCCCCAACCTCCATTCCGTCACCCGTTTCATGAGAAGAGAATCAGCTCGGATGGCGCGCGGTATCGGCGATTTTCCCGTGAACGGATTTGATTACGTCGAATGATCGAATGCAAATTCTCACGAGCTTCGGGTCCTCCCTCGAATTTCGGTCGGGCGGTCCACGATCGAACTACCGCGCGCAACCGAGCCCCCCGGTTCGTTCGGAGATTTCCGTCTGCCTCGACGAACTTCAATTCCACTTCTCTCTCAATTTCTCTCGGCTTCCGGGTGCATCCAGGGCATCAAACTATCCACAGCCATCCTCAGCTAGAACCCCCCCCCCTCCGCCCCCTCTCAGCCATGCACTGTGCCACGCGGAGTCCCCGTTGCCTTTGCCGTTCTCTTTCACTTCCGCTCGTCCTTCGCTACCCCCGACACACACACACACACACACACACACACATACCTGCTATATTCACGGCCCGATGAAACGCTTCCGTGGTTTCAGTAATTTTGCCCGCGTTTCGTCGAAATGTAGCTGAAGATAAAAAAAAAAAAAAAATAATAATAAAAAAAACTGTTCAACAGAAAAAAAAAGAATCTGAAAATGAATAACTTTATTGTACATAATTTCATCCTCCATTTCCATCCACGACCGTCCCATCAATATACATATATCTGTATATACATATCATCCCTCGCGCAAGTAAAAAAAATTGTTTTCACAATTTGTGGGATGTTTGATTTTAGGAAAAAAATAATAATAATAATTTCTTCTTGTCCGATGAAGAAAATAAATTGACGATTGAAGCATTAAATCGTCGTCGTCGAAGTTATTTCGCAATCCGGACTTTTCACACTGATCACAACCTGCTTCGATCAATTTTTTCGATGACTTGACCGAAGGTCGACCGATCGGACGGTCGGGTGCTTGGCTCATTTGGTCGAAGCACACGTGTCCGGCTGCATGTGCGTCCGGTGCAGCGGCAAAGGAATGAAAAAAAAAAATGAAATAATATAAAAAATGTCGTAGCATTCATACCTCGCTGGTGTCGGAGAGAAAGAATAAAAATAAAAAACGAGTAAAAAATATAATCGTCACGGAGCACCGGTGGATTTAAATGTTTCCGGGGCAGGGCATCGGTGAAATAAAAAGAACGTTCAAAAAAAATTTGAAAAAAAAAACTAAAAAAAAATAAACAAAAAAACGCATTACGAGGGATGAATGGAGGGTGGACGAGAGTGGCGTGTATTAGTCACCACTCGACTTTTTCACCGTGCTCGACTATGTCGGACACTGGTAAAAAATGGTGGACTGAAGATTTCGATGGGTGTTCGTTGAGAGGGTAAACTACCCCCCCTCCCCCCTACCGTGTACGAGGCTGCACGTAGTCCAACCCCCGGCAATATTGGCCGCTCGTTCACTTCGTCGTTCCCCGACTCTCTCGTATACGCTTTTCGTTTTCGCCCCCCCCCCCCCAACAGCGCACTCTGACGCGTAATGCTCGAAGTCAGTATTTTTATTAAAGAATTCCTACATAGACCCATTTCGTTGTCACCCCTTTTTCCGACGAGTTATTCCACCGTACTGTTTCAAATGGGATACCCTGTATACGTAGAGTTTATTCTGTGAATTTTTTTTTCCCAAAAACCCATATGAGTATTATATCGAATCTGGTACGCGTGCGAATTTATCATGAACATAGGTTCAAAAATGGTCCAACAGCTTTTGGATTAAAATAAAAATAATAATAAATAAAGAATAAATAAATAAAAAAAAATAAAAAACTATGATAAAAATTATATGTGATAAATGGGTGAAAGTGCCACAACGGTGGTCTCTCGTAAACCAATACGTTGTGCACTCCAGTCCGGTTAACTCCATTGAAAACCATTTGTCTCCATTGTATTCACTTTTCGAACGAACGTTCAACCGTGGCATTCGCCCACGCAAATACAATTACTCGTTTTCCGACACAAAGTGTTTTTAGCGGTCCACACAGTTCCCGCAATTACTCCATTTTTTTCATTCTTTTTTTTCCCCTTTTTCGGCGAGTATAAAAAGAAATAATTATTTCTAAATATATATTTTTGAATTTTCGAATTTTTGAATCGAACGTCGTAGGATCTTTTTTTGCTTTTTTTTCGGGTAATATGAAACAATGCAATGCAGAAACAATGAAGATATATGTATTCCCACAGCTGAATCGTCGCGTCGTTGATTTATTTGTGGTAAAAAAAAAATGTGGGTCAACCTTTTTGATCGTTGTGTTGGAACGAATGAAACTTTTTATTTTTTATTTTTTCTTTTTTTTCCGAGTAACTCTAACTCGCGCACTAGCGCGTGGCTGACGAATACAATTGGCCCTTTTTCGCGTTACGGAGAATATTCGGTGAGTTACCAATGGGCAATTAAAATTCCCAGTCGATAAAAAAATATTGAAAAAAAAAAAAACAAAAGTCAATTATTCCGTTTCAAGAACGAATAAATTTGCGAAATACACCGACGATGGAGTATGTGTAATTTTTTCGAGATTTTGACCACGTAACAGGGTGTACATATTATTTATCGTATGAGTTAGTTTTTCAATTTTTTTTTCAATGATAGGAATGCTTCCGAAGCATCAGTAACATTTTCATTAATACGATAAAAAATTCGTATACCCGGTGTTAATCAACGAATTTTTGAGGACTCATTTTCATCACGATAATAACATTTTATCGTCAACACGAACTCACAACCATATAATATTATATGTGCTGTCATATTTACTCAGAATCGTACAAGGATTTTAATATCAAGAGTATTAATTAAAATTCTGCACTCTGCAGAGCCATACTATCTGGATATCAAGCTCATTATGTCGTGGCTTTGAAGCACAGAACAAAAGCTTGGAGACGCCCCCTCCCCCTCCCTCCCTAGCCATCCTCCACACTCTCCGTTAATACTCATTCAGAATTCTCTGAAACCATAAAACGAAAAGAAAAACAAACAACGTAAATTAATAAAAAATCAAAAACAAATAATTCACTGATTTGAAAATGTTCTACTTCGAATTCGATCGTACGATATTTAATACGTTTTATTGTTCGGCAGGATCGTCTATTCTGCGAATCCTCCGAAACAATAAAACAAAAAAACAGGAAGAAACAATCAACAACGTGAATTAAAAGAAAATAAATTAGTCAAGAGGACAGTGTGAGCAAAAAAAAAATTCCTAGATTCCTACGGAACGCTAAAAATCTAAGTAACTGATAAAAAATGTTCTAGGTACTTCGCAGAACGTTCGAAGGACGTGATACGCATGATTGTCCGTCCAGCGTCCATTTCGCGTCGTGAATTCGGACGACGCGAAATGGCGGCCGTGACGGCCAACTCGACAAACGATGCGTTCACGGGTGCGTCCATGCGTTCCGCGTCTAACGGACAATGCATTATCGTATGAAAGCGCGTACGCGATGTTCGCGGACGCGTTGCACACAAATTCACAGCGAATTGAGAAGTGGAGGACGAGAATCCAGAGAGACACGCACGTCGGGTTTGGTCTGTATTGTGTTAGCTCGGCGCAGAGACGCCTCTAGTGGTAACTCCATGCAACGGCACGAACCTCTCCTGTGTTCGCGAATGACGCGCCAACCAAACCCCTCGAGTACCTACCATCGTTCTTTCTCTCTCTCTCTCTCTCTCTCTCTCTCTCTCTCTCTCCCTCTCTCTCTCTCTCTCCCTTGCTCACACACACACACACACATACAAACCATCTCTCGCTCCACTTTACACGTGTCGAATTTACAACTGCGTGCCCGGGCTTTCACGTAAGTACCTGTGTACTATGACACGCACGCACAGAGTCTCCCCCACGAGTTACCCCCCCCCGCCCGCCTTCCCCAAAACGCCCGAGAATTTCGGGCGAATTCCGTGGTAGCTTGTTTCGTGTCTGTGAGAGCACCCGAATGCCATTCTCAAAGTCCGAAAACGGAGTTTGACACACTGCAAATTGTCACGAGGAATGTAAATTTCGACGATTCGACCCGCAACTGCATTTCTATTTCGATATATACCCCAGTGAAAATTTTTAGCTCACACTTTCAACCTTGAAGTGAGATTGAAATATTTTTTCACCTTCGTTTCGACCTCAATGTGGTGTCGACATTTTCTTTTTTTCATCTTCGTTTCACCATTCCGAGTGAGGGTGAAACTTTTTTTCATTCGTTATTTCACCTCCGTTATAGAACATTCGTTTCGAATGTTCTATACTCCAGCTGTAACTTGAAAATTCTCCAGCGACTAGTTTTCGTCAGCCATTATTAAATACAAACAATTTCCACAAATAATTTTCACACAAAAATAGGACCTCTCGTGTGTCACCGTCGATTGTTCGCTACTTGCCACATTCCCCATTACGTCCCAGTCAATCAAACCATAAAAACTTCACTAACATCGAAAAAAAAAAACACAAAAAATATTCCATCGAAAAGAAAAACACATATATGATGAAAAAAAAACTTTTTCCTCTCTCGCTAAATCAGAAACGATGCTTTCATATTAGCTTCACCGAGGTTTTCGAGCTAGCTTTCAACCCCCCGTGCTCAAAATCCTTTCGTACTATCCCCCCCCTCCCCTCGCCACGTTCGCCGACCAAGTACAGATATAGTAGCAGGATACGCACGTTCCACGCTCGAAAGTGGTACGTACATCGTATACACATAGACTCCCGTATCCTCAGACTCATCCTCAGCCTCACTTTTCGCACCGTACAAAGTCGTGTCTTCGTCGTTTTCGTCGTCGTTCCCCATCCCCCCATATCTTTCTCTCTCTCTCTCTCTCTCTCTCGGTAGCGCCGTTGCGCCATCTACTCGGGGGTCCCGCTCGCGAAGCTTCCGGCACACCAGCGCCCCCGACGAGCCGTATTTCATTCGTGCCCGAAACTGCGAGAGAAGCCGTAAATAACGTGGCAGCACGATGCCCGGGCTTGTACATTGCTCTCGTTTCATCGTTCGTGTACGATCCCCCCCTTGCTTTTCGTTTCTCTTCATCCTCTCACTCTCTCACGCCTTCTCCCCCCAACCCCTCCACCACTTTCTCTCTCGCACCTCGCAGCCTGGACGGATTCGCAGTGGCGTGTAATTATAAATCTGCTTAAATTCATCGCGTCGCTTCGTTGGTACGCGGTCTCGCAACCTCACACCCTTCGCTATTCCCCCCTCCCCTCCCCTATCATTTCCTATCCCACTCTTTCACTCTTCCTATCTCTCTCTCGCTCTCTTTTCGCTGTCCAGCCTCCCCCCCGCTCTCTGCGGCCGACCCCCGGCACTTTGTGTCGACCACGAGTCCATGGCATCAATCCCTCCCTCCCCTTCCCCCTCCCCTTGCCGCCACTTCGCGTCCTCACCGCCGGTGACCCGCAACAGTGGAATGAAGGAACGGTGCTGCTGCTGCTGCTGCTGCTGCTGCTGGCATGCTGAGTAAACAGTGAGCAGCGCCCCCGCTCTCTGTCCACCGGCTTAAACCAATTCGTCGCTCATTGAGCGAACGATCGCGACTAATTTCCATGAAATTTCGTCGCGCTCCCTGATTAGCTCACTTGTTACCATCGGCCATTTTGTTACTAACAACACGTCATTGTCGCGCGAGAGGGTTGGACTAAACGCGAATTGATGTATGCATATGTTCAACCGGGCTACCACCTTTTTCGTGTATGATTCTTTGGGTTGGGGTCGATATCCGGGACGAGCAACGTCCGGAAAGGTGAAAATCCTTCAAATCATCTCCAAATCTATTTCGATCAATGAACGATCTCAAGCACTCTCAATAACTATACGACATTTCGATATCACCGCCATTTTCTCAACGTCATTCGTTTCATAAATTTAGGAAAATGCAAAAAAAAAAAAAAAAAAAAAATTCTCATTATTGCATTAAACGAAATAATATCTGCAGCTGTTCGGGCGATTGTCACTGCCGAAACTGTGATATCTCTGTGGAAGACGCGATCTGTCGTTAAGCGTTTATCGATAAAAATATAAAACGCGCCAGTGTAGGAAGACAAGGAGAAAGAGAAAGAGAGAGAGAGAGAGGGAGAGAAGGAACCGAGGCCTCGTCGAAGACCCATAGAGAGAGGTCGCTGTGTCCGTGACGTCCTTGAGCACAGAAAAAACGAACCAAGACGAAACGGAAGAAGAGAACCGAGAAGAAAAAATTCTGGACGAAAGTGGAACGGGTGAGGGAAGGGGTTCGCGATGGTTCGCGGTAGTAAGAAGGGGGTGGGGGGGGGATGACAGCCGGAGATGAGGCAAGTTGGCCAACTCTCGTGAAGCAGGTTCTCGTTTAGCGAAGGTGGCGCTAGTGTCTCGACGACAACGACGACAACGACGCCGGATGAGGAGGGGGGTGGAGGAGGGAGGCGGCAAGGGGGAAACCTAAAGCCCTTCAATGGGTTCTGTACAGTCGAAAAATTCTTTCTCCTCTTATTCTTGCTTTTTCAACATTCCACCGAAGCTCTCTTCTCGCTTCTCGTCTTCTTCTTCTTCTTCATCTTCTTCCTCTTCCACCCCCGCTTACCGCGACCTCACTCGTTTCGAAACTCCCTCCACCCTCCCCCCGTCCTCGTTCCTTCCGGTTAATACTGTTAGGACCAGTATCACATGCCTGGGTGTACGTGTGTGTGTGTGGGAGTGGGGGGAGGGGGTCGGGCGTTTGTGCGAGAGTGGATGTGGGAGTAAAATGGCCCGGGTGACCGTGAGCGTGAGTGAGCTTCTCTTTTCCGCCGTGGAATCTCGAGATTACAGGCGGAAATTCGTGTACTTTCAGCGCCCGGGTTTTTAATAAAAGTTCTTCAAACGATAGCCTACCCTCAACGGTCTCTTCCACCCCCTCCCTCCCCTGCTACGTCCCTCTTGCGGCCCTCGACTCTCCCGCAGTCGCTGACTCGTCGCAGGCTCACGAGCTAAACCAGAGGAAGAAAAAAAAACTGATGAAACAAGAAAAGCTCACGAGTGCGTCAAAGAGAGAGAGAGAGAGAGAAAGAGAGGTAAAGTGCTCGCATACCCTTGTCGGTCGCAGAATGCTCGAGGGGCAGTGGGGGCGAGAAGGCGAGGGGAGGAAAAGGCGACGGTAAAAGAAGAAAATGAGGTAAACGGTAAACGAACGCGGAAAGCACACGCACAAAGCTTCCTCGCGCGCGCGCGCGCTTTACGCCTCCATAAAAATCGAAAAACTTTTTCTACTTTGCCGACTCCGCGAACTACCCCCGGCAAACGCATCGGGGTCCCACACCGACGTAGTTTTTCACTTGTTTTCTTTTTCTTTTTTTTTTTTTTTTACACACTTCCGTCGTACCATCGCAAACTCGATCCGCCGGTTTTTAGCTCACGGTCGGCTTCGACGCGCGAAAGTGACTATACGAGTTTTTCACAATCTCATTCGTCTTGTTTTCCTCGCTTGTTCTGCTTTTTTCCCACCCCCCAAACACTTGTTTCCCGACACTTTATTTTTTTCACGTTTCATTTCATTTTTATTTTCCGATATTTTTATTTATTTATTTATTTTCTTGGTTCTTTGAACAAATTTTTTTATTTTCATTTTCATTCAATTTTTTCTTTTTTCGGCAATTTTTTTTCGAAATTATTTTCATTTATTTATTTATTCTTTTGTCTTTTTTGTTTGGCAATTTATCGGAGCCCAGACGACGAAGTGGCGAGGATCTTGAGGTTTTGCACTTTTTTTTCCATCAAGTGTGCTTTTTCGTTTCGTTTTTTTTTCTTTTTTTTAAATTCTAGCCACAACTTTTTCGTTTTTTCGCGCAACACATTTTTTTACGTTATTTTACTCTCGTCCCCGTTCCAGCTTGCTTCCTTGTCGCTCCACTCACTCCCCCCCTCCCCCCACCCTGAACGAATCCGTTTTCCGCTGCTACGGCTAAAGTCCGATCGTAAACGCGTTAATTTCCTCACCGCGTTCGCGCTCCCACGCGAGATTTCCGTTATAAACGTGAAAGAGGGCGGGCGGGCGGAGGTTGAAAATAGCTCGCATAACTTGGAGCGAACGATCGGGGCCAATCCCCCGACGTTGCAATTGCATCGCATCATTCTTCGGCCCCCCTCCTTCGCCCCCTGACCCCCCTTCGTATTCTCCGTTACCACGCTGATTTTCACGAACCGTCAGCGTTATCTCGTTTCAACGAAGAATTTTATAATCCCGCTGATCCGACATTTTTACGTTCGGAACTTTACGCATTTGCCAAAGGCACGGCGCATACCCGGTGATACAATCGTTTTTTTTTCGCCACATTCGATTTTCTCTCGCGTCAACGAGGTACGTTTTTTTTTCGGCTTTTTTTTCATCTTCATGGAAGAAGCTGTGTGGTGGTCCCGAATGTCTTCAAACATCACTCAAAATACAGTCCGACCTTGAAATAAGAGACCAAAAGCCTCCAAGGGGAAGAGTTATTTTTCTCAGGAATCGCATACCCCCATCAGGCTCGCTACCTCTGTCTGTCGAAAAAAAAATATCTTAGAAAATATCTTAGAAAAAAAATATTTAGCAATAACATCAATAATAAAAATAAATAATAAATTAAAAATATTTTTCTTGCTTCCAATGGCTCAATTTTTTTCCCAACCACATATACATTTCTTTCACCTTACTCCTTTGTCCCTAACGAGAATTTGTTAAAGAAAAAAATAGAAAAATAATCCATTATAATTATTTGGATGAAAAACAAAATAAACACAGAAGACAAGAAAATATTTTTCTTGCTTCCAATGGCTCATCGATCAGATCAGACCAATTGTCCTTTGCGTTCGACGAGTCGTGTTCTCGTTATCGTCGAATACCACGAGCTTCGGTGGTATCCCATCAACCACTTGAACCCAACGTTGCCCCATCTATATATATATATATATATATATATATATATATATATATATATATATATATATATATATATAGTTTATTCCACAAACACCTCTCGAGAATCATCTCTCCCTTCCTTTCACGAGCTTCCGTCGTCGTCGTCGCCGTCTTCGTCGTCGACGACTTCGTCTCCGCAAGAGCTCGAGGGTAGTAAGCAAATAATCCAATCAACCCGAAGCAGCTATGCCCCGCAGCAACACACCAGCTCCTCACTTTTTCGTCGTCTACCCAGAAAAATTTCATCGGAAAAATCGCCGACCTCCCCCCCCCCTCAATCCTCCCCACCACCGTCCCTAATGCCTATAAAAATATAAATTCCTAAATATTAATAAAATATGTAACAATTTCAATAAAAATTCGATACAGAAATTTCTCCTTCATTCATAAAAAATTTTTTTTTTAAATCAATAGCAATAAAAATAAGCAAAATGTCACATCTGTGTAACTCATCCAAAACATATGAAACCATCAATTTCATCTGTATAACTCATCGAAAACCATTTCCCAAAAACCAGATAAATAAAACGGAATAAAATTGTATCGTGGAAAAAAAAATAACAAAAATGAATAAAGTTATTGCGACAAATGTCGGCCGTCGATTCGACGGTAGAGCTCGTATGGTAAAAGTGCACGGCACAACGGAGGCGTATAGATGCGATATTAATCGCGTTTGGATAGTTTGCCAACGAGAACGGGCGTCGGGGATTCTCGTCGTATAACAATACACCGTGCATACACGGTGTGTATCAGCTTTCATGGTAGTTTATTAGCTCGACGTGGCAGTCGGTGTATGTGTATATGACACGGATAAACGATAACGTGTACCCACGGCGACGCATACTCCCTGGTGCGGTGGTAAAATTTAGTACGAACCAACGATTGCACACATACACATATACATAGGGTGGTCCTTGGTTATAAAATATTATTATTATTTACTTATTTTTCGAATATTTCAAAAACTTTGGAAAAAAGAAAAAATCCTATGAAATCTTTTTCGTAAAAAATTCAATTTTCTACGAAAAAGGATATTTGCATTATCGCCGTATCTCACATAGTTTCCGAGTTATTATGCAATTGATCGAAGCTTTTAAGGAACAAGCTATCTCAACTTGCCGATTCACCGCAGAATTCAATCACTGGAAAATGTCTTAGATTGGCACGGAGGACCTACTACAATAAGTGAAGAATGTCCGGAGTTCCGGATTTTTTGGTGCAATACGTCGGAAGGAAAAAAATATTAACTATCAGGTGCAAAAAATCCTATGTTAATCAAATGGCGAAATTCGACGGCTTTGGGGAGGTACTTAGAATCAATCTACGAGGCTGGGCCTTCGGCTACCTTAAAAATTATTTATTCAGAGACATTTAAGCCCATGGGAGGGAAAACAATTTTTCACCCCAAATTAGGACCACCTTAATATCTATATGTATGCATTAGGGTGTGTTAGAAAACGACAGAGTCGTTCGATCATCTTAGCAGTTTCTACACTTGAAGTGGACACTATCAGGAGACATCTTCCAAAGTTTGAGCCCAATCGGGCAATATCCAAATGTTCCGCTTTTGCGAATTCGATTTTGGCTTATTGTTAATACGTAAACTTTTTTAGAGTCCCACTTTGAAATATCCATTTGGGCTCCTCCACAGCCCGGACACAAAATACATAAACAGTCACGTCAGTGCATTCGCCCCGAAGTTGTACGCGTCAGGGCCGCTAGGTGTCGCACTCACGTTGTACCAACACACTCGGGATCCACCGAAGCGCCTCTACAAGGCCCCGGGGCTTTCGGTTCTGCCGTTAAATCGCAGGTGCTGCCGCGTCGCGTCACTACCGAGACAACGTCTCCGGGCTACGGGAATATCACGATAATCGTGTTGATAGTGGGTGCGGAACGTTGTGCATGTAGCGGTTTTCCCCGTTTGCTACCGGTTTCCAGACGTACGGAGGTTAAGCGTGCGAGCACGTTCACCGAGCCTCCGGGAATCCCCGGTATTCCCGGGAACTAGCTTCGTCTGGGTTGTGACGAAACGATCATTCTCCAGGATCAACCGGTAGTCACGAGGCTTGTCGCGAGGGAGATTCCCTCGTGCGCCTGAGTCGCGTCACATGTTACATTGGAACTTGCATTTCGGCCGCTTAAGCCGAGTACCGTCACGAGATGGCAGATCTTTTTGTTTTATATATAGTTATTAATATAGCTCCTAGTCAACGCGGGTCATTTGAGTTTATGGTATACATTGTTGATGATACGACGTTCAGACGTTTGACACGCATTTTTCGAGTTTCATTATTGTGCTCAGCTGTGTTGAAGATTGCCTTGTGATTGGGGCGATGGAAACTCGGAACGAGCAACGTTCGGAAAAGCCAAAATTCAGGACGCGCAATGCTCAGAACAGTTAAGATTCGGAATATTATATACAGGTATATGGATTCCGCACCATAACCGGAGTATCTTGGCGGTTAGCGTGGGACGGAGAAAGGCGGGGATTCTCGCGAGATATCGCCTATTTCTTCGAGACTCGCGCGTTATCCGAGGATAAGTTGGCGAGCTCCATCCACCGTGGCGATAAGTCAATGAGGATGGATACAAATGGCAGCGATACTTTTTGTCAGAGTACTCGATGCTTCGACCGATCTCGATGATACGCCGAGTAGTCGGCCAGTACTTTCGAAGATGGGCCCCGATTGAACGGCGGCCATTTTCGTTATCGTTCGAAAGCCAACATTGGTTGTACGAAGTGGAAATACATGAATGCCTGTCGTAAAGAGATGGAGAGGTTTGTGATTATTCCCCGTGCATCCCATCAGTGCCCTCACGGAGATGCGGTATCGTGAGAATTTATGTGAACAAAACGTGGTCTCCTTCCGTATCTCAGACGATTGAAAGTTTGTTCAATTTAGTTACAAATACAAAGTCATTTTAGGTTTGTTTAATAGCGAATATGCCCTCCTTACGCTCTAATGACTGCATGAACTTAACTTGCCATTTATTGTATTAATTTGTTAAAGTAGCAGATTCCCAATAGGATTGAGATCGGGTGTCTTTCCAGGCCAAACCAGATGGGGAAACCTATTCTCCTTAAAATATTCCAGCATAACCTTGGAAACGTGACATGGGGCTGAGTCTTGCTGAAAAGTGGACCCATCTACACCTCGAACTTGAAGGCAATAATCACTTTCAATTACTTTCTACCTGTTTGGAGAAATAGTTTAGTCTTCTGGGTATTGTAGAAATTACTGGGTGCTCCACCGACCCCACTCGACTAGTTGCTGCGACGACCCCGCACATACATACATCCGGACGTTTTCCGCAAATGTGAGTTCTCCGCAGCCAAAGAATGGAGAAGACGGTGTGCTATTGGTCCCTCCGGTTTTTCCGTCTGTACTCACAGCTTTTGGTATTAGGAAAATCCGGAGTTAGGCCGGAAAGGAAGCGAAGACTCCGGTAAGCTCGAGACAGACCAAGGGCTGTAAAGCGAGAAGGGAAAGAAACGGGAATAACGCAAGCGGGGAGTCGTCTGGGTGTAGTGGGAGCAAAGAAATGAGAATGAGGAACGTGGAGTTGGTGCTTTCGCAGAGTCGAAGATGGAAGAGAACGTCCAGTAAACCGGGAAAAGAGGTATCAATGGAAGGGGGATGAAGGATATCTGTCCCGTGGTTCTCTGTGGCGGCAAAGCAAGTTGGACGGGGCCGGGAAGTAGTCGCGGGGGGGGGGGACTGGACTCAGACGTAATACAGTGCAAAATAGAGTGGAGCACGAAGCTTTTCGATCTTTCCCGTCTTCACCGGAACAAAGATCCTCCCGTTCAACGGAAAAAGAATTCACAGTCGAGACTTATGATACTCACCGTGCATTTCTCAACCCTTTTCCCGCCACCCTCTTGCGTTTACTTCCGTCCGGACGCGCTTTACCCTTTTCTTTTTCAAATAATTTTTTATCTTTCCACACTGTGTTTTGCTCGATCGCTTTGGTACTTTTTCTTTGTTCCTTCTTTCTTCTTCCTCGTCTTCCTGCTATCCGTCGTGATCTCAATGAAATGTGCAGCACGGAGAAAGATTGCAATTTCGGTGTAGTCGCGTCTGAGGAAGACTCTCCCGCTCTGTCTCTCTCTCTCTCTCTCTCTCTCTCTTGCTCTCTGGGTCTGTGCTTGAGCCAGGGGCGGCTGGTGGATGACTGGCGGCTGGTGGCGATGGCGGGTGGGTTTGCTTTTGTGCTGTCGAACGATGCGCAAAAGTGGGTCGAGATGACTGACCGAGGAAGCGAAAGAGCTTCGTATAAGCTCGGTTAATAACGTGGAAGTAGAGTGTGCCGGAGGAGAGTAGTGATGAGACGCAAAAGGAAAGAACGATGTCTGTATATATACATATATATATATATGTATACAGCGGAGAAAAGCTCGATGCTGGTGATGCTGCTGGTGGTGCGGCTGCTTCTACTGCCGCATGGTTCTACAACTGGTGGCTCTGTGCTGCCAGTTCTACTCAGTTTCCACAGTCATCCCACCGCCATCTCTTCCTTCCCTCTATCTCGTCGAATTTGCATCTGACGTGCATCTGGCTCGGCGCGGCGAGCCGTACTACTACTCTTCACATCGTCCACAGATAACACGCCCGAGATGTATCGCACAACGGGTAAGATGATGAAAAAAAATAAGAGAAAAAGGAACGAAAACCCACGACACCCTGGTAGTAGATATAATTTTGTTATTTCGCATCGTCTCAACAATGTTTACAATGTTCTGTGAAATTTTGTGAACGTTTGTCGAACGAAAATTCTATGGAGAACTGTGATTGGTAGAAAACTTACGGAGTACTTTTTCTGGTGCTTTAC
Source organism: Diplazon laetatorius (assembly GCA_963662125.1). Classification (NCBI taxonomy): domain Eukaryota; kingdom Metazoa; phylum Arthropoda; class Insecta; order Hymenoptera; family Ichneumonidae; genus Diplazon; species Diplazon laetatorius. The sequence continues at coordinate 2,998,864 of OY759165.1, read as the reverse complement.
TGCAGTCATAATAAAAAAAATCCGAAATTCGAAACAACTATGATATTTAGAAATAATGACAATGCAATAATTCCTTCCAAATCCGAAGTCAAGCTGCGATCTTTTTAATGTATCGACTTTAATCTTGCTCCAAGCTTTAATTGAACGTGTTCTCTAAATAATCTAATAATTGTTGTCTTCTATCTAACATTTTTAAGTAGTGAAAAAACGATGAAAAAAAAATTCACGAAATCCGACTTTTTTTACAAAAAAATTCGTGAAAAATTCAATTTTTGCCATACGGTGAAAAGTCTTACGCCATTTCACTCTCGAGATATTATATTCTTGAGGAAAAAATAGAGCTTTTATCGACTGTGAAAAAAATATATTTATTTTTAAGTTTGAACTCAAGACTTTTGATCGATGTCGAAAAATGAAAATAGTACGTTTAAATGGCCAAAATAATGTTGAAAAATGGTATTTTCATTGCATGAATATCATGAAGTTGGCCTGGGGTCCAGTGGACCCGGACTGACCGCACCGGGTTGAAATTAAAAAAAAAATCCATCGCGCATGACAAGGAGGCACGAAAAGATTCGCACGTACGTTTTTTCTCACTTCTCGCGTTGCGTCCCAAAGGACGTTGTTGTTGCTCGTGGTTTCCCGTCAGAAGGTGGCCGCTCGAGAAGGTGGAAGCCGAGGAGGGGACGAAGTGCGATTTGAGATCTGGGCGATTCGCCAACGTGGCTTCCCAAACCCGATGGTGCTGCCCTCTCTTCACCGCACGGAATTTCCGCCTTTCAACGCGTCCGAGATGTAGATATACACATATATATATATATAGAGCCTATACTCTCCTTTTAAATCGTTTCCTGTAGCAAGGAGCTGTCGTTCTCTTGCCGTTGACTAGGGAGGGGAGGGGGCGGGGGTAGGTTGCTTCCTTCTACTTCGGCAGGGTGTGTGCTTCCCGGTGGTGCTGGGTGTCCCATCCCCCTCGCTTATTCGCGTTCATCCCCTGCCCCGAACTGCGACGAGCCGAGCGACGACGTCTTTGGCCCACGTTTAAAATCTCCGCCTGGGAAGGACCTTCTGGCTAGTATCCAACCCTCTCGCCTTATCTACTCGGTCCCACATCACACACACACAGACACACACACACACACACTCTAGTTCACTTAGCCGATGCTCCTTCTGCTTTTCAGACTGCCTGCGACTACTTACAAACCAACCCTCACACTCACAACCCCCCGCCCCCTTTTTTCCTGTACTGCTCGGTGCTCCAGAGGCTTCTCTCTCTCTCTCTCTCTCTCTCTCTCTCTCTCTCTCTCTCTCTCTCTCTCTCTCTCTCTCTCTCTCTCTCTCTATCGACTAACGAATCTAACGAGTGATCATGTGGCTACGGATCCCAAGTGTGAATGTTTGAAACGTCTGGTTGGACAAAGGAGGAAAAATATTTTGTATTGTGATGCGTAGCAATCAAAGAATGAAGAAAAATGTTTTATCTTAGTATTAAACGCGCAGGGCTTTTTATCACACAAAGACCAAATAGTTGTTTTAATGAATGAAAAACGACCGGATATTTTGTGTCTGACAGAGACTCACGTAAATGATCAGGTAGGAGAAGGGGAAATACAGATTCAAAATTATGAGGTCGTGAGGACAGATACGGTCAATTATAGAACGGGAGGTGTCCTGACATATATAAAACAGGGTATAACCTATAAAATACTGAGCAAAATGAGTATCGAGAAAAACTTATGGTTTCATACAATACAGCTGCAAGGTGGATACGAAAAATATATTATATGCAACATTTATCACTCGCCAAACTCGAGCCACGGAAAATTTATAGATGAAATAATAAAAGAAAGTGAAAAAATGGTAGACCGAGGGCACTTTATTATGCTGGGTGATTTCAATTGCGATATAACAAAAAAAACCTATTATGTGAAGCGTTTACTTAACAATCTATCAACGCTAGGACTAAAACAATTTGTAACAAGCCCCACAAGAGTGACAAGTAATTCAGAAACGATAATCGACTTGGTGTTCTCAAACTTTTTAATTGAAACTAAAGTCCTTATTACCCCGAGAATAACTGACCATTACTGTATAAGAATTGAAACAAACAAACACCATGAGGACCTTAACGACAAAATTATATTTTATAAACGGGACTTTAATAATTTTAATGAGGAAAGATTCCATCAACAAGTTTTAATTCGAATGACGAGCGCCGAAAGAGGCAGGGAGCTAAATGTATGTGCACTGTCAGAAGTAACTATTCAAAGTATTTTAGATACACTGGATGAAATGGCACCATTTGTAAGAAAAGTAATTCCGAGAAAGTGGGTTGATAAGCCGTGGATTGATTTAAGCACTAGGAATAAAAGTTTAGAAAGAGATAATGCATATAGGACTGCGTTGCAATTGAAAACCCAGGTACATTGGGATATATATAAAAATAAAAGAAATGAACTTGTCAAACTAATACGAGATAACAAAAGAAAATATTATGAGGAAAATATCGATAAAAAAAAGTCTGACCCTAAAAAAATGTGGAGAACATTGAAGGAATTAATTGGGAATAATCAAAAAAACACAACATCGGGTGGAATAGAATTTGAAGGAGAAATGTGCCAAGATGAACAGAGGATTGCTAATAAATTCAATAAATTTTTTGTCGAAAGCGTTGAAGAGATAGTAAAAGGGATAGAAGAGGATAGGAAAAATCAAAATCGGATGACGATTGAGCAAGAAACCGTGGAGGTGACTGATTGCAGGTTTGATAATTTTGCAGAAGTAGATACAGAGGAGCTAAATAATATGATCAATAAATTTAACAATAACAAAGGGTCGAAAAACTTTATAACTGAAGGGGTGGTGAAATTAGTATGGAAAAAAAATAGAAATTTAATTACAGACATGATAAGCAGATCCCTGTACGAAGGGACGGTACCGGATAGTTGGAAGACGTCAGTAGTTACGCCACTGCTGAAAGTAAAGGGCAGCAAAAAAGGAGAAGATTACCGCCCAATTAATACGCTGCCTATTTATGAAAAGCTGTTAGAACAGATTGTCAAAGGACAGCTGCTCCAATATCTCGATAATAATAAAATACTGATAAACGAACAGTCAGGATTTAGAGAAAACTACTCGTGTGAAACGGCCTTGCAAGACACGCTTATAGAATGGAGAATGAGAATGGATGAAAATAAGATAATTGGCGTAGTATTTATAGATTTTAAAAGAGCGTTCGAGACAATAGATAGGAATACAATGATCAGTAAATTAAAAAAGTATAAGGTAGGGGGGAAAGTGCTCGATTGGTTCAAATCGTACTTAGTAAACCGAACGCAAATCGTGAAATATAAAAACGTACAATCGGACAAATTAATCGTAAGATACGGAGTACCACAGGGATCAAAATTAGGACCCATATTATTCATTTTGTACATTAATGATGTTGTAGATGAATTAAAAAAATGCGGATGTAAATGTAAGTTATTTGCCGATGATATGATGGTTTATGTACACAGCAATGATTTGAAATATATAGAAAAAACTTTAAACGAAGGATTGTGTAAGCTGAAAATCTGGATGCAGCACAATTCTTTACAAATTAATGTAAAAAAGACCGTATTTTTACCGATACACGATTACAGAAGAAAGAATATTAGAGACAAATGTAACATCCGGATAGGAAACGAAAGAATAAATGAAATCAGAGAGACAAAATATCTAGGCGTCCAAATCGATGAGCATTTGCTGTTCGATAAGCATGCACAATATGTGGCAAATAAAATAGGCAAGAAAATTGGATTTCTCAGCCGCATTAAGAAAAATGTTTCGATTTATACGAGAGTGACAATATATAATACCATCATAGCACCGCATTTCATGTATTGCGGCACCGTCATGTTAAACTATAGTGACCAGAATATGACCATGTTACAGAAACTGCAGAATAGAGCGATGAGAGTGATACTAATGACCAATATATACACCCCTGTGATATTAATGTTAAACACCCTGGATTTTATGAATGTTAGACAAGTGATGAGATATATGGTATGCGTCCTCGTATACAAGATGAAAAATGGTTTGGCGCCAGAATACTTAAACGACGAAGTGCAATTAATAAGGGACAGTAACCCGTATAATATACGAAATAGGGATAATCTAGCGGTACAAAGGACACGAACAACAACGGCGAAAAAATCCCTCACCTGCAACGGTTTTAAAATATTCAATGAAATCCCCCGCGAGATTAGAAGTTTGGAGAGACTCACATGCTTTAAGAGAGAACTGAAATTGTATTTGAAACGAGAAAATGTTATGTGATAAACAAAGTATTTAATTAAGTTATTTATCGAAGATGTAAGAAAAGTATTTTTTATGGGATGAAATGAAACAAAGTCTTTGTATCTTAGTAATTAAGAAATGTATCAGTAGCTATAAGCTAAATAAAGCTCGTTCAAATCAAATCAAATCTCTCTCTCTCTCTTTCATCCAGCTCGTACAGTCGTGAGCCACTCTCTCGAATCACGTCAACTCCGTGGCCCGACTCTACGCCCGACACTCTGGCCCGTCCATTTCCGGTTTGTGCCCAGTTCTTATAACGTTTTATCGGCGAATCGCGGTAATGGAATCAGCCCACGGGCTGTCACAAGGATTGTAATTTCTTCGTCTTCGCCTTTCTGGCGTTCTTTTATTTTTCGTTTTTTTTTCTTGCCGTCTTTTCCGTTCGTTCGAGCGAACACGTGGTCGATGAGCCAACGACATTATTTTTGTTGTTTCTTTAAGTTAGTACCCTCCATAAGAGAGTTCCTCGTCAGATTTTCATGAAACTTGGCATACTTATGGGTATTGATAAGATAAAGGTTCAGTTAAATTTTTATGGCTTTCCGGAGCGCGAGAAAAAAAGATATCAACACTTTTATTTTCACACGTTTAACATGGATCCTTATGGAAAATCACGCTCAATTTGGTATAATACAAAAAGTCCTCGTCAGATTTTTATGAAAACTCGTGAACTTTAAGTTGAATATTCAGAGAACATTTTGGGCACTTGAAAGTACTACGTACCTCAATCAGGAGATGGTCTATATTAAGCTTGCTTTGACCCTTACAGTATGTAGGATACTCCCTTAAACGGATTTTTTATTTCACAGCGAATCGCAATGAAATTTTATTCCGGAGTGCGAGACGATGCCGCGAGTTGAATTTATTTTTTTTATTGTTGCTTGTCTTTTCTTTCCTACGTTGCAGGCCAGAGCGATCGTTTGGTCAACGAGCCAACGAATCCCTCGACCCCGAGACCCACTTGCCAGTGTACGAGGGTTGGAATGTATTTTTGTTTTTTTTCAGAATCTTTTTGCCGATGAAGATGAGTCCCTGGGCTCAGACTATTTTGCACGCCAGAACCCAAATATATATGTATACAATATACATGTGTATATAATATATATATAGATATATATATTTCTTGGAGGGCTATAACAAGTGACTCCGGGGACCGTTCTCACACGGTGCGCGTTTATTTATCATTCTTTCCAACTCCGACTTCATTCCACGGTGTTGGATAATGAAGATAAACCGATATGACAAGCGTCGGAGCTGAAAATGACGGGAAAAATAAAATGGCCACGGAAAAGCGTCGAAGAGGACGACGAAACAAAAAAAAATAATAATAATGATAATTCCAAATAGAAAAAAAAACACACACACAAGGAGACACAAATGGACGAAAAGATAGGGTGAAAGTAGGTTGAGATGTTTTTTCTTTTGTTTTTTTCGTAAAAATGGTACGGGAATGTAAAAGTGGGTAGGTCGAGGGGGGATTGTGTGGGTGGGGAACGTGACTCGGGCCCTCGACGCTCTTGGAGGAGCTTCTGCTGTGGTTGCAAAGGACGAAGAAGGCACATTGACGTGGGAACGCGATGAAAAAGAGAAAAGGCTGAGAGAGAACCTTTGGAGCCTTCTTCTGTCTTTTTTTTTCCTTCTTTATTTTAAGCTCGTTTGGCCGAGCTTGGTCCTCGTCGTCGTCGTCGTCGTCGTCATCGTGGTCGAGTGAAAAGGGGAACGTCGAGGAAGAGAGGCCAAAGCAAGAGGGCAGGGGGGACGTCGGGGATGAGAAAAAAAATAGAGAAAAAGATGCAGGGTCGAAAAAGAAGAAGAAAAAGAAATAAAAAAAGAGCTCTCTATGGCCCCTTTTATGCGGACGACCGGAGAGAGCGCCACGGGGAATGCTACGGTCAGGCTGATGGCTTTATCGGTCTCGACGATCGTTAATTCGCGAGAGCTTTGGTGCTTTTTCCCGGCAATCGCGGAAAAGTCAAGCGGCGACGGGGTTTGAGAGGGCGGGGGGGAGGGGGCGGTTGGGATGGTTTCCCAGTCGACAGGTTGATTCGAGCAATCCTACAGTTATACATTGACGACCCGTTTGTGGGTGTGTCTTCAATGTGTGTGTGTGTGTGTGTGCATTCGTGTGTGTGTGTGTGTGTCACCGATCGTCCGGAAAAGCCTCGGATATGGGAGGTAAGATTCTGGTTTTGTCATCTAGCCGCTTGTCCGGCGAGCACGATCTTCCCTCCACCATTCTCCCTCCCCCCGCCTCCCACGCTACATCGTGAAGTGCATTCAAAATGCAATTTTCTTGGCTCACCGTTAAATTCGCGAGAAAATGAGGGGATGAAAAAAAAAACACAAATATTGGCCCCCGTCGAATGGGATTTTTTATTTTTTTATTTGTTTATTTTTTTTTGAGCTCGTGCTGTTTGTTTTCGATGATGATGATAAGTAGATTCACCGACTGTGACGTGAAATTTGATATTCGAATTTGATTTTCGAAATTGGGATATTGCATTCCAAACAACAAAAATGTATTGCGCGGAAATGGCGAAAGAGTTTATCCATCATCGATTTTTAACATCAGTTGCGACGAGCAAACGACAAATAATTTCCATGAAATTACAATTTGCATTGCAAAAAATAAATTTCAATAAAAAAAATACGCAATTTTCAAACGTTCACCGACATTATCATATATACAAAATTATTCAAAACGATGCCTCTTCCCGCTTTTTTAGGGGGTTCGTGTTATTCAACAATGAAACAAAATACGTAACAATCAACGAATTTGTAATGCAGGAATGAGAATTTTCCGGGAACGTCAAAGTTTTTTCCACGAGACTGTGTCTCGCCGACTTTTGCGAAGGACTTTGGATGGAACGAAGACTCCGGCAAAGTTTTACGGAGGTTTGATGGTGCCGGGAGGGGGGTGGGGGAGGGGGAAAGGCTATGCAGAGCCTATGCAAAAAGAACGGAACGAGAAAGACGAAAGTGGATGGAGAATGGAATGGACTCTTCGTCGCGAGGAACGAAGGGCGGTAAGGGTGGCAAAAGCTCCGGATGTCGAAGACGAAAAAAAAAACTTTTTCGTTATTTCGCACGTATCAATCTCCATGTTTATGCAAATTGTTATGAAACCCCGCACCCTCGATAACCCGCGTTTATTCGCGAATCCCCTTTTTTCCTTACGGATTCTTTCAAGGACTTTATCCGCTACTCGACTGTACATCGGTATTTTCCACTCCCTACCCCCCCCCCCCGAAGAAAAGCTCATATAACCTGGGAAACAAATAGCTCTGGATATTTACGTGGAGGGTGGAAAAAATAACATTGGGGGTTGAGGGTTGAGTGTGCAAAAAGTGAGTTAAGGGATAAACGTCACTCTAAAATGTTTGAAAAATGAAAATTTTGTCTTTCTCGGCTTACATTATGCCTCAGGGACTCAGAAATGAGTTCAAAGTTCAAAAAATAAGTTTTGTGGAGAGGAGGAAGATTTAAAATGACTATTCCGGGTATCATGGCCAAATTATTTTCATGGTCAAGATCGTACTTCTGGAAATGATTTGAAGGACCAACTCTAGCTGGAGGATTCTAGGATAAACGAGAAGGAAGAAGAGCAGAAGAATTTTAAGGGGGCAAGAGGGTCCTTTTGGACGAGCTCCTGTCGCCATTTTGTTGAGAATAATGTTTTAAAAAATTGTCAACTTGTAACAAGTACAAGTTTTATGTGAATTAATATAAATTATTTCAGGATCAAATTGTTAAAATTCTGTTTAAAAAAGATTTAAAAAATGAATTAAGATACAAAGACATATTATTACAATGAAAAATCCAGAGCTGTCTCTCCATTCTGTTATCCTTATCGGGGTCACTATGCACCTGGGACCTCTAAGCCGCCACCTTCTCACCCTCTCTCACCCCCTCGGCCACTTCGCACTTTTACGTCCGCCTCGAGACTTGAAACGCCTCATTGTCGCTCGTAATTAGTTCTCGCGGTGGCTCTTTTTTTTTTTTCTATCTCGAGATTCGCCGAGGAGCTTCTTCGCAAATTCGTCCCCACTCACACCCTCGTCGCAAACCGACCACCCTTATCCTCTTATCCCACCGCGTCGACCAAGTTTCACGAATTAAAAGCGAATCCCGGAGTGAACAGCCAAAACTTTACGTATTGAGAAAAAAAATTTACATTGTCCGGTGAAAAGACTCGAAGTAATTGCAGGAGACGAAAAAAAAAAAATTACACGCATATATCTATATATATATGTTATATATATATTTTATATTCAATCGACTGAGAATAATTAATGATGTTACACATTCATTGTTAGTTTTCTGTGTTAATTAATTCACCTCGATTTACAATCGGTCCCTGAAATTGATTGTTATTCAATGATTCATAATTGTGAATCCCATTCTGTGTTACTTAATATTTGTCTGTTGCACTTTCGTATCGAAATATCTTTAAATGTAAAGTTATTATCACGAAAAAAACCTTTTTTTTTGGTTGGTGATGCTTTGGCCGTTAAATAATTTGGGTGAATTCGAGCATTGGCGAAGGACGAAATAAAACACGCGGTTACACGACTTCCAAGAAAAGAAAAAAAAAACAACGAAAAGAAAGTGAATAAAAATTATTCTGACAAAAAAACCTTCTGCTTGCATGAAATTTATAAATTTTGATATCTCACAATTTTATCATAAAAAAAATGCTCAAAGATATTGCATGAATTTTTCAACAAGATTTTTCAAACTATGTTTGCTATATATTAAAAGCGTAGGGTCAAGACGACCCCTTTCCGGTTGTGCGGTGCAAAAAGAAGGATTTCAGGAATCGGAACGATGATTCATAATTTTGCACCCCATTTGACGAGTTCACCCTCGTCGAAAGATTGATAATAAATTAATCGATCAAACAGAGGCAGGCAATGTTTGTGCGGAGAGGGTGGGTGTGGGTGATCGACTCGTGTTCTCGTATTAATTCGCCAAACATCTGCCACAGGGCGATATAAACGATTTAGACCCAAGGGGTTGGCCTTGTGTGTATGCGCGTGTATTTTTTTTCTTTCTTCGTTTTTTTTTTTTTTTGCCACAAATTCATGACAATGTGAACGTTTAATTGATCGTACGACATGTACGACACGGTGCATAAAGCGTGGAAGCGATGACGATCGTGAAACGGGGTAACATAGATTATTTGACTGATTGGTTTATCGAAATGGCACGGGCAATGCGAGCAACACCCTCCGATAATTGTATTACCCGTAATTGATGAAGTATCATTCACCATTCCGCGGTTCATCCCGGCTAATAAACCCATACGTCCATTACAGAATATCATCGGCACGAACGTTTGATTTGTCTACCGTGTGTCACGAACCGACACACTCGGCGAAGTCTCGCATTACCGAATTATCTATCGATCGTTGAAAATCTGGCAAACCGCTTCGCGTCTCTCACGAACGTTATCACCAATCGTCATGAATTTCCAGACTGACACGAATGTGTGGATTCGGATGAAGAAAGAATTGAAAAATAAACGTCAAATTTGTCAACAATGTTAACACTTTGCGGTCACTCGGGTTCCACTGGACCCCAGGCTAATTTCGTGGTATTTATGCGATAAAAATACTATTTACATCTGCAATATTTTGTTCATTTGGGCGTGAGACTTTTATTTTTCGACATCGACCGAAAAATAAAAGTCTTACGCCTCGCTTTACCCGAAGCTTTTCGAGGACCCGAAAATCCATCGAGAACCGCGCGAAAAAAACGACGTTCCTCAAAGGATCCGTCTCGTCCAACGAGGAGACGTCGTGTTGTTGCGGTGATTCTCGAGACAAGTTCAACCGCAATTAAAACATTCCACAATCGCGATGAAAAACCGATTCGTCGAATTTTTCCGAACGAATCACCGAAGAACGTGGAAAGCTCGACTCCCCCAAAAACGTTTTTCACAAGTAAGCGTCGCCCATTCGTCGGTCCAATTGGGAACGCGACCGAACGAGGATTACACCAACTTCCTTAACAACTCCTTCACGGCTTTGCCCGCACTTTGTTCTTATTCCACGTCTTGGCTTTGCCACTTCTTCCACCCTCCCCCCTACGCCCCCCCCCCACGATCTTCATTCGCGTCTTAAACAGCTCGTCGAAGTTGCAGGCCCGAATGCGCCACGTCGGATTGCAACCCCGCGAGCATTTACGTCAAGGGCTGAGCGAGGACCACCCGAGCTATCTCTGTCTTTCTCTCTCTCTCTCCCCCCCTCTCTCTCTCTCTCTCTCTCGGCATGAGCTCCCTTCGCGGTGCGAAAGACCCAAGCTGCAACCGTATCAGCAACCCTTCAACAAACTTGTCGGCTTCGGTAGAATTGAAACAGCATGAGCCTCGCGGCTTCCATGAGTTTCGTTCTGTGCCACTTTCGTCCTTCTCCCCTTCGCCCTTCCCCTCCGCCTCCCCGTCACTCGGTTAACTTCACTTTTCGAAACTGGTTTTGGCCCGAATAGACCGACTAGGCATACAGCCCAACGACTTAACTCTTCTCGTGCCGATAAATTCTCCATCGCACACTTCACTCATATGACTCGTAACTCAAAATTGTCGGGAAAACACATTCGGAAAGAATGTCCGGAGAGTATCTGTGGGTGTACTTGTGTTTATCGCGTTATCGCAGTCGACGAAGAATAAAGTAATAAATTTGTTAAATTAACATTCGAGACATTTATTACGTGCAATTATCTGATAAACAGATTCGAACGATCCCAGCATTGTTTGAACGACGAAAAAATATGGTTGAAAAACATTGTACAAAATGTTTTAAGGACTTGAATATGAAATAATGAAATACAATCATGTTTGAGGATTTTATCCATGAAGTAAAATCATCTTTGAGGATTTTTTTTTTTCCGTTCTTCAGACATTTGTCAAACGTTTGTTCGACACGTTTCCAAATTTTCAATGCAAAAAAAGCAAAAAAACAAAAAAATAATGGACATCTGTTGAACTTCACCGTTACAAAAGACAACTAGCACTGTGGATCGTGTGCCATATATCTATTTTTTTCAATCTTCCTCTTCGTTCCACCGTAAAAGCTCCTTGGAACTTTTTCATTTAATTTTATAATCATTTGTTGCAACTGCAGGCGATATAACGTCCGATGCAGCAATGCCCATAACAAACGACAGGGTGACTCCGAGTTGCATCGCAATCAAGAGCTTAACCAAAGCTTCTCTGGGCCGAGTCGGTGAAAATCTTCGTGGACCAGACCCACGACGACGAGTGGCGAAGTAGCAGCAAGAGCTTGCAGCGCACAATAACTCCCCCCAGGCAAGGGAAAGGGTTGGGGCAAGCAGGTAAAAAGGGCGGGGGGTGGGGGAGGGGGGGGGGGTTAATGCATGCATTTGCGATAAGAAAATAATAATTCTTTCGCAAATTCTGATCTACCACCGGCCGATAAAGTAGAACCCAAGGTTGTGAAGAAAATTCTGGATAAGAAAAAAAAAGGGTTTTTTCTTTCATAACCGAGGTTATGTGGATTTTAAGAGGTTGCGGGGAGGGGGGGGGGAGGTAAGAAAGCAAAATATATGAGTTTGGTTGGGCCACAAGCATTTGCCTTTGCGCGGTATAAAAGTTGCCTTATATGGAGTTGCCTTCCCTCCGCCCCCTTCGCCCATCAAGAGCCAACTCACTTATCGGCGTTGCGCTATATCACGAAAGCTTTGTATATTCATAAAGCTTTCACCGCGAGGTCGGAAAGAGAAAGCCCGAGCTTGACTGATGGTATACGTACACACGCGGGGAACCGTGGAACCGGTCCGGGGTTTTCTTTCTCGTTGGAGCTTTTCAAAGCTTCCGTTCTGGCGTCCGGGTGGGGTGAAGGGGGAGGTCGAGGCGAGGGGGGGGGCAGCTTTCACCGTTGCTTCGGGTAATAACGAAGGAGGCCGCACGGCGTTCGCGAAATGAAAATATAACGATAAACAATGGGGGAACGTAGCGAGAAACTGAGAATGAACACAGATAAGGAGAACCGAAAGGATTCTTTTTAACCGGGTCTTTTTCTTCGACCACAGTCTCTGCGGTAACGTTGCGACCGTTCTTTCTCTCTCTCTCACTCACTCTCTCTCTCTCTCTCTCTCTCTTGTAATCTCTATCGTCACAGGACTTTTGTTTTGTTTTTTAATTACATCGCGAAAATTGTAATTGCAATTTACTTTTTATTTCCGCATTTCTTTGTCATTGTTTTTACGTGGAAATGAAATTTTTTCTATTTTCATTCACGAGTTAGCTAGGTTGTTTGTTGTATTTTTCCGGACGTGATCCAACGCAGAAACATCTTTTTTGTTGCATTACGTGAATTTTTGTTGCATGGTTGTTTTTTTCAATATTCTGATGGCATTGTTATCGTAAATTGTTATTGTTATTTTAAATGTTAGTTTTCTCGTGATGGAAAGTCGCAAAATTTGTTGGATGAGATGAAAAAAATTGTCATTTATAATTTAATCGTATTACGTTATCGTCATGATGAAAAAATTCAAATTTTCTTATTTTTCAATCACAATTTACATCGTCGCTCGATTATTTTACAATCTTAAAATTTCTGAAAAATATAGTACGACAAAAAAAATTAAATATATATATATAAATAATCAATAATGAAATATGAATTTGTCAATAAAATAATATGTATAATAAATATAATGAAATTATCACGATCAATATAGACGTCGTTTGAATAACCGATAAATCATATTTCAATTATCGTAATTTCGTTGTTGGTTCGTGAAACTCAACTTCACCGTCGTATTTCATCGTATTTTAACGACATTATCAAATATTGGAAGACGTTTGCAGGCCAGAGTACGAGAAACGTCCGGGAAAGTTTGTCGGTGACTCGTAATACCCCATAACCCAGTGGCACGAGTGGTGTACAGTACAGAGAAGTGCATCGAGTGTATGGGGTACCCAGTGAAAGCTCACCAAAAGCTCTGCGAAAGGAGGGTACACCGAGGTCACGAGCTAGGCTCGCTCGTCTCGTAACGACGAGAAGTTGGCTCGTAAATTTCACCGGTCCGAGCTACTCCCTCTGTCGTCATCCCCGCATGCCTGATGTGCCTCCCTGCTTTTCCATGGCTGCGTGGCTCCTCGCATTCAACCTGCTTCACGAAGCCATGGATTCGTTAAACCGTAACAAATTCACGACGTACGACTCTCGGACCGAAATGACAGTCGGCTCGAATAATCATTCCCATCTCACCACCGAAAAATTCACATGCGTAGGTACTTCGTTTGTCCATCATTCTCCGAACGATAACTAACGCCCCATGGTTCGTTTTGTGAGCATTAAAAGAAATATATATGAAAAACAATCATTGAACAATTGAGAAATACACAAAACACAACCATTGCCATCGTTTCGATTTGAAAATGAAAAAAAAAATAAAAAAAACTATTCTCACTAATTTGAAAAAATCAACAACTTTTTTTTTCAACAAAAATCACCGAAAACTGACCAAAAAATGGATAACTTTTTTTTGTTTCATTTTTTTTTATCATATGAAAAAAACTTTTCTCACTAATTTGAAAAAGTCAACAACTTTTTTTTTCATCAAAAAAACAATTGAAAGACCGGCCAAATAAAAATGATCAACTTTTTTTTTATCGTACAAAAAAAAAAATATCCCCGTTTCAAGCGACCTCGATGCAACGTATTGCGCTTACTTTACCGAGAAACGTATTGCGATTACCATCCCGAGAAATGTCTCAATTACCTGAAAAATAAATCCCCAAGTAAAAAATAAAAAATAAAAAAACCTTTTAACGTCTTAATCAAAGGCAAGATCGACCTTCGTGAAAGCGAAACCTTCGAATACAGTCCGATTGGGTTGAAAATTTCACCAGGCGTCTTCCAACATCCCTGCACTTCAAATGTCGAAGCTGTCGTGAGAACAAAAAAAATTTTGGCCTCTCTTCGACACAGCCCATTGTACAGATATAACGAACGAGTAATGAATTTGTCGTGAAAGACGAAGCCACCCCTTCGCGAGGAGGGAGAGAGGGGAAGAAGGGGTTTGAGAGGGATGACGGTGGTTTTGCGTAACTCTCGTCGGACGTTATCCGAGCCGTGCAAAGGGAGAGTCGTGGAGTTGAAAGGGCGTAGGGGTTGTAGGGTGCGAAGTCTTCTCACACTGTCTGGATGGTATACATGCAGGAAACTCGCCGTAAGTTCGTTACGGCGGGGTGAAGAGGCAGCACCACTGCAACGGGGTTCCAGAGAGCGCTGGAGGGAGAGGGGAAGGATGGGGTGGGGGGGTGAAGGGGGTATATGCGATCGTACGCGACACTCCCCGACCCTCCGACCTCGTTACGCTCCGCCACCATTAGAGGAAAATTGATAGCGACTCCGAAACCCCCGTTTTCCACCCCCCACCCCTTCGGCCCCAGAGTAACAGCCCGGCAGCTCAACCCCCACCCGTTTCTACCGTTCAACCACCCCCCGGCCGCACTCTTACCTCGTCGGAGAAATTGCTCGAGAGACTCGCAGGCTATCGGAGAACCCGACGTGAAAATTAACGAGACCGCACCGGATCGAGATGACATTAGTAGTCGAAGGGCCGGGGCGGAGGGGGGGGGGGGGAGGAAGGAGAGTGTCGAAGGCGGTTGCGGATAGTGAAAAGGACTGAAATATTCTTTAAAAGAAATTAATGCCCATTACACAAAACGTTATACGACTTGCCGAAGCGACCGATCGTTTTCCATCAAGAAAACCACTTTCCGCCACACGGTCGTTTGACATTGAATTTACGACACGGTCAATCTTGTCACTTGTGTGTCGCGGTGGTACTATTTTGACTCGAGAAATTTACGATTACTTGGAATGCGTTTTTGGAATTGTTATTACTTTTTTTTTTGGGGGGGGGGGATTTTTTTTTGTGTTTTGCGTATTTTGGAAAATCAAAATTTGTGTAATCCCGTATCTTGCAATATGTTTTGTAATTTTTATGAAGGTTTATCGAATAATCGCTATCGCGATGAATAGAATAGAAAGTTTAATTTTATTTTCAGTATCGATTTAAATTGAATTTTCATCTTGAAATTATTATTTACCAAATCGATTATCAATTTCACTAAACAAATGAAAATTAGTCGTATATATGTTTTAAAATGATTATTCACCAAATCAATTATCAATTTCAGTAAACAAACAAAAATTAGTCGTAGTTCCCTTGTTAAAAAAATGCAAATTACCAAACACTGTCATTAAAGGGCGGCAACCGTTGATGTGATTTTTTTTTTTGGTTTCCCCGTGGGAATTCGCGGGAAATTTCCGACCGGCCCCGCAGCTGTTGCGACCCAGCAACCTCACGAGTTACGCGCGAGTCGATATCGCGAGGGTTAAAAGTGGAAGGGGGTGTGATGGATAAAGAACAAAAAAAAAAACAGGAAAAAAAAATCGAAGGGTACCGCGTACGTGTTGTTTGGAGCTTCGCCGGTCTGGTTAGCTTCCGTCTCGCTTTTGCTCGCCTCGTGGCTCGTTCGCCTAGACTCCCGGTGTCACGCGATACCGACGCACACTTTGTTGTCTGACCATGGCCCCTCCTCCTGCCCTCGCACAGTCAAGGGTGGCTCTCCTGCTGCCCGGAGGGTTGCACGTTCTCGTACGGTTTCTTTGCGCGCAAAACAAAGTACAACATTGGCTATGTACATCGTCCGGATGCTTCGGATGCTTCGCTGGTTTCCCAGACAGCCCCACGCTCGACCGAGTTATCGACTCCATTTGTTCGGCGAAAATATTATCCTCTCGAAAATTGAATTTGTGAAGAAAACGAAAAAAAAAAAAAAAATGAACAAATAATGAAAAACAACAACAGCAAGAAGAAAAAGACGAATAGAATGTTTTTTATCAATTTTATTTATGGATCGTATATATATTTATGAATAGTGTATGGATAGTATATATATATTATTATGAAAGAAAAATATACATAGATATATAATAGGGTAATAAAGTTCATAATAACTCGAAAACTATATGAGATACGACGATAATGCAGATAAATTTTTTGTAGAGAATTGAATTCTCTATAAAAAAGATTCAACAAGATTTTTTCCGTTTTTCCAAAGTTTCTGAAATATTCGAAAAAATGAAGAAAAACGTCTGAAAACCTTCGACAAACATTATCGCACATTGAAATGATTATCCCATGCAAATTTACGTATTTCGAAGAAACTTTTTTCACAATCGACCAGTTCGTTCTCATATTACAGAGTCTCTGGTATTTCCTGTCTTCTTTTTTTTTTAATTTTCGTCACTCGCTTTTTTACGGTTGTCCGATGGCTCTCCCCTCCGATCCCCCGTCAAACCCTCTGCCCCTCTTCAATTTCGACATTCGCGCGAACGTTCGGATTTTCGTCGAGCCGAGTTGGAACGGGCCCCGTGTTGAATTCGCGGACCGAACGATTAACTTGGAAGTTTGGACGCTTAATTAATTGCGCTCGGGCGCAAAAGTACGGTATAAGGATTGCGGAACGAGGTACGGGAAGAGAGAGAGAGCAAGAGAGAACGAGGGTTGTAAGCCATCGCCACGATTTTGGTTACCCATTCCTTCCCATTGGTCTTTCTCCATTTCTCTCGGTCCCCACGACGTTGAACCAATTTCCCATTTCTCTTTCTTACTACGCTGCGACCTCCCCTCACCTCTTTCTCTTCGCCCCCCCCCCCACCCCTAACTCCCTCCGTTTTTCCTCTTCCCCGTCGTCTTTAGCTTCAGGCATAAAAGCTGAACTTTGATGCTTTATTCAAACCTCGAGTCGACAAACAGTCCTCGAAGATACTTGAAATTCTGTTCTCCGCGTTTCTCAGTCTCTCAGCTGCTGCAAACAGTTCTCCCGTCGCGCTCTTTTCTTTTCCCATCTCGAGTATTCTTCCAACGAGATTCAGAAATTACGAGAAATTTATAAATTACGAGAGAGACGAAAGTTTGAAAAAAAAAAAAAACGGGGAAATAACTTTTGTGCGGATTTGAAGAGGTCGAAAATTAAATTCGTTCGATGTCAGTGACAATGTGGACCGATGAATTAAAATAAAAAATTGTTCCATTCCGTTTTCCGTGTAATCATCTCGAACGAGACTCTACATATAATTACGATGGAACTGCACTCGGACAAGTTCGTTTGATCGGTCAATGAATCTCGGATTCAAAATCCACCAAACTCCCTAATCCCAAACAACTTTTCCCACAAAGCAAAATAATAATAATAATAATAATAATAATAATAATAATAATAATAATAATAATAATAATAATAATAATAATAATAATAATAATAATAATAATAATAATAATAATATTATACCTAATTTCCCTATAATCAGAAACTCAACAAAATCGAAGAAAAACAAAAATTTAACAACCCCTTCCGGACGTGGCTAAACGCAACTCAAACCACCCATCAAAACCGTTCGATCTGATGCGTGTTCACCCTGTATAACGTATCCCACCATTGAAATGGAAACTTCGGGATAAATTCGAAATTCGAGAACGGCGAAGTAGAATTCCTTGTCCCGAATTGAGCTTCGAAAAGTCTCGGGTCGTACCGTGCGAGAAGACGGAGGGTGGAAAAAGCGGCAAGGGGGGCGGGGGTGAAATCCTGGAACGGTTGGTACGCGAGCAAATGGAAGGAAAAGAACAGGAGCTAAAGGCGGGAGGGGACACGGTTGGTTGTCGTAGTTTTCTTCTTTCGTTCCTCTGGATCCGTCGTCGTCGTCGTCGTCGTCGTCGTCGGTGGCGGCACTCGAGCGCCAGAACCGGGAAGGCACTTCCGGTCCCACAGACGCTTCCGGACTTGTTCGTGTTCCCCGCTCTCTCTCTCTCTCTCTCTCGCCCGGTCCCGGCAAAATACGAAAGACGTAAAAAAATCGTGTATAAAAAAATTATCGCGAACGAGAGAGAGAAAGAGAGAGAGAGATGGAAAGAGAATATGAGGGAGCGAGTGTCGGGCTAACCGGAAATTCGACGTATCCAGGTTAGAACCCGAGCTCACTTCGCTGTACTCTGTTCCAACTTCGAAGCCCCGACAAAGTTGTACTCGGAGGTGGAAGAAATCGTCGAGATAAGACCTTGGGCAGGGGGAAAGAAGGGGTAACCGGAAGACGAGGAAAAGAAGGTGGTTGCTGGAGAGTCCGAGAAACATCGTGCGGGGGAATAAAGGAAGTGGGAGGGGGGAGGGGGGGGGATTGAGAAGGGTAAGGAGGCGTCGAGAAATACGTGTACCGATGAAACAACAGCTTTTCCTTCACAGACAACCGTTGCTTTTCTTTCGTGAACACACTGGGTGCACTGTAATAGTGTGTTTGTGTTTGTGTGTGTGTGTGTGTGTGTGTGTGTTTTGGTCCAGCCACTGGAGATTACCGAGACGTGATGTAATTTTTTTTTTGTTTGCTTCGTTCTTTCATTTTTGTTTTTTTTTTTTTTTCGTTCTGTTTCTTTCAATCTAAGAGACTGTTATTCCGAATTCTCGTCATGGGCACCGAAGAATCAACGGATTGGTGAAATTAAAAAAAAAACTTTCGTTATTATATTTGCGGACATGGTGTGAAATGATTCGAGAATAAGAGAGAGGGAGAGAGTGAGGGAGAGAGAGAGAGAGGTGAAAAACTAATACGCGAATGCAATTTTATTTTATAGTATCGTATGAATAATTTCGAAGATATATTTTGTTCATCGAAGCGTGATTATTCTCGGCTGATTATTAATTCGTTGCAATATTTCAATCGTTATTGTTTGCATTTGATATTATTTTTGTATCATCCCCACAGGTACCTATATTTATATATAATATATATATAGGTACCTATATAAATAATTTGACTATTAAACAAAAATAAAACCAAATACAAATGTATGCCGATTACATTTTTCGAAATGAATTCCACATTGTTATTTTTAATCTCGTGGGGGAAAAATAATTAGTAACAAAATGAAACTCGGTTCTTTGAAAAATAAATTCAGAATAGCGATAAACAAAAGTTCTTTGATAAATTATCATAGACAGAATTTTCGATCGAATCTTACGACTGCTAAAGCAAACTGTTACTGAATAACAGAAGCAACGAAAAAAAAAAAAAAAAAACAATGGCGAAATCCCCAAAAGGTTTTTGGTGTCCTACTTCGCGCCTCGACTGTCGTGACGATAAAAAAGGCTCGAAAGTTTACCGAACCAAGGCAGTAAGACTTCTGAAAAAACAGCCAAGCTGTGGGTGGATGGAAAAGTAAAGAAAGCGAGGGCAAAGAAAGAGAGGGGGGGAGATGGAGAGAGAGAGAGAGAGAGAGAGAGAACGATGCCCGAGGCATGTACAAAAGCGCGTACATTGAAACGCCCGGAGATAAAGAATGACGAGCCGTGCTTGCTTTTCTTTGGATAACAGGATACACGGAATGTGTTTCCTTTCTCAGGTTCCACGTGGCAGCCGTCCCGCGAAAATCTCGCGGTCAACAGACGTTTATTGTGGTAGGGTAAGACAGTGCGAGAACGGCTTAGGTTGTATACAGAGTGTCCCATTTGAAACAGTACTGAAAAATTATTTTTTTCGCCCCAGTCAGAATTAAAAAAATAAAAACCTATTCACACAATCCAGTTTATAATCCAGAGTATTATCCGCAGTGCTCGCGGGTGATAATGACAGAAAATTCTGAAACCTGACAAACGCTGCGCAGTTCGAATGGCAAACTTCGAGATGCTGGCGGCAGAATGAATACGAAAAAATAATTTTTGGTATTTTTTATACCGTGTGATCGGTAATCGGTAATGCGTAATTTTACCGATTATATTAATAGCTTTTTTTTCAGTTTGATTTTCTTTTCTTTTCATGTTCTCATATATAATATACGCGTGTGTGTGTGTTAGTTAGTGTAGAAGACGACGAAGGGAAACGAGCATACGAGAGGGTTAGAACGTTGAGGGCCGGAAGGGCCTCTGTCGGGTTGTGTCTTCGAAGTCGCGGATTTTCCCGCCTCCGGGAGTTTCAACCCCTCGACGTATTTACGCCCGCACGCCTCGCAGCTACTTTCTCCGTGCTTGTGCGCGCGTGATGAGGATTCTCGTTGGCTCCTTCGGTCCCGCGAGAATTCCCGAGGTAAGGTTCTCGCGGCCCGAGTCCACGTGAGATATATTGCACAGACTGTACCCTCAGTCCTAACCCTCTATCTTGTTCCCATTTCCGTTCCAACCCGTTTCCCGTTCCGAACTCCACAACGATCCTCCTCTTCTTATATATATACAGCCACCGTACGCGCGTACATGTGCACCCTCATCCCCGTGTGGATGGGCATGTGCGTGGGGGTGTGTGTATGTGTGTGTATGTGGATGCGGAGGGTAGCTGAGCTCCCTCTCACGATCTACTTACTCCAACCTTTTTCCCACCCCTTTCACACCCTTCGTCTCCATTTCCAGTTCGTTTTACTCTCGCCTTCCTTCCTCGCCAACCCTCACGACCCTCACACCCCCTACCCACCCTGCCTTTCGCGCCGAGACTCCGACCCCTAAGCTTTACAGGTTTTTTCACCGACAAGAAAATATATACCCTTCGGGGAATATCCACCTATCCTCTTGCGTATCAAACACCTGCCATACGGATACATATATATATATATATATATATATATATATATATATATATATATATATATATATATATATATGGGCACGTACATTATGTATATTACACGATGGCAGTGTGATGCGCGACGACGTGGCTACGATTGATGCGCAGAAAAACAATTTTTTTTTTCGGACTGCAAACGAAATCTGAGTTACTACAATCAACTACAAACGTAACTCTGTGTGATTCAACCGTTGGATTCGAGTTTTGTCAAACTTGAGGGGATGCAAATTTGTTTCAAGTCCCATAACTTTTTTTTTCGGTTTTACTACAAGCGAAAATTCGTTTACTACAAACGTTTGCACACCTAAATCTTCAAGAATGACGAAAAAGAAAAATTATTTTTCCCAAGTCGGGATCCAGAAAAAAAAAATGTTTCCTATCAAAAAACCAACTTTTTTCGAACCACGAATCAACTACAAACCTATCTCCGTGTGACTTGGTGATTGATTTCGCGAATCACAAAATTGTGCCAATTTTTAAATAATTAAAAAGACAAAAAAAGAATTTAAAAAAAAAAACCAGCACGAAATATCCGGTAACTTAATTTTTTTTTCTTCTCGAAAATTTCGTTGACTGGATTTACATTGTTATTCGGATGAACGGGGAAGGACGGGTCAATTTTTTTTATCTTTTTTTTTTTTTTGTTTCGACGAGTGGAAAGCGCTCTATGTAGCACGGCTTGGAATTCGTGATTCCGGATGAGAAGAAAGTGAGGTATATAGGAGGAGAAGAATCTGGCTGGTACAGTGTCTTCTGGTTTCTTTGTGTTATATTCGGTTCCGTCTGTCCGCGTGGAAAGACAGCAGCAGCACCGGCCAGCAGGGTGCAAGCGAAGAGATCGAAGTTTTCTGAAAAACTCGGGGGGGGGGTCTGCTGGCGACGGTGGAACGTCGGGTGGCGAGGAGGGGGGGGGGAGGGCTGAAGAGAAGAAGGTGGCTGGAAAGAAGAGGCACGTCTCGCTGCAGAAAAGTTCGATTGTCTCTTCTCAACCTATACATAAATATATAAATATATATAAACATATATATATATACGTGTGTGTGTAATACAGTACATAGATAGATATATGTATAAATATAAATATATATAGATGTATTGTCAGAGAGAAACGTGCGAGCCATGGAGAAACTTGGATTAACGTGAAACATAAATAATTCATGAGGCGCAATTTGCCTCCCTCTTCCACCAACGCTCGCTTAATTCGTCGCTCTTTCTCTCTCTCTCTCCGTTCGATCGAAGCCCCCCCCCCCTCCACTGTCGACGGTCGCCCAGTGTCACGTTGAACATTTTTAATTTCGTATTTTTAATTTCCGCGCACAAACGCCGCAACGTTTTATTGGCATTTTTCCGTTTTTCCTTTTTTTTCGTTTTTTTTTGTCTTTCCTTTTCATTCCCATCGATCATAAAGTATGATAACGGGAAAAAAAAAGAAAATTAATTAACGAACGTTTCGATCGTATGTGAATGTAATTGTTGAGTTTTGTGGGGAATCCCCTCAGTCGTGAATTGCCGGAAGGGTTTTTTAAAATTATTTTTAATTCTACCCGGATTGGCGAGAATTAATTTCTTTTCGGTTATATTTTATTTTCGTTTTTTTTCATAGAGCTTTTAATCATCGCAATATTCGATGATGTATTATGCAACGATGTGAGAATTTTTGTTGGACGGCTTGTGTGACAATCGGAGGGACAATGTTTGTGAGAGCTGTGTCGTATTTTCGTATGATTTAAATATCTTATGATAATATACATTTATTTCGTGATTAATTGAATAATCGGATGATTGAAAACATTGAATCGGCAAGTTAAGATAGCTTGTTTCTTTAAAGCTTCGATAAATTTCACAATAACTCGGAAACCATGTGAGATAAGATGATAATGCGAATAACCTTTTTTTCTGGAAAATTGAATTCTCTACAAAAACGACTCTATAATATTTTTTTTCTTTTTCCAAAGTTTTTGAAATATTTGAAAAAATGAAGCGCTTCATCTTATCTATCTATTCCAATAAGCTATCTCATACATAGTTTATCTATAATTTGTTTACTTACAATGTTTAGTCCTTGCATATCTACTTAATTCACCAATCTCACTTCGGATCTCATAAACAGCGATTAAACGAAATCCACGATCGCAGATATGAATAATTGACGAAATCCGATGCTTATAACCGAGTGTCGCGCCATCGCTTCGTCTCACGTCATCGGTCGTTGTTCCGGCGAAGGATGGCGCCGGGGTGGGAGGGGTTGATATGTCGAGTCTCTCGAAACCCCGACGTGTACGTGACAACGAAGACCGCCACGGTTATATATATTATACATAGATATATACACAACGTCACGTAACGTGTACGTACGGTGAGAGAGGCTGCACTACTCCCCGCGTGTGTCATTGAGCGCGAGAAGTGCACGCGCCACGGGCCGGAGGGTTGGGGGGGGACCGGTACCAAGTAGTAACGGACGTGTACAGTCAGACATGTGGGAGACAGACGAGATGTGGGTGGGTTAGGTAACCGTGGGGGCTCGTGGCACGAAAATTTACGCGTCTACTCGACTGCACATATGCACCGGAGGATCGAGTGGACGTCGAGTGCGTGCGTGTGCATGTGTATTAAGGGAGTGATAACGCGAGAGAGAGAGAGAGCCACATGCATCCGGCGTCGGGGAAATGGTTCGCCGGGCGGCTAGAGGCGGAGGGGGGGGGAGGGATAGGCCGCTCACGCCCCCAAAGGACCGAACCACAGCAGGACTCAAAGGGAACAAATGCAAACGTACGCAAACAGCAATGGCCCGAGGACACAATTTCCGGTGGTGGGACAAACTTTACCCCTACCCTCCCCATTCCACGGTGTCGTACCCGACACCCCCCACCCCCACCCGCCCCTTGCGACCCCTAAACTGACAATACGATTCTACGTCGAGTCTCGGTAAAACGGTCCTTCTGGTCTCCACGTACCCGGACTGGGTCGTGTGTGTGTGTGTTTTTGTATGTGTGTGTGTGTGTGTGTGTGTGTGGGTGGGTGTTTGTGCGGATCATTCGAATGTCGTGTGTCATGTGCATTTGGTTTCGTATGAAAGTTCGATGCCGTTCGAACAACCGGAAATCGACAGACACCAATTGTTTTGTTTTTTTTTTTTGTTTTGTTTCGTTGTTTTGTTGTTTTTTTGGGATGAATAATGGGAATATTCTTTTGATCGAAGGGGAGAGGGGCAAAGGGGGGAGGGGAGGGGTCATTCATTTCCTCTGGGAATTGCTAATATTAACGATATTCGATACGATCCTGTGTTTCGTTAAATACCCAATGTATTACAGTCGATGAAATAATTGGTATTATTGTTCGAGTTATTGAATTTCAAAAGAAAAAACCTTTTGGAAATTTTCGTTTGTTTTATTTTTTTTTTTTTTTGCATTTTTTATTGCGGATTTCGATGATTGGAAATTATTGTTTGCACAGTTTCGCGATCATTGTGAATCCATTGAAATAATTTTCACGATGAATATTAATTGGATCACGGTTCATAACGTGGAGAACGATTTGTGGTTTCATTGTTTTTTGTTTTATTTTTTTCATGAAAAATAAATGAAACAATGGTAGTTCGTTGTTTCCAAGGTTTCAATTGCGTGTATGGAAGAGTTTTATATCGATTATGTGAGAAACATGCGAGGGTAACATTTTAATAATAGAAAAAAAAATCTCTGAAGTTTTGGAAAAAATTGTTCATAAACAATTTGTTATTGTTAAATTTGTCAAATTTAACAATGTAGAACATTTTTCCGATTGAATTTGTCAAATTTAACAAAGTAGAACATTGTTTCGATCGAAATAAATTGAAAAAATGTTAACTCAAAGTATAAACTTGTTATATTTCAAAAATTCAATTGAATTTGTGAAATATAACAAAGTAGAAAAATTATGACTCGAAGAAATGGAATATTTTCGAAACCAATTGTGAGAATTTTAGGCATAACCGAAAATTTATTTTTCGATGTTGTCCCTTGTGTCCCAATTGTCGAAAAATGTGTTAAACATTCCAGCAAAATAAAACGAAAGGTATATCAATGTGATTGTGCAGTATGCACCATCATATTCGATATTTGATCACACATTTTTTTCGATGCCATAACATAGATTCGTCCGAAATTAAAATCCGATGCAATAAATTTCTGAAAAATCATGCAAATGCTCGACGATATATTGTACATCATAACGTTAAAGCCCACCAGCGAGACTATAACAAATCCGCTGGTAACCAATACCCTCACTTTCCATACATTTTCACACAATCAAATTGAACATTATCGTTAATAATAATAATAACAATAATCATCGTCCTAATTAATATTACACGAAAATTTGTAATAATTCATTAATCCGTTGAGTACCATGAAACCTCTCAATGGCCACGAGAGTCCATCGAAAATCCATTAAAGCGAAATCTAATACGATTGAACATCGGATCAATTAATTCGTTTCTCGTGAAATTCATTGCCATAATTTGTCCGAATTATTTATCAATTTAAACAAGCAAGTTCTTGAATTTCGCTGTAACCACCATCACCAATAAAATTCCATCGATAATATCCTCGTTATGAAAATAACACTGCATCTTAGTTGTAAAAAAAAAATCTTAAAATCACATAAAAATAATTTACGAACTTCTGAAAGACTGAACTATTATTTAAAGGTTCAGTTGAAAAATAATAATAAGAATTTGTTCGAAATGTTATCCATAAGCGACAATTCACCATGACTACCAATTCACGAATCGTTGGAAATATTTTCACGAACATTTTCAACCCTTAAAAATTTTCTTCCAACAAATCCCAAACTGATTGGTTGTAAAATTTAACAAGCATCGAACTTTCGCATTTCTCACTTTTCCGATAAAAAAAAAAACATCGAAAAGAAATAATTCTTGCTCCAACGATAAATCCCCGTTGCACCGTACAGAGAGGTTGATTCAACCCTCCAACAATTTTCAACAAATCCCTTACCCACAAAAACCCCACAAAATCCTTACCTCAAAATTTGTGTTTCTCGATCTCACAATTTTCTTCACCTTCTTCTCGTCGAGAAAAATATTTTCAACAAAAATAATGAATAATAAAATAAAAAAAAGAATAACAATAATTTTTGTTCACACAGCGTCAACGAAATGATTCATAATTCATCGGCGGTCGATAGTCGCGTTTGAAAAATTTGTGTCAAACGTTTAGTGTCACTGAATTTAACGACGATCCAATCACTCGTCGGAATCGCGCTGATTAATAAGTCGATGATGAGTCTCGTATGTTTTTTTATGTTTTTTTATGTTTTCGTGAGATTCGAGATTTGGGTTGACGATCAAGACGCGGGGTGGGAATTTTTTGTTTTCATGAGGAGCACCAAGATAGGCCACGTGCGTCCGGTGAGCCGTCGCCGCGTGCACTGACTCCTGCGAAGAGCGGAACGTAACAGCAGCGGAATATACGATAACGACAGACGAGCTTCAAAGAGAGAGAGAGAGAGAGAGAGAGAGAGAGAGGGAGAGAGAGAGAGAGAGGAGCGAGTACGATTACGGGACGTGGGGCGTCCCGACGCGCGACTCCGCAGTCCATCCGCCTCTATCGGCGTACGAGTCTGCGAAAGCATCGCGCACACCGAGTAGCTATGACGACCGACGAAAAGCATCGTCGGAAGGGCGCAGTCGCGCGAGCTACGCGCGAGCTACGCGACACCACCACGAGAGAGAAAGAGAGGGAAAGCGCGCGACCGAGTATAAGAGAAAGAGAGAGAGAGGGACATGCGAAAAGATAAAGAGAGAGATAGAGAGAGAGGAACATGGGAAAAGAGAAAGAGAGAGAGAGAGAGAGAGAGAAAGAGAGAGAGGGAGAGGGACATGGAAAAAGAGAAATAGAGAGAGAGAGAGAGGAGAGAGAGAGATCAAGAGGGACATGAGGAAAAAGAAAGGGAGTGAGAAAGGGACATGGGAAAAAAAGAGAGAGAGAAAGGGGGGGGGAGAGGGGAAGAGACAAGGAAAGAGAGAGAGAGAGAGAGAGAGAGAGAGAGAGAGAGAGAGAGAGAGGGAGAGAGAAAGGGACATGGGAAAAGAAAAACAGAGGGAGACAGAGAAAAAGAGAATTAAAAATGATACAATATCAAAACAACGATAAACAAACGCGAACGAGAGAAAAAAAATAATCAGACAAAATAAACAATGAAAAACGTAATTGATAAATACCAACCGGTGAGCGAATAAAAAGCACGGAGGAAGACGAAAAAATAAAATAAAATAAAAATAACAAAAAACAAAATCGTGAAATAAAAGAAAAATTTGTTGGTACATGAAAAATTGAGTGTGTAAACATTGCGCGAACGTGAAAAATAAGAAAACAGAATGAATGTTAATTCTGAACCGTCCCAACTGGTTCGCAAATGAAAGGAAAGTTTCAACGGAAATTTGTGAAATGAAGAGAAAAAAATAGTCCGTTGGTCCATGGGAAAATCGAGTATGTGAACATCACAAGAACAAGAAAAATCATTGTGACATTTTTTACCAGAAATTTGTTTTTTTCTGGCACTCGATTAGTGAAAAATAATTTTTATTTATCGTCATTCTCAAAGATTCAGGTGTGTAAACGTTTGTAGTGAACGAATTTTCACTACAAACTTCTTTCTACTTGGAGTAGAAAAAAAAAAAAAAAATTTTTTGACGAAAATCGATGGGTCGGGAAAATTGATTTTTATGCGTTAATCTTCAAAAGTTGGATGTGAAAAGGTTTGTAGTGAACGTCGTTTCGTTCGTAGCGAAGCCGAAGACAATTTATTCCGACTTTTGGAGGTTTTTAAACCCCCAATTTTGACGAAAATCGAGTCTATCGGTTCATTCACGTGGAGATGGCTCTGCATGGTCGATCCAATGGTTGATTTACATAGGGATACCCTCGTATGTGTCTTTGGAAACCGAATTTTCGTTTGTAGAAGAAAAAAAATGGTTTTTTTATGAAAAATGAATTTTTTTTTACGAAAAAAAAATTTTCTTTGGCGAAAATCGATGGGTCGGGAAAATCGATTCTTATGCGTTAATCTTCAAGAGTTGGGCGTGAAAAGGTTTGTAGTGAACGTCGTTTCGTTTGTAGCCAAGCCGAAAGAAAGTTTTTCGAACTTTTAAGGGTTTTTGGACCCCCAATTTTGACGAAAATCGAATCTATTGGTTTATCCACATGGATATGGCTCTGTATGTGTGATCTAACGGTTGATTCACATACAGATACCCTTGTATGTGTGTATATATATATATATATATATATATATATATATTCAATCGGACATCTACTATATGGTCGTCATCGTCGTCGTCGTCGTCGTCAAAGAAAAATGTTACAGACCCAGTGATATAACTCGGTCTGGAAGATTTTTCAAACTCGATTCCATTCGTTTTCAAAGTTACGACAGACCAACGAAGAAATAACCCGTGCACAAGCTGCGTTGCAATGACGTCGGACGTGAAACAACCGTTGAAGTTGAATTTGGTCGCTGACAAAAGGAAATGAAGACCGTTCTCGCTGTCTTCCTGAACTCGTTGCTCACGGAACATCGCGTTGTCGTCGAAGGTTTTTTTTTATTTATTTTTTTTTCTCAATTTTTTTATTTCTGCTTTCTTGTTATTTTTTTCTGAAGCTTCTGGCAGGATACAGATGGGAGAAACGGGTATTCCATCTGCAACGGAGCAAGGATACCCTCCGGTAACGGCCGTTAGCCATCCGTCGCGGAAAACTCACGACCGAACAAGACCGAAGAAAAACGGACTCGGACACAACCGATGAAGAAACAACCTCCAATACAGTTTCTATATCAGTACTACGCGGCTATCAGTGTTCCGTGGCTTTTCCAATCGTAGGTGAGTCACACACCTATGTGTGTGGAGGCCAGGTGGGGGGCAGGAAGGGGAGGAGGGGGAGGAGGCTTCCAGTTCAATTCCACGGCGATTGGTCTAACCCGGATGTTATTTATTGATATTTTATTTTATTTTATTTTATTTTAATTTATTTTCTTTTATTATTTTTTTTTTTCAGAAAAAAAATATTCTTTCCTTTTTACCTCGATACCTACTCTCCCCTCGAGGTAATTTTTGAATATTCAATTTGACATAGGTATGTTATATGTACGGCACATATCTACGTATCCATAGATGCCATAATGCATGAAAGTCGAATTATAATTGAACAGACAAGTTTTAATATTTTATCTAATAAATTATTTTTTTCTTGCATTCAATTATTATTATTAAAATAATTACTTGTGTGAATCGAATTGCTCGGTTACGAAACACCCAGACATGTTGGCCCGAGAATTCGTGATGTTTTCCAGACCGGATTATGTTGCAGACGAACGTAAAGAAGTTGGCTCGAATAAAAATGATCCATATATATATATATATGGATCATTGCATATATATATATATATATATATATGTATATAGTTATAGAGATATTCTCGAGTTTATAAATATACACGGCTATACACAGTACATAAGGATCGATGGAATTGGGTTTACGTGACGGTGAATTCTCGTTGTATCCAAACGTGTACGACCGGTTAATATCGTTATTACTCCGTGTATTGGATTTCGCATGCAGAAACCGCAGCAAGCCGCACACACACACACACACACGCACACACGTACGCATACACACGCCCACACGCATCCACAAACACGGGGTCCTTGACTTGGTAAACCATGAATGCCAGATTTTATGCTGAGAAATTTCTCCAGAGCTTCGGGCATGAGATGCGGAATATAACAAGCCAAATTAGAAACCATGTAGTTCAATGCTTCGATAAAATCGAGCTTGAATTTTTTTTTTTTCACATAAAAAATATTTACCTGTTATGTCAACACCGGAAAATAAAATAATTGTTCGAAAAATTCTATCCAATTTTTATTTGTTAACAATATTTGTAAAACTGTGCGTAAAAGTGCAGTTTGATTGCACTTTTACGCACAGCGTGATTCGATATTTCTGCATAGTAAAATAACACAACATTGTCAAAAGTATGCTCAATAATTCACAAAAGGTTCGAATAAAATTACTCAATCCATATTTGAGAAAAAAAATCGGGAAAAAAGAATTTTTTTTACGCTGAAACCCTAACCTCTCTCTTTAGGGATTATGAATTGGAATTTCATCTTTGGTTGGCGAAATTTGTAGCTTGGAGAAAAAATTATTATTTCACCGACGAAAATAAAAGTATTAGAGTTTCGGTTGATTGTCATTCGACTAGGTTGGTTCTTATTACAGACTCCGTTATCAGCGAAGTAACATCGAATTTTTGCGTAACAACATGTGCGCAATAGGACGTTGTTGGCGAACGGTCAACTTTTATCTCAACCCGAAACGTGGCGGATTTCGCGACTCCCTCGCCAAACGTTGTATTTTCCATTTCTCTCGGGTTTTCCGTGGAATATCGCTTACCCAAATGATTCGGATACAGAGCGTTTGCTTTCCTCTTTTCCCGGGGGCTCCCCCCCCCCGTCCCCCACACGCCCGCCGTCGCCCGCAGCACGATTTTCTCCCTTAAATACCGGTTGCCATCGCTTCTGGCCCGTTCCGCACACGTTTTAATGCTCCGCAGCATTATCATAATTGCCACCGACCTCGTTATTCCGTTCACAAATATCGTCCGAACTGTTGAACACGTGGACGCTATCGTTACGAAAATATATATATATATACAGAGATAAGTTGTCTCTGATATATATCAGGGTGGTTCTTGAAAAAAATGTATCGCTACCCACCTTCCAAATGATTCTAGACCATCAAAAAGATATTTTCATATTTTTTTCCGATTTTTAAATTTACCCTCTGCATCGCCTGAATTCATTCGAAAATTTTCAAAATCATTTATTTTTTTTTCTTAGGAAAACGATCGGGAAAAGAAATCTGAAAAAAAATATACATTGTTGAAAATGATGCCACAAAAACACAAAAAAAAGAAAAAAAAAGAAAAAATATTTTTTTATTAAAAAAAATAAAAATAAAAATAATTTTTATTTTAAGACAAGTTGTTTTTGAATTAAAATAAAAAAAATGCATAATTTCCATATCACGACGTTCACGATGTGCCAAAACGTCGAAAATTCGTGTTTCCAGAAAATTTCCGGATGTTTGAGAGTTTCCTTCACGAGAAAGTCAGCTCAATGAAAATAATTCTCCATAAAAGAGCTTTGCGCATTGCCACAAATTCGGACCAAGCAGTTTGCCAGTTTAAACCTGGTGCTTTCTGCACCTCCTTCTTCTTCTTCTTCTTCTTCTTCTTCTTCTCATTCTATACCCACAGTTTTTCTTTTTGTCCGTCTTGTTTTCCACATTGTCGTATAAATGAGTGACCCCGTAACGAGTCTCCTCCTCCTCCTCCTCCTCCTCCTCCTCCTCGTCGTCGTCGTCGTGTAAATTTTTTTCTCGTTCAACGTTTAACACACACGGTGCCACACGGTACCGGGTGCGAGTTCCGGTTATAATGTAACCGGTGAATGCAACACGAACGAGAGTTCGTGCAGTCGTGTCGACTAAAACGAGTGGTGAGCGTTCGAATTTTTCACGCTCGAGGGCTCTTCCACAGCTTCGATGAAGTTCATTCGACACTCGATCAAATCGACTCTTTGCAGACTGTCGAGCTTCACACGAGAGTCAACACCGATACAACGTGCCGGTTACTTTTTTTTCTTTTTTTTTTTCAAACGTCGGAATGACAACGACGACGATGACGACTATGACGAGGAATGCTGATTGTGATCGTAGTGAAGCACGATCGCTGCAACAATTACCGCGGAACAATGGCCCAAACTCGAGCACAGTTCACGCAGTTCAACCTCGGTCTCTCGTTCTCGTTTCATCGTTCTTCTATCTTCCTGTCTCTCTGTCTTTCTCTTTCCCTTCCTCTGTGTATCTCTATTTCCGATTCTATCTCACTTCATCTCTTTCTCTCTTCTCTCTCTGGCTCTCGTCGGCTCTCTCTCTCTCTCTCTCTCTCTCTCTCTCTCGCTCTCTCTCTCTCTCTCTCTCCAAGTAAAAAAATTATGTATAACCTATATATAAACTATATATGCCCAATCCTAATATATAGTCTGATATATATAGTCTGAAAATAAACTAGATATAATCTATATATAAACTATATACGCCCAATCCCATATATAGCTTATATATAATTTTTTTACTCGGGTCTCTCTCTCTCTCTCTCTCTCTCTCACACACACACACACACACACACACACACATATACACTTCGTCCCT
Source organism: Diplazon laetatorius (assembly GCA_963662125.1). Taxonomy (NCBI): domain Eukaryota; kingdom Metazoa; phylum Arthropoda; class Insecta; order Hymenoptera; family Ichneumonidae; genus Diplazon; species Diplazon laetatorius. The sequence goes on along the minus strand of OY759165.1, from coordinate 2,966,601 downwards.
CGTCGTGTCTCGTGTACATCACTGGGTCCTTTGTACACCTGAGACTTCTGCAAATCGAGAATCTGTCACAACCAAGCTGTGACGTGCTTCCGATGCCCAGTATCGTGTGGCTCACCGTTACAATACGCGCGTGTCAAGTTGACTGGAAAAAAAATGAAAAAACAATTTGTCGGACGAATTGAAGAATAAAAGATCGAAAAACCATCCGGGTCACCAATTTCAAATTCTGATACTATTTTGTATATTTTTTTTTCATTGTTTTTTGTTTTTCATTTCGTCATGACAAAAAAAAAAACAATATTTGTGAAAATGATGTTTGAAATGTGCCGTGTGATACTGTCAAACACATATTTATTCCAATTTTCAGCATGTATACCACTAACCAAATTTACCCGTGTCAAATATATGTTTTTTCAAACCAGCAATTCATATCTACAATCAAAAAACCGCATGAAAAATCCTATAAACTCAAACACGGAAAAATCGCCGAAACGTGCATTCGTAAAAACGTAGGTGGGGAATGCTGATTAAAATCACCCAATCGCATAATTTTCCCAACTAATTATCCACGCGTTATTATTCAAACATCGTTATTATTTTACTTCTTTCACGTTTTCATATATTTCCAGGCTGTCGGACCGAGTTATTAAATGCACCCGGAAAAACCCACATACTCCATCCTTGACTATATATATATATATATATATATATATATATATAAATTACGCAGGAAAATTACTTTCGTTCATATACACCCATAGGATAATACGTTTGGAATTTCCCCGAGGACGAGACGCCGACGTCGGTCGGTTGGCAATGATGGTGACATGTCTATGTCCGTCGTTGCAGCATCAGCAGCAGCAGCAGCAGTAGAAGTAGTAGTAGTAGTAGTAGTAGCAGTAGTATTAGTAGTAGTAGTAGTAGTATTAGTAGTAGTAGTAGTAGTAGTATTAGTAGTAGTAGTAGTAGTAGTAGTATTAGTAGTAGTAGTAGTAGTAGTAGTAGTATTAGTAGTAGTAGTAGTAGTATTAGCAGTCGTCGTCGTCTTCGTCGTTGGTTTCGTATTCGTGGGTACAAATGCAGATGTCGACAAGCCTCTGGTGTGCGTCGACGCGAACCCGGGGAAAACTCTACAAACACACACACACACGCACAAACAAACACCACATTTCTTTATTGATACGAATCACCGCGAAAATACGTGTGTAGCGAGTTACATCGAAGGTATTTTCGCGTTTTGAAAAAACCGCGATGCCAGACTCGCATCGTCGTTGCAACGACAAAATAATTGTTGCAAAGCTAAAGACACGAACATCGTTGTGTGTGGCCATCTCGGTCTGTGAATTTCACGAAGCGAGGGTTCGGTTACCCTTATCCAACCCCCGAGGGGTGAGTCGGGTATACGGGGAGGGGTGGTGGGCCGGGGGGAGGGTTGGCACTCGCCCACATTTAATCATGAACACATTATCCAAGATTAGATGAGTCTGGAAAATTAATATCCCGCACCGAGCTTGGCTGGCGTTAGTGCGGTCTTACGGCAAGCCAGGTTCACCAGATCCGAACCACCCAACCCCCCCCCCCACCCTCTCGCTCGCTCTCTGTACACTCACCCTCTCGTTCTCTTTTCCATCCGTCCGGAAATACCATCTATAATACTTTGCTTTTCCCGCGGGGGAAAGCTGTCTGCGTCTGTCTCCGCTTCCCCCCACAAAATCCGACGTCACTCTCGTTCGTAAATGCTTGCACGAGAAACGCAACAACCCCCCCACCAGCCTGCGCCGCCGCGCCCTTTTTCATTTTGCGTCGACGTAAAACCGAAGCAGAGTGCATCGAAACTCTGCGGTAAGAAAATATCACGACAACGACAAACGCAATGACAATATCCGTTGAAATCGCTGGTCTCGCGGATTTTCACGTGTTTTTTTTCCTTTTCGAACAGCAATTGAGGGTTGGGTGAGGTATTACATTTTTCTTTTATTCATCTTAACTGAATGCATAATATCTCGAGAATATTGTGTCAAAATTCAAAAAAACGAAAAATTAAAACTATTTGAAAATCACCTGGATATTCAAGGATAAACCAAATTTTTATCTTCTCCATTTTAAATTCATTTGAAAAATCCTTTAGGGGGGGGGGGGGGGGGGTCATCCAAACCGATGCCTATATTTGGTAGAATGGTTCACATACACACACATACATACAGATATATATTTTTTTCCCAGCAACGTGGCATTCAATCATGCAAGTGATAATTGTCGACGCGTTTGCAAATCCATCACGTTTGTAAATTCCATTTCATTGATACTCGATCCCAAGTACAGTCCTCTACAAACTTCAACGTTGACCCAAATCGTCGAAAGAAGAGTTTTTCGCGCGATGGATAAAAAAAACGAAAACACTTCGGGACCGAAAAAAAAAAAACGGAAAAACTACAAAAATGAAAATTGCATCGAACTGTACACACGAGATCTATTTACCGGTTGGATGCGTTACACGCGACAGAAATAGCGCCATTGAGCCAACGGATTCAATGCCCACACATGTATTTCGTTGTATATGCTGTATACACGTGTGTGCTTGTGTGTGTATACCGAGCCAGGCCCACCCACGCGCTCTCAACCCCTTCCCTCTTTCCTCTCAACCCTTTTTCCCCCAATGGTTATATATATGCTATTCTGAGTCCATTCAATTTTCCAACCGAAAGTTCATTCGGCGCAATTTATCCACTTACGGAAAAATACGGACCGAGCGAAAAACCTTTCGAAATGGTTAATTCTCGTGCTGTACCTCTCACTCTCTATCCATCTCTCTTTTTCTATTTATCCATATATATATATATACATATATATATATCACTTTTTCGCTATTTCGCGCTCAATTTCTACATTTATTCGGTACATATCGACGTTTATCGCGTCGATTGTTCGTTTCGACGATGCAGATTGCTCGTCAGATCGCAATTGGCGCGATGTTTTTTTTTTTTTTTTTTTTCCGAACTGTTTCCATTTCTCATTGCAAAATAATCGAGATACATAGTCGGTTCTCTTTCGGTGTGTGTGTGTATAGTCGCGAGGGCGGGGAGGGGGAGAGGAAGGATGGTATTTATATGGAAAACGCGATGGACGACGATTCCAAGGTAAATGGAGTTCGCAAACGTTCCACCACGCTTGATATGCGTAGTCGGCAAATATGTGACTAACCCGAAGCTCGAGGCGAACGTCGTAGCCAGCGACTCCATGCACGATTAATCAAAAACCCATGAATCTCATGGTCCATGAAAAAACAAAGAACTCCATTTTTTTTTCAAATATTACGAACATCACGTTTAATTCGGGTTTTTATTATTCAAACTATTTTCACGTTCTTACGATTTCTTTTTTTTTTTTGCATATCCGTTTGTTTTTAATTTTCAAAATTCATTCGTAAGAATTGAAAACAATAATAACAATCACAAATATTATGAAAAAAGTCCAATTTATGCACTTAGCACTGACCATTCATCACCGTCAAATACATACGAGCATCGGGTACAACGAGAAGATATCCTGTTGATCCTCTGTATTGTTGGTGCTCTCGTTATACAACGAATCTCATCGGAAGCGACTAGTGCAGGTGAGATAGACACGAGCGTGGCTCGTTAAACTTGATTTCGCGATTTACGGCAAACGAGGAACATTTCGCGTACGAAAGGGTAGCTGGGGAGGGGGGGGGGCGGAGTGGGCGGAGAGAGGGGATGGGGGTCGAAAGGGTCGAAACGAGCGCTCATAGAGCGGCAAAGGGTAATCGGGCCTGGGACTGCCGGCTGTAACGATGGTAACGTTATACATATACATTAGGGTGGTCCTCAATGGGGGTGTTGACAAATTTCGACAAGTGCACCCCCCAGATAGGTTCGAAATGAATAAATAAAAATATGTGCGAAACCCCGGCACTGTAGTCCAACGAGAAGACGTGGCTGTAAGCTCGCTTTGTTTCCCGTTTGAATAACATGGGATTTTCCGACTGATTCGGTAATTATTTTTTCGAGTTGTCCCTGAGCACGCAAAAAATTCTTTATTCACATGAATCTATCGTTAATGGGTATAACTACTCGTACATTTTTTTACAAGACATGAACACAAATAAATTTCTGTTTGTGTTGAAATCGTTCATTAGTTGTTATCATCGTTCATCGGTTCGCCGTTATCGATAATATACAGGTGAGGTCTTGTGAAAAAATCGTGCGAGTTGTTATACCCATTAACAATAGATCTATGTGAATGAAGAATTTTTTGCGTGCTCAGGGACAACTCGAAAAAATAATTACCGAATTAGTCTGAAAATCCCATGTTATTCAAATGGGAAACAAAACGAGCTTAAAGCCACGTCTTCTCATTGAAATACAGTGCTGAGGTTTCGCACGTATTTTAATTTATTTACTTCGAATCTATTTGGGGGGTGCACTTGTCGAAATTGTAAACACCCCCCATCAAGGTCCACCCTAATATATATATATGAATACATTGCGTGGGAGGTTTACGCACAGTATCCACACAGCAGTGGACTCTATAACTCGCGGTTCAAGCGAACCACGGGTCAGAAGCGATCTCGAAGCATTTTCCAGCGGGACCATGGAGTTCGAACAGCATATAGTGCACGTACACTACACGACCAAATAAGTTTCTGAACCACGGAAGCCAATCCACTCGGACGCGATCGGGTTAGTCAAAGTTCCTCGCTAACTGGCCAATTACACGTTCAGTCGCCCGTTCGGTTCGACAATTTTTTTCATTTACATTTCGGTTAACCGTAATTATCGATCGATTTTGCACAAAGCAAGTCCAGTGGAAAATAAATTTCCGTATATTGGTCCAATATCGATTGTGAATTAAATTTCCGTCGCTTCAGGGCATCAATGTTCAAATTATTGAAATTAAAAAAAAAATTGTAACATTTTAAAATCGATTTTTGTATTAAAATTGTTTTTGTTCTTGCTTTTTAATTTTTTATAATCTCAATGATCTTCGGTGATGGGCGTACTCTCGACTGCGTTATGTTCCAAGTTTTTGATTCGGTGTCAGTACGTCAAGTACTGTTTTTTATTGTATTTTTTTATGTCTAATCAGACTTTTTGTTAAGCCACTTTGGTCACGAAGATTCATCGGATTGACTGTGAACTTACCGCGTCGTGTAGTGTACTTCGGCATGGTCTATTCAACTTGGCAGAGAGTCCATCGAACAGAGTTACACATCGTGGTACAACGAGAAAATTTGTTGACGGGAAAGCATAACGTCAAACGCCTACGGGCTTGCAAACATGAGTGACCGTTTATTTTTTTGTTATTTTAAAAATTTTTGCCTTCTTTGGCTGTAGAACGAAACGTTGAAACTGATGGGGTGAGGCATTCGGAAAGGGCAGTGAATGACGCTGTATGCACATCGTGTTAAACTCGTGCGTGCGTTACGCGTCCCAGCCGGTCCGAGGACCGAAGAGTTTTCGGCGGGGGAGAGGGAAGGAGAGGAAGGGGGGGCAACATCGCAAAGCGGTTTTGCAGCCATCGCGTCAAGAGGATTTCTAACTACCGAGCAGTTTAATTTGTTCAACGTTAGTCTCACGTTCAACACGTTAATACGGTTCACTGAAGGCTCGTGCTTGCATAGCTAAAGCCACACGCACACACACACACAAACACACACACACAGGTCGTACGACTTTTACGTACGGAAATCCCGACAGCCTTGGACCTCGTCGATTTCGAGCAAACACGCCTCGGCCAGAGATTCCCACCAAAAGTTGAAAAACCATAAAAATAAAAATAAAATACGTGGGATCAACTTTTTTTTATCACCGCTGTATCTACTTGTAAATTATTCTGCAATTATTTTTTTTATTGCGCCGTGTCTACGATCATAACACGCGACGTTGTCAAATCAAAGTACTACGTATCTCAATCAGGAGATGGTATATCTTAGGCTCGCTTTGACTCTTACAGTATCTAGGATACAACCTTAAACAACGCACTATTTATCCTCGAAATAATTGCAAATCGAAGATGCGTTCAAAGGCGTGAATTCGTAAGAACGTGTGCGATGCGAATTTTGTCACACGTGGGAAATGGAAAATAAAAAAAATTGGTGAATTTATATAATGATGAATATATATAGATATGGAATTTGACGGGATCGTCTGTCGTTGAGGTGGAAACTCGTGGAAAGAGAGCCGGAAGCCGAGACTATAGCTGACTGGCCACGAACAGGACGTACGATTAACCGCGAGAGGACGTCGTATCCACGTCTGCCACCACGAGCGAGCACCACCACCATCACCACCATCACCACCACCACCATCAGCTTTTGCACATTCGACGCACACGAGTCCCACCGGATATTAAAGGTCGCATTCTCCTGGCCATCCACTCGTTTCCCATTTCCACTTCTGACCATTCTTTTTCTACGTCCGAACCTCCCCGACGAAGAATACATGAGGGGGCAATGTGGGTCTGTCGGGCATTCCTACATTCACTATTTATATACGGGGTGTCATTTTGAACAGTACGGTCGAATAACTCGTCGAGAAAAGGGGTTACAATGAAATGGGTCAGATGAAAGTTGTAGGAATCGAAGGGGGACACTTGGTGCTGATGAAATTGATACTCTTACAGTTCATGTTTTTATGCTGCAAACGTAACGACAGTTTTTTTGAATGGAAACAATACTTTTGAACCACATGAAGCTGTTCCTTTTTTTTTAGACAAATTCAACGATACCCTGTTCGAAGGATTTCTCATAGATTTTTCATGAAAAAATCGATCGTATCGAATCGTAAATTCGGTGTGCCTCACACTCTACACTCAAGTGGAACTCGTAGTTATAACGACATGTTAAATACAAAAACTTCATTAATTTATATTCATTGGTATCATCATTATTCGATTTTTTTTTCACTTTCTCAGCTGTTTCGATATATGAAAAACTTTAAACGACTGAGAAAGTCCAGCAACTCAAATAATAATAATAATAAAAACAACATTAGACATAACAATAATTTCGTAGGGACCAAACGTATAACATAAAAAAAATATCATCATTATGAAAAAAAAAAAAAAAGAAAATGATAAACCGGTGATCAATTAGTTCGAAAAATTAAACGACTTCGATGAATAATTTTTTTTAGTCTTTTTTCAATACAAACATAAAAAAACAACAGATTTATCTATGTAACAGCAATAGAAACAGGATTATCCACAGCGACTCTCATTTCCCACCGAACGTCGTGCCGACATCGATGTCGCTTTCAACCCGATGA